>CM019068.1:172960507-173339371 GCA_009667805.1 Leptobrachium leishanense
TCAGAATGTAGCTTTTTCTTTGCCCCCTTGTATGGATTTTGAAAAAGGAAAACAGAGTCCTGCACAGGTTAAGTCCCAGAACTTGAAGTGATATATATTTATATATGTAGGGTACCCGGGTACTTTTCTACTGGCCAGTGAGCTTATTTTAACGATGTCTTCGACTAGTCAGTTGGGGCCCTGTGGGTTTGAGAAGGAAACAGCAGTGTACGCTTAAATTTACACACGGCCTTGGGGGCCTCTCACCCATCCAGCGCAAGCTTGAGGTTCCGCTGACCCAGGACGTCTCTCCGCTCGATACTGACTGGGGACGCCGACCACCGGATCTGTTGTCTGGCCTTCCGTCTGTCAGCCGCAACTCCGCCAGCTTACCGCCTGCTCCCCGCTTCCATCGACCGCGGTACTCCTTACTCGAGGGGTCTTCTCTCCTCAGCACTGCACTCGGAATACAGCTGGTGACGTCTCTCTCCCGCAAGGCTGGGTGGCCCGATTGTGAGGCCCAATCCACTCTGTCTGCGCTCCGGCCTAGCTCTTGATCTCTCCTTCTGTGTGTGTCTCTGTGCATCCGCTCTCCTCAGCTCCCTGGCGCGCTCTGCCTGCTCTCCACGAGGTGCAGGATGTACAGGCTCTCCACAAACCCACCCACTTCCTGTTTCTTCGCAAAGCATGCATGGATATGTAGTTCAAGTGTCCAGGGTCTTAAATCGTGATAGTCTCCATCTTGTGGCCAAAAATGGGTACTGCCACAGTAAACTTTAACACATCGCTACACTGGAAAGGACATTTATCTGGCCTTTCCAATGATACCTCACCGCATGTGTCCCTTTAACCCTTAGGGCTCCAGAGAAACAGAGGCCTAAATGATAGTAAGTTTTAAAGAAAACAAAAAAAACACTTTTTTGACAGAGCAAGGCGCCCCCTGGTGGTGGGCACCTGTAGGCCTACTCTGCCTAGTTATAAATCCGGCCCGGTATTTAGGTTTAATTTTCCTCTTACGCGTTTATGGAACTCACACATATTATACACAGTTTTTCTCATCATTAAATGGACTTTCTAAATATACCATTATTTCCATCATATCTTACAATTTACTATAAAACAAATAATGAAATATTATGAAAAAAAATGGGGGAAAAACAAGTTTTTCAAACTATAATCCCCAAATTCTACAACTGCCAAAAAAGACCTCGGCTAAATAGTTTAGAAATTTTGTCCTGAAATTAGAAATACCCAATTTTTACATGTTCTTGCTTTTTAACTCCTTCACTGCTGAACCATTTCAATTCTGTATGCCAAACAAATTTTGACTGTTTTATGCCCATCACGTTTAAACATGATTTGAAGTCCCATTTTATTATACCCCCAGACAATTTTTTAAAAAAAAAAAACAAACACTTTCTCATTTTTTCAATTTTTTACATTAAACCTAGTCGTGATCAGACCGATCCAATGAAACCAAACATGTCCCTCGAGCTGCCACAGATCAGGAGATACGGGGAGCCAATGGATTCTCCTAGCTCCACTTGGCAGGTTAAATGGCTGATGTCATCGCACATATGGTGACGACATCAGTGGGTGGGTGGGGTGACCCAGAGGCTTGACGGACATCCAAGATGTCAGCCACTTCTAGGTGTGAATCATGAGCTGGCACCTAAGGGGTTAAAGAGTGGTACAGCCAGTGTGGGCCCCGCTGGTGGCCCTGGGCGCAGTTTTTTTAGGGGCGCCATAGTGGGCCCCGCCGGTTTCCCTGCCCTATGATGGTCATCAGTGCACACAGGCAGCCAGCGGCGCACTCTGGAAACGCCGCGGTAGCGCCTGCGCCGCCCCCTCACATGATGTGCCACGCAAGGGGCGGCGCCAGTGCAACGTGCCTGCTCCAGTTTTAGACTGGGATGCAGGCGCCACCGCAACATTTACATAGTGCACCGCTGGCTGCCTGTTAAGAGCACTGATGACCATCACAGGGAAACTGGCGGGGGCCCACTATGATGCCCCAAACCGGGCCCCCCCTACCGACCCACAGAGCCGGTGAGCAAGGGGGAAGCAATATATATCCATGTTTGAGGTGCCGGGGGTAAATATATTCATGTTTAAGCTAGTGGGGGCAAATATATTCATGTTTGAGCTACTGGGGGCAAATATATTAATGTTTGAGCTACTGGGGGCAAATATATCCATGTTTGAGCTACTGGGGCAAATATATTCATGTTTGAGGTGCTGGGGGCAAATATATTCATGTTTGAGCTACTGGGGCAAATATATTCATGTTTGAGGTACTGGGGCAAATATATTTATGTTTGAGGTGCTGGGGCAAATCTATTCATGTTTGAGCTACTGGGGGCAATATATATTCATGTTTGAGCTACTGGGGCAAATATATTCATGTTTGAGGTGCTGGGGGCAAATATATTCATGTTTGAGCTACTGGGAGCAAATATATACATATGTGAGCTACTGGGGCAAATATATCCATGTTTGAGCTACTGGGGGCAATATATATTTATGTTTGAGCTACTGGGGGCAATATATATTCATGTTTGAGCTACTGGGGTAAATATATTCATGTTTGAGCTACTGGGGGCAAATATATACATAGGTGAGCTACTGGGGCAAATATATTCATGTTTGAGGTGCTGGGGGCAAATATATTCATGTTTGAGCTACTGGGGGCAAATATATACATATGTGAGCTACCGGGGCAAATATATCCATGTTTGAGCTACTGGGGGCAATATATATTTATGTTTGAGCTACTGGGGGCAATATATATTCATGTTTGAGCTACTGGGGCAATATATTCATGTTTGAGCTACTGGGGGCTAATATATATCCATGTTATATATTCATGTTTGAGCTGCTGGGGGCAAATATATTCATGTTTGAGCTACTGGGGGCAAATATATTCATGTTTGAGCTGCTGGGGGCAATATATATCCATGTTTGAGCTGCTGGGGCAATATATATCCATGTGTGAGCTGCTGGGTCAATATATATCCATGTGTGAGCTGCACATTACTGTGGGTTTTATTGCTGTGGAGCTCTGTGATACGCTCATACACTCTGCACATTACATTGTATCACAGTTAAGGGGTTCAATGCCCTAATGGTGGAAGGGAATTGGGGCATGCTAACGTGTCCACAGGTTGGGGAGGGGGGTGCACAATTCTTGGCTGGCCCGGGCGGTGACAACCCACGCTACGCCACTGGGTACAGCTGTAAAGGGCAGACTCTACCCTCTCCAGCGATACCTTTTTTTTCCCTAGCTCTAGCCGTTGGAGAGGGAGAGTGGTCCCACCCTTTTAGGTTCCCCCTGCAGGCACCGGGGGCACCTGAAAATGATGTCATCGCGCGGGGGGTGGATTAAAGGACCATGATGTACATAGTGACTATATTTCCTACATATTTATTTTCTGTTATAATCTGTATATTTTAGGGTTGCACCGATACCGATACTAGTATCAGTATCGGGGCCGATACTGGGTACTGCAGGAGTACTTGGTACTCGTGCAGTACCCCCGATATTTTTTCCGATACCGGAAGCCGGCATTGAGCCGGCTTCCGGCATCCGAGGGGCTGCGGCGGCTGTCCGAATGCTCTATCGGCATTCGGACAGCCGGCCCCGCACTCTCCGCAATACATACCTTCCTGGGCGCCGCCGGGGAATGTCTCCACGCGCGCGCTCGTTGGAAGGACCCCAGCCGCGACCACGTGATCCCGGCTGGGGTCCTTCCAACGAGCGCGCGCGCAGAGACATTCCCCGGCGGCGCCCAGGAAGGTAAGTATTAAACACACTGAGCAGCTGCAGGGCCTGTCTGAATGCTGATAGAGCATTCAGACAGGCCCTGCAGCTGCTCTCCGCGACGATACTTACCTTCCTGGGCGCCGCCGGGAAAGTTTCCCCGCGCGCGCTCGTTGGAAGGACCCCAGCCGGGATCACGTGGTCGCGGCTGGGGTCCTTCCAACGAGCGCGCGCGCGGAGACATTCTCGGCGGCGCCCAGGAAGGTAAGTATCGTCGGGGGGGGGGCGGTCCATGAGCTGGGGGGCATATCCATGAGCTGGAGGCAATATCCATGATGGGGCATATCCATGACCTGGAGGCAATATCCATGATGGGGCATATCCATGAGCTGGAGGCAATATCCATGATGGGGCATATCCATGACCTGGAGGCAATATCCATGATGGGGCATATCCATGAGCTGGAGGCAATATCCATGATGGGGCATATCCATGACCTGGAGGCAATATCCATGAGGGGGCATATCCATGAGCTGGAGGCAATATCCATGAGGGGGCATATCCATGAGGGGGCATATCCATGAGGGGGCATATCCATGTCGGGGCATATCCATGTCGGGGCATATCCATGTGGGGGCATATCCATGAGGGGGCATATCCATGAGGGGGCATATCCATGTCGGGGCATATCCATGTCGGGGCATATCCATGAGCTGGAGGCAATATCCATGTGGGGGCATATCCATGAGCTGGGGGGCATACTCATGTGTGAGCTGTGGGGGCATAATAACCCATGTTTGTGCTGGGGCATTATCCATGTGCTGGGGCAAATCCATGAGTGTGCTGGGGCAAATCCATGAGTGAGCTGGGGCAAATCCATGAGTGAGCTGGGGCAAATCCATGAGCTGGGGCAGTATGAATATATATATATATCGGGGGGATATACATGTGAGCGGGGGGCATTTTTATATGGTCTGTTCTTATTGGAAAGCGGTCACATGACATTAAATAAAAGTATCGGTACTTGGTATCGGTGAGTACTTTTAAAAAGTATCGGTACTCGTACTCGGTCTTAAAAAAGTGGTATCGGTGCATCCCTAGTATATTTGTGTGTTGTTTTTAATATCTTGCATTTATTACGTTGTATTTCTGTAACGACTAAAATTTCAATGTTCTTGAACCCAGGACATACTGAAAACTAGAGAAATCTCAATGTATCCTTCCTGCTAAAATACTTTATAAATAAAGGATTGACATTTATTGGAAATTTACATTTCATTTAACATGTACTTGTTATTCCTTTTCCAGTTTATCTTTTGAACACTCTGTATATTTATAAATGTTTTTCACATTATGAGTCCTCACAGGCTCAATAAGAAACGTCCAGCAGGTAAAACATTTCCCATCATAAGCAATAAAAATTTTTCGCTCATGTGAATCAATTAATCTTTGCAAGAGATAAGGCCACGGTAAAGCATCTCCCATATTCAATGCACTTAAAACATTTTAATCCTGTGAAAATTAATGTGCAAGATTTGACACCTGGTAAAACATTTCCCACATTTAGTGCTTTTCAATGTTTTTCTCCTGTGCGAATACTATTATGTGCTGCAAAAGATGAAACATATCCCACATTCACTGTGATTAAAAGGATTCACACAGGAGACAAGCCATCTATGTACTTTAAGTGGTGATGGCTGGATAAAACACTTTTCACATTCAGTGCATTTAAATGTTTATTCTCCTGTATGAGCCTTTTCATGCGCTGCAATAAAAGATGTATGGGTAAAACATTTCCCACACTCATTGCATCCAAATTGTTTTTCTCCTGAGTGAATCCTTTTAGATCTTTCAAGATGTGCTGCCAAAGTAAAACATTTCCCACATTCAATACCATTAAATGCTTTTTCGTCTGAGTGAACCTTTTTATGTGATGCAAGATTTGCGGCCCGGCTAAAACATTTCCCACATTTTGTGCACTTAAACGGTTTTTCTCCAGAGTGAGTCGTTTTATGTTGTTTAAGATTTGAGGCATAGCTAAAACATTTACCACAGTCATCACAAAAAAAAGCTTTTTCTCCTGTATGAACCCTTTTATGTGCTGAAAGATGTGAGCTCTGATTAAAACGTTTCCCACATTCACTGCATGTAAAACGTTTTTTTCCTGCATGAGTCCTCTGATGTTTTTTAAGAGCAATACGGTCTGTAAACTGTTTCCCACATTCAGGACATGAATATGATTGCTCTACGGTGTGAACCTGTTGGTGTGCGAGGGCCGGCTTCAAGGTTGAATTCTCTCCACTAAACATTGTAGACAATGGTTCTTCTTTGCAACTTGTTCCATGTATCACAGGGTCAGACTCAGAATATGAGACTTTCCCCATTTCAGAAGAAGACGCTGAATGTCCTTTATAAACTGAATTCTGAGTAAGGGGATCTGTATAATATATCCTGTGATCTGGCTTTCTGGATTCTATTAAGGACTCGCTATGGTTTATTTCCACTGGGTTTGGATTGGATTTTACATATTCTCCATTATTATCAGCTGAGCATTCAGTCTGTGTATGTTCCGGGGGTTCATACATGTCACTGTCTGGGAGATTTCCTTTGTCACATGAGGCCGGTTCCTCCTTAATATCAGGGGGTGAATAGTCTGTGGGTTCTGTGATTGGATAAATCTCTTTCTCTGGGACGTGTCTTTCTTCAGAAGCCAGAGATTCTCGCTCTGTGTATGTTGTTGAGTGAACCTTTTTATGTGATGCAAGATTTGAGGCCCGGCTAAAACATTTCCCACATTGTGTGCACTTAAATGGTTTTACTCCAGAGTGAGTCGTTTTATGTTGTTTAAGATTTGAGGAATAGCTAAAACATTTACCACATTCATCACATTTAAATGCTTTTTCTCCTGTGTGAACCCTTTTATGTGCTGAAAGATGTGATCTCTGTTTAAAACGTTTCCCACATTCACTGCATTTAAAACGTTTTTTTCCTGCGTGATACCTCTGATGTTTCTTAAGAGCAGTACTGTCTGTAAACGGTTTCCCACATTCAGGACATGAGAATGATTGCTCTAAGGTGTGAACCTGTTGGTGTGCGAGGGCCGGCTTCAAGGTTGAATTCTCTTCACTAAACATATCAGGGGGTGAATATTCTGTGGGTTCTGTGATTGGATAAATCTCTTTCTCTGGGACGTGTCTTTCTTCAGACGCCAGAGATTCTTGCTCTGTGTATGTTGCAGATTCAGCTCGTCCTTTTCTCGTCTTGTTCAGATCCTTTTCCACATTATTGCTTAGAATTTCACTTCCATTTTCACATCCAATATCCCATAAAGAAACCGCAGCGTGAAATTCACCCCATACAGATTTATCTATTGGAGGGAAAATCACATGAACACGTGAGACGTTCATTCAGGAACACGTCTATTACACGGCACAGCCAACATTTCAGGGGATTATTGGGACACGTTGCTCTGGGATTGGACACAAACATTATGAGAATTAAAGCATCTCTTACCCGGTGTAATAACAGGCTGGTGATCCTCCATCATGAGGTCCTCATAGATCTCCTTGTGTCGCTCCACATACTCCCATTCCTCCATGGAGAGATAGACAGTGACATCCTCACAGCGTATAGGAACCTGACACACACAATGACACAGTCACCATCCAGACACATGCCTTGGTGTTAGCGTATAATGTCCCATTCCCAGCAGCCTCACCTCTCCAGTCAGCAGACGGATGATCTGATTGCTCAGCTCCAGGATCTTCTCATGGTTTTGCTCATGGATTCCTGAGTGAGGTGGAGGCTCCGTATTGAAGCTTTGGCTCCGGCTGTGTCCGTCTGATATTTGGTGACAGCTGCTGTCACTGACCATCTCATGGATCTTCACCACCATATGACCCTAAACATTGAGAGTGACCCCAATTTAGAGTGGTATAAACATGTCGCCCCCCTGGGCCCCCCATGCTTTTGTGTATGTGTCAGTGTGTTATCTCCATAGTGTGCTGTATGGTGCGCTGGAACCTTTATTTATACATGAATCTACTACTGATCTGCCTCTGAAATGTCTCCTGGGTCACACAGCTCCAGGGGGATTTAATATCAGCAGGAATATGGAATCTCATGGGATCTCTTACCTCTCCAGTCAGCAGAAAGATCATCTCCAGAGTTAGATCCAGGATCCTCTGGCTCAGCGGATCCCTGGCTGTGAGTGGATTCATTATCACAGGTTACCTGGACGGCCGGATCTTGTGTAAGGGAAAAAAAGTCTGCAATTAGAAATGAAATCCTGAGCTCTATATATGAGTATACGGGGAATTAGTGGATCCTGAGCTCTATATATGAGTATACGAGGAATTAGAGGATCCTGAGCTCTATATATGAGTATACAAGGAATTAGAGGATCCTGAGCTCTATATATGAGTATACGGGGAATTAGCGGGATGCGGAGCTCTATATATGAGTATACGGGGAATTAGCGGGATGCGGAGCTCTATTCATGTGTAACTCAGTTTAGTCATTCTATCTGAAACCACTGCAGCTGGGTTGTCGTCATGGCTACTGACCTTTTTCCCCCAGCACCAGTCACTTGTCTCCTGTGAGCCAATCAGCCTTTTTCTTGGACATATGTCAGACTTTCCGGACTGTGGAGATTCTTGTCAGCCTATGCAAAGAGAGAATTTTTTTAGAAATTTTTGGAATAGGAAGGAAGAGTAAAGCTGAGAAAAATAAAGAAGAAGCTGGTTCACTCTCCCTGTGAACAGACCATAAGAAAGCGGACTGCCTGATGCTAGCACTTGTGTCCATAGTGTTCCAGTCCTTACAGTACCAGAGAGGTGACAGGAGAGCTGCAGACATACAGGGTAATTCAAAGAGATTCGAAAAGTCACCGCAAGTTCGGTGACTTTTCCTTCTCTTCAATTCGGTTTGTTTTGCCGATCCCATTTCGTGACGCTGCGGTGTATTCAGCAAGCACCACAGGGTCCCCGAATTGCAGGGAAAAGTTGCCGCAAACCCGACGAAAACTGACCGCAAAACCCACCGAATGCACGCCGAAAACCCGCAAAAACATCTGGATTAACCCGTCGAAAAACCCGAGCAGGAGCCGATCACAGCAGCGAAGCAGCCGAGACCGCAGACGAGGCAGTGATTAAATTAGCAAAACAGTTTGTGTGAATGTTTGAATAGTGAAACTCTGTTTGCAAAGAAACTACTGAGCGAAAATGTCTGAAATTTGCATATGAGGTCCAGGGAATGATAATAAAAAGGGCTGTTACAGAAAAAATAAGTAAACTTAAAAAAAAAAAAGTAAAAAAATTCAGAAAAATGATTAAAATATCCTAAAAAAAGTCTATAAATAAAGAGACTCTTTACTGCAGAATTTTATAATGAACGGTTTATTAGATATTGAATTAAAACGGGAATATTTTTAACATTGAAGCCTATGGGATTCTCCTGAATTAACTTGCCGAATTAAACCACCGAATGGCAGGGCATTAGGGGAACCTTTCACTGCTGGTTTGTGTTCTCTGAATAGCCGAAGCAGTGCTTTTTCATGGGGATTTCACTGCCCTCGAAAAGGCACAGAACAGGCACCGTATGTGCAGGCAATTCGCTAGGATTTGGCGAATTGCCTGCTCTCTGGATAGCCGAATGGCCAGGAAAGGTAACCGAATGCTGATTTTCAGCGTTCGGTTACCTTTCTCAAGAAATTCAGAGCTCTTTAAATAACCCTGATAGTCTCACACTCAGCCGGGGTATTAAAGGGGCAGCATTCCAGAGCTGCCTGAAGACACGAAGGAGAGTTACATATATATATATATATACACACACACATTCAGACACACACATCTGTACATCAACATCCATACCGTTGTTCCCCTGGGTCCGCTATCTGCATCAGGGACCCCAACAGTGCACAAACACAGGGACACCTGGGTGGGGAGCGCATCTATGTTGGGAGCTGCGGTTATGAGCTCATTGTTTTTTGTCTTTTTCAATTCTTTGGACAGTGCACCCACTGCTAGAACTGAACGGTATAGGTGCAGCGGCCGGGCCTCTGCCTGACAACACCTGTTATTCCAATATATTCCATATACCGTATTAAGTACATCCTTATTGTGTGTATCATTTTCCCGCCCTCCCAGCAACCGCGGAGGCTCAGGTTTCCTGTAACCAGCGTCACTGAAATATGTAAATAGCACTCATACCAGCCTGACAGCGGAGCAAGTGACAAAATGAGCCCCGTTCAATACCTCAGCAGCTGCTGAATTGCTGCAGCGCAGCAATTCAGTTTGCTGCAGCAGTGTCATTGAACGGTTTGGATGCGAATTTCGAAATAAAATGGCCGACGATTTCTTAATGAAAGATTCAGATTGTTTTCCGTATCACTCGGACAAAATATGATAAAGAGAAGCAGTCAGCACAATTCTGTTTTGTACGCACACACCACAAATGATAGTTTTTATTGAATAAACGTTATGTTTACTTCTGAAACAATATATAAATTGAGCTGTAATATATGTCTATGTGCAGGGGGAAATAATTAATAAATATTTTGTGCTTTGGAGAACAAAAACCTCAATATTAACATTGCCGTACGGAATTGTTACTTGCTTCATGGTGGCGGCCATCTTTACTACGTCACACTCAGCTACTCGCAGCATCTCCTCGGGTCGCTGCAAGTGCTACGTTAGCAGTGCTGAGCGGCGGAACAGCGTTTAATGGCAAGTTGCTAACTTGGCTGAGGTATTGAACGCGCCTATGGATTACACGTTATATAAAATAGATTTATTATAGGAGGGCTAAACACAGAGGACACAGCAGCTTTTCCATGTGTCTGCTTTGTAGGAGCCATCTTTATGGAGTCTCCTAATACATTCTAACACAATATATATTCCAATCTTCCCCTAAAATTTGTAGATTAACCTCTCTGTAGGTTTCCCCGAGTGTGGCTCAGGGGTTAAATTTCACTGCTGAAAGCAGTAACCCCGAGCCACACCCAGGCTGGATACATACCTGTTCCTGCGCTCCCTCGTTGTCACCCGCAGTCACATTCTCCTCCAGCGATCGCGACGTCCTGCTTCTGGGTTCTCTTCTCGCGAGAAGGTAACCAGGACGCCACGACCGGCATGGAGCCGACAGCAAGGGAGCGCAGGTACAGGTTTGTATCCAGCCCGAGTGTTGCTCGAAGTTACCGCTTTCAGCAGTGAAAGTTAACCCTGAGCCACACTCTAATACCGCTAGGGGGCCAAATAAATGGTACCGATTCTGACATCTAAAATATTTCAGAATCGAACCGCCAGGGAGGTTAAGACACACAATCCCAGCTCTGACCTGCACCCTGGATCCTCCTTTCAGTGTTTATTACTCTGCTACCGGAAGTGATTTCAAAGATTCAGGCCTCTTCCTCTGCTGTACAGGAAACACTATGGTAGAGTTCACAACACACGAGACAAACATTGTCTCCTGTAATGTGCACATTGGATGAGAACTGTAAAGCTAGAGACACTTTGCAGTGTGCCATTTGTCTCTTGTGTTTCGAGCTCATGCTGTTGACATAATGAGCTAGTGGCTGTTGTCACATGACACATGCTCAGGTCACATGGGCTAGCAGAATGCATTTACCACAGAGGCCATGGAGAGGAGGCACAAATTGCAGCCACTGGGGTTGCCAGATCGGCTGTGTTTCCTGGACATTTATTTATGACGTATTTTACCAAGAAGGATACATTGAGATTTCTATCATTTTCATACTACTGTTTTGTGCACAGGGGGAAAAGTGCTGCCCTGTAACATGTATAATTCATATGCTGCAGGAAGGAAATCAAGGTCAGTCACCTGGGACTCCTCTTATGTCTTACCTGCAGTGTATGGTTTATACTTGGTGCAGGGTGCCATTTTACAAACACTGCTCATCAGTGTTTAAGGGGGGTTTGTGAGGGTCCTGAGAACGAGCAACAGCACTAGTGGCCTGCTCTACAGTGGGGCACGCTCAGGTCTCACAAGGCTTTGAATCACCCAGAAAGGGCGGCCAGTACTTAAATACCAAGGACTTCATTCCTGCACGAGAGGTGCAACAACCCCTGACGATTTGGGCCTTGTTAGTCCTCACCAGGAGGTAGGGTTGACAGATCGGCCATGTTTTCCTGGACACATATCATTTATTCATGTTGATGGGTAGAGGTGAACTGCCTTTAGTTCCTTCCTACAGCATATGAATTATACATGTTGCAGGGCGGCAGGTTTTCCTGTGCTCCCCTCTGCATGAAGTAATAATATGTGCCCAGGAAACCATGGCTGACCTGGCAACCCTATCTGGAGGGTACAGCTGACTCCCCTCTAGGCACCTCAAGAAAGGGGTCCACGTTTGGATTACCCTGTAGAAATGTTTCTTGCAAAATCACTTTTATAGTGAAGGGGTTAAACATTAGCACAGGATTCCATAACAGTAATATTTACTAATGACAAGCTCCCTGCTTGCCTCTCATAGCCCTCCATGTTGCCTGCTGCTTGGCCAGAGGTCCATCACTGCTCTTCCTGCTTCCTCCGTGTAATTCCACCCTCTCTTTTGCCATGAGCCAATAATAGCACTGTTTTATAATGACTGGACGTTTTGCTATGTTGTCCTTATGAAAACCTAATGGCTGGTGGATGAACCCCCTGGTAGAGCGGGATAGAGCATGTGTGAAATGCTCTCAGGAAGAACAGATGACAAAAATGTCCAAATCTGCAAGGTCAGGTGCTACTGTACTGCTACCAGCAGCCAGAGGTTTTGTGTTCTTTTGCTTTTTTTAACCCTTTCACCCCGTGTGCTGAGCTCATTTTTACTGGTTTCACTCATCATGTTTAAATGCGATTTGAAGCCACGTTTTATTATATGAACCAGACCTATTGATATAGTTTAGACTCGGCAGATTCATAATATATCATTATTATATGTATACGTTATGTCCTGCCTGTATATTATAACAAAAAAAGTAATTTTCAATCATCTACAGCATGTACAAAGTAGTTTTTTTCACATTTTATTATGCGATCGCTTGCGGTTATATTTTTTTTATGGGGTGTGCTTCTTAAAAAAAATTAGAAATGGGGACTCGTTACTTTTTTTGGTGGGAAATTATGTGATTTTTAGCAAACGCCCCCCCCCAATAGGAAAAAAATCGGTAGTGCAGCATCATTGTTCACATTATAATTGAAATGGGAACAATATTGCTGCGTTAATAAAACAAAAAAAAGTTTTATTTTTTTCCGTTACATTTAACATGGCCATGCTCTGGCCGTTCAAATGATACCAAACATTAACCCCTAGCTGCTAGAGATAGGGGGTTCCAATGAACCCCCTATCTCCACCATAGGTGGCAGCTAGGGGGTTAACTCCCGAATTGACATCATCGCACTATGCTATCGCTATGACGCCAATCGGCAGGGGATACCCTGGAAGCTTGGCTGACATCCAAGGTGTCGACCAGCTCCGGGAGGGGACCGCGATCCGGCGCCGAATTGCGATCCAGCCCCCAAGGGATTAATGTCAGCCACCGCTTCGAAGGTGTGCCCTTTCAAGCAGTGCCTGCCTTTTGTGTATGCCCCTTATGGATGGGGAGGGAAAGAGGTCCAAAGGACCTCACCTTCAGGCACCTTCCCTGCACTAGTGGGGGGGGGGTGCCTGGATCAGATGTCTATTTCTGCCCGCTGGGGTCCCGGAGGCTGGGCTGACATCCAAGATGTCAGCCCGCACCAGGGGGAGGGGGCTGCAGCGATCGTCTGGAATCCCAGCCGATCGCGGCTGCAATGTGAGGACGTGCTCAGCACGTCCTCCACAGCCAAGTGCCGATGCGTCCTCCACATCTAAGTGGTTAAGCAGATAGCCTTCAGATTAAATACTAATTTTTTATTAATTTTTTTTCCCCGTTCCAATAACTGGTGGGGCGCTACCCCTGTAGTTCTTATGGAGGAGTCTCCACTCTCCATGCTTTGTATTTTGTGGCTTAATGTTTGGTATTTTTAACTGTTTCATGACTTACATTGATTTTATAAGAGTGTGTTGTCTTTCTTTACATGGGAATTGATACGCTGTATGGTTTTGTTTGCGGCGGGAGGTTTACTTTTTATTGCTCACACTTGCAATTGTTTCCACAGCAAAAGTTGCCTTTTGGAATGTATTACGTGCTGTGTGGAATTTGAAATAGTTTGCTATGTTTAAATGTTTTTTTATTATACGAATTATACACACACACACACACACACACACACACACACACACACACACACACACACACACACACACACACACACACACACACACACACACACACACACACACACACACACGTATTCGCTGCACTTGAGTGTTAATAAAAACCGTAAATATTTATAAAATAATTTTGCAAAGCACAGATCAACATTTCGTCTCACCCCGAGCCATTTCTAACCTTGACAATGACTCCAGGTGAGCCAGAGCATTGGTCTATATTTTACAACATGATTTAATAAATATTTTTACTGGTGGGTTTTTTTTGTTTCTTTTTTAGACTCAAGAGCGGCCAGCAGTCTGTCTGGTTTGATATATAACTGCATTAGGGCCGAGCAGGGAGATTTTTTTTGTTTGTTTTTGATAGTCTCTTCATTATGCAGGTGCTGTATATATATTTTTTACCAGGAAGAAGGATACATTGAGATTTCTCTTGTTTTCAAGTATAAATACTCGGGGAGGGCATCACACAACCTTTACTAAGCAGTCATTGTGGGTGCATCGCAAGACAATGTGATACAACAAACCAGGAAGAGAACGCTCCAGTCAACACACTCAAAAAACAAGATTTCACCAGATTTTAACCCATCAAAAACTTCAAACAATTCTTACTCCCTTCAGGATTACAACATTTCTTAACCCATTAAAGACTTTTTAAAACCTTTTTAACCCTAAGCTGTTGAAAAATTAAGGAAATTTGGTTCACAACAAATGGCCATGGATTGCTTAAGCAAGCTAACAGCGCCAATGTATTCCACCTTTTGGCAGGTTCTATCACCTTGTAAAAAGTCTTTAATGGGTTAAGAACTGTTGTAATCCTGAAGGGGGTAAGAATTGTTGGAAGCTTTTGGAGGGTTAAGCTCTGGTGAAATCTTTAGAGGTTTAAATGTATGGAGCTGCTGTTGTTGATTTTTTTTTTTCCAGTGTGTTGACTGGAGTGCTCTCTTTCTGGATTGTTGTCTTGAGATGCACCCACACTGTGTGCCTAGTAAAGGTTGAGTGCTACCCTCCCCGTGTATTCTGTATGGAAAGGACTGACACCCCTCGGTTAAGCAACCCACCACGTCATGGGTGTTCTACCTACAGGATCTATTTAACCTTGAACTGCAGGGCGCTCCAGAAAGGACTCAGTCCTCAATAAGCGAGTTGATCCCATAATAGCAGTCATTAGGTTAGCATGATAGGACCTGCCAAAAGGTGGAATATACTGGCGATTGTTGACAGGCTTAAGCAATCTATGGCCATTTATTGTGAACCAAAATTTCCACCATTTTCAACAGAGCTTTGGGTTAAAAACATTGTAAAAAGTCTTTAATGGGTTAAGAACTGTTGTGATCCTGAAGGGGAAGAATGATTGGAAGCTTTTGAAGGGTTAAAATCTGGCGAAATCTTTAGATGTTTAAATGTATAAAGCTGCTGTTGTTTTTTGATTGTGTTGACTGGAGTGCTCTCCTCCTGGTTTGTTATATTGTTTGCAGGGTTTTGGGAAAAGGTCTCTTTAGCCGACCCTATTTTTGGTTGTTCTGACCCTGCAGGTCCAGGCTACGGAGCGTCAATCATTAATCTTTGAACAGCACAATCGTTTAGTACATAACAAAAGATGGTTCAATCACAATCGATTTGGTATATAGATTTGTTTCGCTTCAGGTGCAGTCATTATGCGATTTGTATTTCGGAAATACTTCCAACATACGAATCACTGAAAATTCAGGAGCAACATAACAAAAAATGCACTGACTAGTAACCAGAAACTATGACAGGGCCAGCTCCATGGACAACTGGAATCTTACCACCTCCATACAGTTAGTTACAGGCACTTATCTAGCGCCAACAGAATCCACAGTGCTTTACAATGAGGGAGTACAGACATGAGACCTAATAAAAGCATGTAAGGAACAGACGGCCCTGCCCGTAGGATAATTGCTCTCCTGATACACCACTGTATACAAGTGCTCAGCCAGACATCCTGTGAGCTTACAATCTAAAGGACAAAGGTATGTGAAACAAAAGGGGAGCAGGGGGAGTGTGGAGCTGGTGGCCAGAAAGAATACAGCAGGGATTGCATGGGAATGACCAGAAGCTTGGACTCGAAAAGGGGTAATTAGAAAAAGGTGGCAGCAGTTGGAAGGGAAGCAATGAGTTAGGGCGAGTGCAGATGCAGAGCCTGGGGAGGGTGATGGCTGTGAGTGGTGAGCTGTATGAAGAAAGAGACACAGATTTAGGAGTGGGCTCTGAATGCAAGGAATTTGCGACCTGGGTGGGGATGGGAGAAGCAAATTGATGCTGAGAGTTTATCAGTAACGGAGGGAAATCGTTAAAAAGAAAGTTAATCAGCCTGAGCGTAATACATAAGACAATGTAAAATAAGAACAATAGGACTGGAGCAGCGAAGTGGCTTGGAGGACGACATGTTGATAGCATTTTTTTTCAGAGTGCAGATGCAGAGCCTGGGGAGTGTGATGGCTGTGGCTCTTTTGCCACAGAGATAAAGCCACAGTAAAACATCTCCCATATTCAATGCACTTAAATCGTTTTAATCCTGCAAAAATCATTTAATGTGCAAGTTTTGACACCTGGTAAAACATTTCCCCCATTTGGTGCTTAGTCATTGTTTTTATCCTGTGCGAATACTATTATGTGCTGCAAGAGCTGAAACATGGGTAAAACATTTCCCACATTCATTGCACTTAAAAAAAAATTTTCTCCTGTGTAAATCCTTTTATGTACCTTTTCACATTCAGTGCATTTAAATGTTTTTTCTCCTGTATGACTCATTTTATGCACTGCAAGAGATGAGGCATGGGTAAAACATTTCCCACATTCTGTGCATTCAAATTGTTTTTCTCCTTTGTGAATCCTTTTATGTCTTGCAAGATGTGCTGCCAATGTAAAACGATTCCCTTTATCATTGCAATTAAATGCCTTTTCTTCTGTGAATCTTTTTATGTTCTGCAAGATTTGATGCCCGGCTAAAACATTTCCCACATTCTGTGCAATTAAATGCTTTTACTCCTGTGTGAGTCATTTTATGTCTTCTAAGATTTGAAGCATCGGTAAAACATTTACCACATTCATTGCATTTAAATATTTTTTCTCCTTTGTGAATCCTTTTATGCGCTGCAAGATGTGAGCTCTGAATAAAACATTTCCCACATTCATCACATTTAAATGGTTTCTCTCCAGTGTGAATCCTTTTATGTGCGGCAAGATGTGAGGCCTGATTAAAACGTTTCCCACATTCCGTGCATGTAAAACCTTTTTTTCCTGTGTGATTCCTCTGATGTTTCTTAAGAGCAATACTGTCTGTAAAGTCTTGCCCACATTCAGAGCATGAGAATGGTTGCTCTAGGATGTGAACATGTTGGTGCGTAAGAGCCGGCTTCAAGGTTGAATTCTCTCTACTAAACATTGTGGAAAAAGGTTCTGCTCTGTAACTTGTTTCATGTATCACAGGGCCAGATTCAGAATATGAGACTTTCCCCATTTCAGAAGAAGACGCTGAATGTCCTTTATAAACTGAATTCTGAGTAAGGGGATCTGTATAATATATCCTGTGATCTGGCTTTCTGGATTCTATTAAGGACTCGCTATGGTTTATTTCCACTGGGTTTGGATTGGATTTTACATATTTTCCATTATTATCAGCTGAGCATTCAGTCTGTGTATGTTCTGGGGGTTCATACATGTCGCTGTCTGTGAGATTTCCTTCTCCATATGTGGGTGATTCCTCCTTAATGTCAGTAGATGGATATTCAGTCTGTGGATGTTCTGGGAGGGGAGAAATGTCAGGATGTGAGATATCTCCTTCTCCATGTGACTCGGATTCTGCCCCTGTATAAGTAGAGGTATAATGTGTCTTTGTATGTTCTGGGGGTTCATACATGTCGCTGTCTGTGAGATTTCGTTCGTCACATGAGGCCGGTTCCTCCTTAATATCAGGGGGCGAATATTCTGGGGGTTCTGTGATTGGATAAATCTCTTTCTCTGGGACGTGTCTTTCTTCAGACGCCAGAGATTCTCGCTCTGTGTATGTTGCAGATTCAGCTGGTCCTTTTCTCGTCTTGTTCAGATCCTTTTCCACATTATTGCTTAGAATTTCACTTCCATTTTCACATCCAATATCCCATAAAGAAACCGCAGCGTGAAATTCACCCCATACAGATTTATCTATTGGAGGGAAAATCACATGAACACGTGAGACGTTCATTCAGGAACACGTCTATTACACGGCACAGCCAACATTTCAGGGGATTATTGGGACACGTTGCTCTGGGATTGGACACAAACATTATGAGAATTAAAGCATCTCTTACCCCGTGTAATAACAGGCTGGTGATCCTCCATCATGACGTCCTCATAGAGCTCCTTGTGTCGCTCCACATACTCCCACTCCTCCATGGAGAGATAGACAGTGACATCCTCACAGCGTATAGGAACCTGACACACACAATGACACAGTCACCATCCAGACACATGCCTTGGTGTTAGCGTATAATGTCCCATTCCCAGCAGCCTCACCTCTCCAGTCAGCAGACGGATGATCTGATTGCTCAGCTCCAGGATCTTCTCATGGTTTTGCTCATGGATTCCTGAGTGAGGTGGAGGCTCCGTATTGAAGCTTTGGCTCCTGCTGTGTCCTTCTGATATTTGGTGACGGCTGCTGTCACTGACCATCTCATGGATCTTCACCACCATATGACCCTAAACATTGAGAGTGACCCCAATATAGAGAGGTATAAACATGTCGCCCCCCTGGGCCCCCCATGCATTTGTGTATGTGTCAGCGTGTTATCTCCATAGTGTGCTGTAACCTTTATTTACACATGAATCTACTACTGATCTGCCTCTGAAATGTCTCCTGGGTCACACAGCTCCAGGGGGATTTAATATCAGCAGCAATATGGAATCTCATGGGATCTCTTACCTCTCCAGTCAGCAGAAAGATCATCTCCAGAGTTAGATCCAGGATCTTCTGGCTCAGCGGATCCCTGGCTGTGTCTGGATTCATTATCACAGGTTACCTGGACGCCCGGATCTTGTGGAGGAACGATTAGAGGAAGCACAATGTGTCTGAAATTATACAGGAATATTCTGCTCAGTTTTAGCTGTACCCCATCATCTCTCAAACTCTCTTCATGCTTCCCCCTCCCCCGCGACCTCATGCAAGCCATCCCTTTCAGCTGGCCAGGAGATTAAGGGGCAAAATTCTGGAACTGCCTGAAGACATGAAGGAGAGGAACTTTACAAAAATATATATACACACACACACACACACACACACCCATACCTTTGTTCCCTGTGCAGCGCTACCTGCATCAAGGGCCCAGGGCTGAATTTATAATTAGGCAGAGTAGGCATGAGCCTACAGGTGCCTGCCACAAGGACGCCTTGCTCTGTGTGTAGTAAAGATAAAACAACACTTTTTTCCCCCTTTTTTTTTTCACAATTTGCAATAATTTAGACCACTGTATCTCTGGAGCCCTAAGGGCTACTAGAGGGACATATGAGGTATCATTGGAAAGGTCACCTTATAGCCTTTCCAGTGATTCCTAATATGTCCAAGATATACATATGTAAAAATAAAATATCTATTAAAATAATATTTTTCTCTTTTGTTTTCTAACGGCACTAGTGAACAGTGATGCTGCACTAACTCACCTCATTTACCATACTACCAGAAAGTGTGTATCCGGTGAAGCAAAGCATTGTTTAATTCACAACCTAGACCGTGGCGCTGCAGTGAGGAGAGAGAGGGGGACTTTGGAACCTACATCCCTGAATTGTACACCACACAAGGTTAAGTGAGGTGTCATTGGAAAGGTCAGAGTCTAGTCTTTACTATGATACCAAACAAGACCATGTAATGTGTAAAAATAAAAATGTAAATGCTAACAGGGTTATTCAGAGAGCGTGAAAAGCAGGAGAATGGCTGGAGAAAGAAAAATTCGAGGTCAAAATAGCCAATTTGGAAAGTGAGATGACAGGGAGAATTTTTCTGGTTTTGCTATGTCGACCTAGAATTTTTCATTCTCCTGCTTTTCACGCTCTCTGAATAACCCTGTAAGTATTTTTTTTTCTGTTCTAGAGCAGAGGCAATATATGCTTTTACATATAAAACAAACAATGCTGCTGCATTCACTGCCCTCCTCCTTTAACCATTCTACCACACTGACTCCCTCACTCCCTGCCCCCTCTTCTATCAGGGTAATTCAAAGAGATTCGAAAAGTCACCGCACGTTCGGTGACTTTTCGTTCTCTTCAATTCGGTTCCTTTTGCCGATCCCATTTCGGTGACCCTGCGGTGTATTCAGCAAGCACCACAGGGTCCCCGAATTGCAGGGAAAGGCTGCCGCAAACCCGACGAAAACTAACCGCAAAACCCCTCAAATGCACGCCGAAAACCCGCAAAAACATCTGGATTAACCCGTCGAAAAACCCGAGCAGGAGCCGATCACACGCAGCGAAGCAGCCGAGACCGCAGACGAGGCAGTGAATAAATTAGCAAAACAGTTTGTGAATGTTTGAAAAGTGAAACGCTGTTTGCAAAGAAACTACTGAGCGAAAATGTCTGAAATTTGCATATGATCCAATGAATGATAATAAAAAGGGCTGTTACAGAAAAAATAAGTAAACTTAAAAATAATAATAATAATAAAAAAAAATTAAGAAAAATGCTTACAATATCCTAAAAAATCTATAAATAAAGAGACTCTTTACTGCAGAATTTTATAATGAACGGTTTATTAGATATTGAATTAAAACGGGAATATTTTTAACATTGAAGCCTATGGGATTCTCCTGAATAAATTTGCTGCATGAAACCACCAAATGGCAGGGCATTAGGGGAACTTTTCACTGCTGGTTTGTGTTCTCTGAATAGCCAAAGCAGTGCTTTTCTATGGGGATTTCACTGCCCTCGAACAGGCACCGAACAGGCACCGTATGTTCAGGAAATTCGCTAGGATTTGGCGAATTGCCTGCTCTCTGGATAGCCGAATGGCCAGGAAAGGTAACCGTACGCTGATTTTCAGCGTTCGGTTACCTTTCTCAAGCAATTCGGAGCTCTTTGAAAAACCCTGCAGGTCTTCCTTTTCTCCAGTCTCGAAGGAGGATGTAACAAAAAGTGGACCACCTGTCCACTTGATCCTATCCACTCACACCTTGTTTGGCCTGTCCTAGTCCTACCAGTCACTGTCCCTGCTTTGACTCATATTTTTAACCTCTCCCTCTCCTCTAGCATTTTTCCCTCTGTATTCAAACGTGCTTTGATCACCCCATTCTAAAAAAGCCATCTCTTGATCCTACCTCCCTCTTGAACTACCGTCCCATCTCGCTTCTCCCCTTTGCCTACAAAATCTTAGAACGTCTGGTCTATAACCAGCTCACCAGTTTTCTTGCTGCCATCTCTCTACTCGATCCGCACCAGTCTGGCTTTCGCTCCCAACAATCTACTGAGACGGCTCTGACCAAGCTGACTAATGATTTAGCGGCCACTGAAACCGAAGGTCACTTCTCCCTCCTTATTCTTCTTGACCTTTCCGCTGCAGTCGACACTGTTGATCACCCTCTCCTGCTCCTCACGCTGCGTCAACTTGGCCTCAGTGACATCACTCTCGCCTGGTCCTCTTCCTATCGCTCTTTTCGCTCCTTCAGTGTCTCCTTCGCTGGTGTTTCTTCACCCCAGTTCCTCTTTCAGTTGGAGTACCTCAAGGCTCTATTCTGGTCCCCTATTCTTCTCGATCGATACTGCCTCTTCGGACAACCTCATCTCTTACTATGAATTCCAATATCCCCTCTATGCTGATGACACCCAAATCTACCTTTCCTCTCTCGATCTCTCTCCTATCGGCTGTCTCCGACTGGATGACTTCCCATTTCCTAAATCTCAACCTCTCAAACTGAGCTTCTCATCTTCCCTTCCTCTAAAACCTCCATTCCTGCGCCAATTTCTCTTCAGGTGAATTACTTCTACCTCTCAGGCTCGTTGCCTCAGGGTCCTCTTGGACTCCAATCTATGATAATCTATCCTTTACTCCTCACATTCAGTCTCTAATCAAATCTTGCTACTTACAGCTAAAAAACATTGCACGCATCCGCCCCTGTCTTAATCCATACTCTACTAAAATGTTCATCCAAGCTTTTATTATCTCCCAGCTTGACTACTGTAACCTCCTTCTCTCTGGCCTTAAGAGATCCCAGATTCTTCCTCTGCAGTCTGTAATGAACGCCTGTGCCAGACTCATACGCCTCACCTCCTGCACCTCACCTCTCCGTCAATCTCTACACTGTCTCCCTGTTTCCTTTAGAATCCAATTCATTATACTGGAGCTCATGTACAAAACTCTCCATAACCGCGCCGCTGCCTACATATCCTCCCTTTTATTAGCGGGTTCATCCCATCCCGACCACTTTGTTCTGCCAATGATCTGATGCTATAAGTTCTTCGTACCCGCACTCCCAACTGTCGCCTTCAGGACTTCACTTGAGCTGTCCCCTTTCTATGGAACTCCCTCCCCCACAACAGACTCGCCCGTCTCTCCAGTCCTTCAAGAAGTCTCTATCAGCTCACTCCATGATCCCCCCACTGCACATTTCTTGCTCCATCTTCCCACTCAGTCCTCATGCAACCCGCTACTTCAAATACCCTATTCGCCCTCACCTGTGTCACCCCTCTCCTCTTACATTGCAAGCTCTCGAGCAGGGTCCTCTCTCCTTCTGTTTCATGTGTGTAACATATATGTTTGTTATTCTGTTTCTCCCATTGTACAGCACTAAGGAATTTGTTGGCGCTTTATAAATAATTGTAACTAATTCAACTAAGGCAATAGATTCTGCCTCTTCTTTTGATTTGAGAGCAGAGAAAACCAGTTTTTTCAGCTTTTTTTTATTTTTTTTGTTTTCTTAGCCTCGAAATGGAAATTGAAATAGTAATTTTGGAATGTTTCCTTTTTTTTTTACTTTGGGGGGGTAGGGGTGCTCCACACTTCTGAGCCTACAGGTCCCTGAGGTGCAAATCCGGCCCTGCAAGGGTCTCACAAGTGCACCAACACATGGATGTCACGACCCGTGCCGCCCTGGTGTTCCGGTGGCTGGTAGCGCCTTGCTCAATGGCTGGCTGTGAGTAAAGTATCGGATGGACACGGTCACGGGTCGTGGGCGAAATGTGATGTGAGAACACAGCACCCATCAGGTTTAAAATCAGACACTTGAGCCATATTCCTTGCCCTGTCGTGGTTTACACTCCTCTCAGTGCTCGTCGCTCATACCTTCTGTTAATCAGTTTCTGACTCTGGTTCGTCTGACATTTATCCCCTGGCTCTTAACCATTGGCAATCCTCTGACTACTTGCTCTGGCATACAACCCCTGGAAATCCGCTTACGACCCGATCTGGCATACGACCCCTGGTATACCTCTGACGACCCAGTTGTATTAACCCATGTTAGTTGGCTCACGAGCAACTCTGGTGTTAACCCCTGGTGTCAGTGTTTCTGCTCTCTGAATACCTTTGCTACTGTCTGTAATTCAGAAATAGGTACATATTCTGGACAGTTAAAGGACCGGCAGTGTAGGATAGCCATCCTCGTACAGGGATCAGACATTATATCCAGGAGGTACGTGACAATGGACACCTGGGTGGGACATATATAAGTATATCCTTCTTGTGTGGAAGGGGTCTTCTCTCAATGGGTGGGTTCCCCTGTTCAACTACTACGAGGCACTGTAAACCAGCAAGATGTCCCGATCTCCCAGCAACCACGGGGGCTCAGTTTTCCTGTCACCTGCGTCACCGAAATATGTAAATAGCACCAATACCAGTCTGATAACGGAGCAAGGGACAAAATGGGTTACAAATGTTATCTAAATATATTTTTACAGAGGGCTAAACACAGAGGACACAGCAGCTTTTCCATGTGTCTGCTCTGTGGGAGCCATCATTATGGAGTCTCCTAATACATTTCTAGCACAATATAAATCCAATCTTCCCCTAATATCTGTATATTAAGACACACAATCCCAGCTCTGACCTGCAGCCTGGATCCTCCTTTCAGTGTTTAAATCTCTGCTACCGAAAGATGGTTTCAAAGATTCAGACCTCTTCCTCTGCTGTACAGGAAATTCTATGGTAGAGTTCAAAACACACGAGACAAACTCTGTCTGTACAGTTGTCTCCTGTAATGGGTAGATTGGATGAGAAGTGTAGGGGTGGAGACACTTTGCAGTGTGCCATTTATCTCTTGTGTTTCGAGCTCATGCTGTTTGCATGAGGCTGGAGTCACATGACAGGTGCTCAGGTCACATGGGTTAGCAGGATGCATTTCCCATAGAGCTCTAGGGGTAAAACTGTAATTTCATGCAGAGGGGAGAACAGGGAAAAGTGCTGCCATGTAACATGTATAATTCCTATGCTGCAGGAAGGAAATCAAGGTCAGTCACCTGCTATTCCTCTTATGATTTCCTACAGTTACAGGTGCTTATACATCGCAAACAGGTTCCATAGCACTTTACAATGGGGCAGCACGAACAGGTGACATAATAAATAAGGGACAAACGGCCCTGCCCATAGGATAATTGTCCTGATATTGCAGCTCTTACCTGCAGCATATGGTTTATACATGGTGCGGGGTGGCATTTTTCATGCACTGCTCATCAGCGTGAACTATTTATATGTGTCCAGGAAAACATGGCCGATCAGGCAACCGTAGTGCAGCCAGGACGCCGGCACCTCGTGTTACGGACTCGTAAAGCAGAGTCACATTCCATGAGATCCTTCCGATTGATGATTCCCCCCCCCTTCTTTCCCTGTCACCCCCTTCTCCCATACACCTTTCCTTCTCAGCCCTCTCCTCCTTTTCCTGGTTATTTCTTTGTGTTTTTGCTATACTGTGACGCTGCTTCCACACCTGAATCACCGTGACGGGTAACAAGGTCTCTCATAGAAAGCTGGTTTCTGTCTCCCCGTGATTCACCCAGAATGATTTTTCCCTCCTAGTGATTGACTACCTAGTGGTTAATATGAGGCCGCCATATACCACGGCCACTGACAATGACACTGATATGTTGTATTTTGTCACATTCTAGAGCAGGGGTCTCAAACTCACCCCCCCCCCAATGTTGGATGCCTACAAATCCCAGAATCCTTGCTTAATCTGGACTCTGCTAAAATCCAAGCTCTTATTATGTCTTGGTGAGAAACAGAGGTTTGTGAGGGACCTGAGAACAAGCAACGGCACTATAGGCCTGTTCTACAGTGGGGTCCGTTCAGGTCTCACAAGGCTTTAGCTCGGTCCTGCCATTACAGGGACAACTGCTTCATATGCAAATCAGACGCAATCACCCAGAAAGGGCGGCCAGTACTGAAATACCAAGGACTTCATTCCTGCGAAAGGTGCAGGTAACCCCCGACGATTGTTTCAGCCTTGTCAGGAGGGTATAGGTGACGCCTCTCTAGGCACCTTGAACAAGGGGTCCACATCTGAATACCCTCTAAAATTAAAGTGAGAAACAAAAGGGGAGTTTGTGAGGGTCCTCAGAACGAGCAACGGGTGGGGCCCGCTCAGGTCTCAAGGTTTTAACAAGGCCGAAACGACTGAACGTTCTCCATTTCTGATTGGCTTTTAATTAGATGTTGTGAAAACTTATTTATAAAAGGTGTAGCAGCCGATAGCGTGGAACGTGGAATAGCGAGTGAGGATGCCCACACAGTGAGGGGTATAAATGAATTTACTTGACAAGAGGAAAAAGAGAAAAAGGAAACAATAAAGACAAATACAAAACAATATTAAACTGAATCCTGGACGCTGCATGAAAAGTGATCTTCAGTTTAGGGGACTAAGCAGGAGGTAAACAAAAAGCATGGCTCGCACAGCCCAGTGTGTTCAGGAGCATAGCCAGAGACTGATCACCTCCTGGAGCTCCTGCTTAACCACTTCACTAACCAGTGATTTTCCAAGAAAACCGCAGAAACCAGTGGGTTTTTGAATAATGATTTAAAATGAATTATACATTAAATATGAGTGTAGCGCTCACTCTCGGAGGAGCCGCTGAAATTGAACCTCGGGTCAGTCTCCCCGCACTAGGGAATAAATATACTCCAGCACCGTCGTGGATTTTATAAATTATATAGTTTACTGGATAAACTGGCATATAATGAGTAACACGGTATATATATATATTTACAGTACTTCGTAATGCGAGAAACTCGCAGCGGAAAAGAAATACAATGCTTCGTAATTCGAGAGACGCGCAGCGGAAAAGAGAAAAATATATCTTTAACCCCCTTTGTGGTTGGGGAGTGAGTCCCGTACAGGTTATGTCCCAAAGAGTGTATGTGTGTGAGTGTATTGGTACCCGGGTACAATATTCAACTGGCCAGTGAATTATTTATGCGGTATCTTCGACTAGTCAAGTTGGGGCCCTGTGGGTTTTGAAACAAACTGTAGTGTGCTTTAGATTTTCACAACGGCCTGGAAGGCCTCTCACCCATCCGCCAGATACTCTGTGCTCCGCTCGACCCAGGATGTCTCTCCGCTCGATTTTGACATTTCCCACATTCAGAGCAAATAAATGTTTTTTTCTCCAGTGTGAATCATTGTCAAATAAGATGTAAGGACTCAGTGAAACATTTCCCACACCCATTGTACCTTTTTGGTTTTTGTTTCTGCTGCGTGAATCCTTTTATGTGCTGCAGGACTCGAGGCCTAGGTAAAACATTTCATAAATACGTCAAATTTAAAAAAAAAATTTCTGCTGCGTGTATACTTTTAAACTCTGGAGGTTGTAAGCCCAATGTTAAACATTTCCCACATCCAGTGAAAATGTTTTTTTCTCACGTGTGAATCCTTTTATGTGCTGTAAGTTTTGATGACTGGCTAAAACTCTTTTCACATTCAGTGCATTTAAATGGTTTTTCTCCAGTGTGAACCCTTTTGTGTCTTGCAAAATTTGAGGCCCAGATAAAACATTTCCCACATTCAGTGCATTTAAATGGTTTCTCTCCTGTGTGTGTCATTTTATGCACCGCAAGTTGTGAGGACTGGGTAAAACGTTTCCCACATTCGTTGCAATTATATGGTTTTTCTCCTGTGTGAATCCTTTTATGCACTGCAAGATGTGAGGACTGAGTAAAACATTTCCCACATTCATTGCATAGAAATGATTTTTCTCCTGTGTGAATCCTTTTATGGAATGCAAGACTTGCGGCCACAGTAAAACATTTCCCACATTCGTTGCAATTATATGGTTTTTCTCCCGTGTGAATCCTTTTATGCACAGCAAGTTGTGAGGCCTGAATAAAACATTTTCCACATTCAGTGCAATCAAATAATTTTTCTCCTGTGTGAATCCTTTTATGTCTTGCAAGATTTGCGAACCGGGTAAAACATTTCCCACATTCATCACAATTACATATTTTTTCTCCAGTGTGAATTCTTTTATGTTGCACGAGATGTGCGGAAGTGATAAAACATTTCCCACATTCATCACATTTAAATGGTTTAACTCCTGTGTGAATCATTGTATGTGTTACAAGATGTGAGCACTGGGTAAAATATTTCCCACATTCAGTGCATCTAAAACCCTTTTTTCCTGTGTGCATCCTCTGATGCTCTGCAAAAGCACTAATGTCTGTAAAATGATTCCCACATTCAGGAACTGAGAATGGTTGTTCGTCAGCGTAATTTTGTTGGTGTGTAATGGCCAGCTTGATGGTAGAATTCTCTCCACTAAACATTGTAGAGAATGGTTGTTCTCTGCAATTTGTTTCTTGTATCACAAGATCAGGATCAGAATATGAGACTTTCCCCATTTCAGAAGAAGGCGCTGAATGTCCTTCATAAACTGAATTCTGAGTAAGGAGATCTGTATAATATATACTGTGATCTGGCTTTCTGGATTCTATTAAGGACTCGCTATGGTTTATTTCCACTGGGTTTGGATTGGATTTTAAATATTCTCCATTATCAGCTGAACATTCTGTAGGTTCTTCTGTTTTATACATGTTTGTGAGATTTCCTTCTTCCCATGTGTGGGATTCCTTCTTGATAACAACAGATGGATATTTAGTCTGTGTATGTTCTGGAAGGGGACAAATGTCAGGATCTGAGATATATTCTCCTCCATCTAAGTCTGTCTGTGTATGTTCTGGAGGTTTATATATGTTGGTGTCTGTAAGCTTTCTTTTGTCACATGAGGTCGGTTCCTCCTTAATAACTACAGATTCAGTCTTTAAATGTTCTGGAAAGGGATACACTTCTGGATTTGAGATATTTCCTCTGTGTTCTCCACATGACGCCGGTTCCTCCTTAATGTCAGTAGATGGATATTCAGTCTGTGTATGTTCTGGGAGGGGAGAAATGTCAGGATGTGAGATATCTCCTTCTCCATGTGACTCGGATTCTGCCCCTGTATAAGTAGAGGTATATTGTGTCTGTGTATGTTCTGGGGGTTCATACATGTCGGTGTCTGTGAGATTTCCTTCGTCACATGAGGCCGGTTCCTCCTTAATATCAGGGGGTGAATATTCTGGGGGTTCTGTGATTGGATAAATCTCTTTCTCTGCGACGTGTCTTTCTTCAGACGCCAGAGATTCTCGCTCTGTGTATGTTGCAGATTCAGCTCGTCCTTTTCTCGTCTTGTTCAGATCCTTTTCCACATTATTGCTTAGAATTTCACTTCCATTTTCACATCCAATATCCCATAAAGAATCCGCAGCGTGAAATTCACCCCATACAGATTTATCTATTGGAGGGAAAATCACATGAACACGTGAGACGTTCATTCAGGAACACGTCTATTACACGGCACAGCCAACATTTCAGGGGATTATTGGGACACGTTGCTCTGGGATTGGACACAAACATTATGAGAATTAAAGCATCTCTTACCCCGTGTAATAACAGGCTGGTGATCCTCCATCATGACGTCCTCATAGAGCTCCTTGTGTCGCTCCACATACTCCCACTCCTCCATGGAGAGATAGACAGTGACATCCTCACAGCGTATAGGAACCTGACACACACACAATGACACAGTCACCATCCAGACACATGCCTTGGTGTTAGCGTATAATGTCCCATTCCCAGCAGCCTCACCTCTCCAGTCAGCAGACGGATGATCTGATTGCTCAGCTCCAGGATCTTCTCATGGTTTTGCTCATGGATTCCTGAGTGAGGTGGAGGCTCCGTATTGAAGCTTTGGCTCCTGCCGTGTCCTTCTGATATTTGGTGACGGCTGCTGTCACTGTCATGGATCTTCACCACCATATGACCCTAAACATTGAGAGTGACCCAATATAGAGAGGTATAAACATGTCGCCCCCCTGGGCCCCCCATGCTTTTGTGTATGTGTCAGTGTGTTATCTCCATAGTGTGCTGTATGGTGTGCTGGAACCTTTATTTACACATGAATCTACTACTGATCTGCCTCTGAAATGTCTCCTGGGTCACACAGCTCCAGGGGGATTTAATATCAGCAGCAATATGGAATCTCATGGAATCTCTTACCTCTCCAGTCAGCAGAAAGATCATCTCCAGAGTTAGATCCAGGATCCTCTGGCTCAGCGGATCCCTGGCTGTGAGTGGATTCATTATCACAGGTTACCTGGACGGCGGGATCTTGTGGAGGAACGATTAGAGGAAGCACAATGTGTCTGGAATCACACAGGAATATTCTGCTCAGTTTCATAAATTTTTCCGAACACTGCAGGATCCCTTATTCCCACCTCACACTGCACGGTCGCTCTGATAGCTGGTGCAGTAATATATAAAATATCAGCAAAAACCTCCAAATTATAATTCAACTAGAACCGCAAAGACACACAATATAAATCAGTGCTGTCTGACTCCACCATCACTGAGATGCTGAATGAATACAGTTCCCAGAATTCTTTCAATGCAACAGCCAGGCAGAGAATCAAGGGAGTTGTAGTTCAGAAACCTCTGGGGGTGGAGTCTTAGATCCCTGCTATAAAGGAAAGGCTTGCTGCACATCCCCCGCTTCTCTCAGACACTGTATCATGTGACCGCTCTACCCAGCCTGCTGTGAGGTCAAAGGTCCTTCTAGGGGGCGGAGAACAAACTGCAGCCCCTCAGTGCTGGATCCAGCCACCTCATAGATCAGTGTCCGCCATTCCCCTCCCCCAGCACCATTTGACCAGCCCCGCAGCCAGTCGCATGAGCTGTGATGTCATCAGAGCGCGCCTCTCCCCCTGTGTTGCTGCAGGAGATGGTGTGTGTGTGAGAAGCTGAGGATGTGCCGTCCTGCCCTGGCCCCTTACTACGGGCTCCATGAGGCTGCTCACACCCCCATGTGACTGGAGAGGACACACACAGGAGTAGCACACACAGGGTTGGTGTCCTGGGAGAGGAGGCTCAGGTATGTGCGGGCGCCATGTCCCACATTAAAACGCATGGAAAGGTTATTCTCTTGTTTTATTAAGATCATAAAGTCCGTATATTAGCGTCTTTTATTCTCGGTGCTGCTGTTAACTCCATATTTATACACTGTTGCAGGAAGTTTAACCCTCCCATGCCAGGTTTTTCGAACATCACAAATTCAGTTCTATCGGCATCTTACAAATTCTATTGATTTTGTTTTCTTCTATCCGTTACACAATAACGGACACATTTTTAAAGGGTTAATTTCATCGTGTGTGTATATACAGGGTGTCCATAAAGTCTCTTTACAATTTCAAAAATGTATTCCAAAGGCAAATGAAAAGACAAGTGAAAATTAATACAAAATGAGACGTATATATTTAAGTTTTTTTTGCCTCATTTAATACACCTCTATATGGGCGCCATTAGTTGCATGAAGCACATCAAGACGGTGCTGGATTTCTTGCCATGTTGGCTGTAGCATCCCCTCATCAATGGTGGCAATGGCATCAGTGATCCTCTGCTTTAGATGTCCCGAATCTTTGTTCCGTACACCATATCTTTAACATAACCCTGTAGAAAGAAGTTGAGGGGAGTCATATCTGGTGAACGAGGTGGCTAGGGAATTTGGCCACCCCTTCCATTCCACTGGTCTGGAAATGTTCAATGGGGTTCATTTAACAGTACCTCATTCATCAACAGGGTTTTTTACATGAAATACAGTAAAATGAAAGTGTTGCATTGGTTATATTTACGATTGTGCTTAGTGCCTGTGCATGGTGAGCATCACCCTGGTATTTACCGTCTGTCATTTACATCATTCAGAGAGGATTGAATGACCTGAAATACTTCATAGGAATGAAAGGTAAGCTCAGCTTGGACTCCATCCAGTCAGAATTCACTCCGCAGTGCCCATGCCCTGTTGAGCAATGTCTGTAACGCTCCTAACTGACCAGCAGCGCTAGGTTGAGGTGATAGCTTGCCACCCAGATCACCTCCCAATCACTAACACGTTAAAAAATCTGTTTGCGAATCGGTATTAACGCTTTTTAGCGTGAGCTTACTGTACTTTGCGCTCCCTTTACTTAACATGGGGAGCACAAAGAGTAAACAGAGTAATTGGCGTTAGGATCACATAGTCCTAATTAAAAGTTTGCTCCAGCTTAGAGCTTCTGCGGAATCGGTTATCACCAGCTGTACCCCCCAAAAATCAAATACTCACCTCTCATCCCGCAGCGAGAACAGTGGCCCAATGCGCCGCTTCTGGTTGCCGGGAGCAGAGTCAGACTGGGGAAAAAAGTCCCCAGTCTCCCTCTGGGATCACTCCGCCGACCTGCACGATCTCGCAAGAGGCTGAACCTGCCGGTCATGTGACCCGGCAGCAGAAGCCTCAATGGAGTCCTATGGACTCCAGGAGGGGATGTTCGCAATGGCGTTTTAGCACTGCCCCTAGCATCCTGGAGGCTAACGGCTGCTATGGGGCAGGCTGCTGGACTCGACACCTGCCCCATAATCTACAGGTAAACCAGGGGTGCTACGGGGAAATTGAGAACCGCAAATTTTTATTTCCCCTTAGTGTCCCCAATTTAGCTTGGGGCACACGATAGTGCTCTGCTCCTGGTGTGCGAGGTCTGTGACGCTCCTGGTGCGCTTATGTTTCCTTGCCTTCATCTCACTGACCTACAATAAATACGATACAAAATACTTAGTAGAAATAAATGGTTAAACTCAGGTGTGTCTAGTGAGTGCCTCTACCAGGCAGAATTAAGTCCAGTGTCCCCATGTACCCCTGTAAGGTATGTGAGACCCTCTTGGTGTATCTGTGCTTCATAACATAACATTTGGCAGGGAGCAGCCCCATATATCACTGAGGTTATTACCAATTATCAGCCGCTCGGGAAGTGAGATGAATCTGAGATGAAGATGTGCCGGAGCTGGGGAGTTTCACCACAGCCTGGGCTTGTGGACATAAAGCTGCCGGTGTTCTGGCACATCAGGGGACTGCTCAAAACGTGCGACTGTCGCACTTCCAGTGACATTGCAGCCGCTCATTTTAGGAACCTTACTGAATGTGCAGAACACCGGCAACTCTGCACCCAAAGCAAGAGCATCACACTGACCAAGGAGAAACGGGGACCAACACAAGGGACGCCTCAGAACTTTGTTTCGGGACCTGCCGGCATCACCTTGGAGCTGAACAACCCTGTTACAGCATGGCTGACATGCAGCACCTGCATCCCACACAACTCTGTTTACAGTGATTGTTACATGGCGGCATCCTGTATGGGAGCAGAGTGGGCCCTGGGGATCTTTGACGATCAGCACTAGAAATATCTCCACGATGCAGCCCAAAACGAGACACAGGAAGATGCAACAAATAAAGACAAGGACACACTACGAAGGGGAAAACAGAGGGAATCAATCACTGGGAGAGGAAGTGGGTCAGCCGGAGGGATGGGAGAAAAGGGGGTCAAGCCAGTGGGCCCCGGGCTCAGGTGGCATCCAACCCTTATTATTATTTTTTAAATCTTTTTGTTATTTTATTTTAGACATTTGTAACAGATCTTTTTAATTTTAAAGAACCTTTTTTTAGTAATACAATTATACAAAGACAACTCTGTAGAAAAATTATAGGGTAAAAAGTCAGTCATTTCAGTCCCAAATTTTCATTTTGGTGCATCACTAGTCAACACCCTCTGCAAATAAATATAGAATCAACCACTTGGTTAGCATTTGCAGGTATCTTTTTGGTCGGTACCGGTTTGACCCTCAAAGATTAACGGGTCGTACACAGTCCTCTCTGATACAGCATGTCACAAACAAGGGCTGCAGGGAACCACCCTTGTTTTAAAAACCTTTTTCCCGTGTGGTTTTGCTGCTTCCCTTTGACCATACCTCATCGGTTGCTCGCTGTGTTCAGCCTATTTTCCCTGTTTGGACATTCCCGGATTGTTCTGCTGTCCACAGGACCCCTGCTTTCCGGAGCTAATTTCAGTGCGCTTGGCACAAACTGCCACCCCAGCCACTCGGTCATCCTTGCAGTAAACGGAGTGGTTTTTTCACCCGAGGTAGAATTTCAGTGGGCCAAGTTCCAGGAGGGAGCTACCAGGAGAACCCATGATTTACCAACGTTCTGCCCCACAGTGGAGCTGCCGGGCTGCCACCCAAAAGCCTCATCCGGCCTCCCCCTGCCACTCCCCATTGTACTTTTCAAAATACCACCAATCCCTGCCCCTACATCAGATCATGGTGGTCTCTTGGGGACAACTTTGGTGCATGGCCTGCCCTGCACCGCTGTACCAACTCCTGAGGGGGAGCTCCCTGGGGGAAATATCAAATTTCTGGACCCCAAAAACATCCCATCTGCCTGAACTGTGATCAGGGTGCTTTCCCCATACAATATTCGACACTTGCGTGCCCAGGATCCCCGATTCCAGGCCTTGCCACTGCAGCACCTATACGCTTAGATTTTTTTAACTACGTGAAATCACGGAGTGTTTTTTGTGCTCATTCTGCATATTTCTACTATGCCTTTGGGTCATTATTTCTTGTTTCCCAAAGGGCGAGGCAGGAAAAATGATCAAAACTGAGCAGAATATTTCACTCCTAATGGCAAGTTGAGAAGGAACGGTTGGGAACAATTTTTCAGAGGAACGAAGTTACCATACACTGAAGCTTAAATTCAGGTGGCCAATCATAGGTTTCCCTTTAAAGTGACAATAAATACAGGATTTATTACATCTGTTCGCTAAACTTTTGATAATTGCTATCAGATTTGAATAAATGTTTTATCTCACATTTAAGATAACTATAATTGCAGGAAAAAATCTTGGCGTGCTCCCACCTTTTTTTTTTTTTTTTTAGGGCTTGACCCCTGTAACTGCAGAATTCTAGCATTTACACTTCCACAAGATCACGGCGTCCGGGTAACCTGTGATTATGAATCCAGACACAGCCAGGGATCCGTTCAGCCAGAGGATCCTGGATCTAACTCTGGAGATGATCTTTCTGCTGACTGGAGAGGTAAGAGATTCCATATTCCTGCTGATCATAAATCCCCCTGGAGCTGTGTGACCCAGGAGACATTTCAGAGGCAGATCAGTAGTAATTCATGTGTAAATAAAGGTTCCAGCACACCATACAGCACACTATGGAGATAACACACTGACACATACACAAAAGCATGGGGGGCCCAGGGGGGCGACATGTTTATACCTCTCTATATTGGGTCACTCTCAATGTTTAGGGTCATATGGTGGTGAAGATTCATGAGATGGTCAGTGACAGCAGCCATCACCAAATCTCAGAAGGACAAGGCAGGAGCCAAAGCTTCAATACGGAGTCTCCATTTCACTCAGGAACTCATGAACAAAACCATGAGAAGATCCTGGAGCTGAGCAATCAGATCATCCGTCTTCTGACTGGAGAGGTGAGGCTGCTGGGAATGGGACATTATACGCTAACACCAAGGCATGTGTCTGGATGGTGACTATGTCATTGTGTGTGTCAGGTTCCTATACGCTGTGAGGATGTCACTGTCTATCTCTCCATGGAGGAGTGGGAGTATGTGGTGCGACACAAGGAGCTCTATGAGGACGTCATGATGGAGGATCACCAGCCTGTTATTACACCGGGTAAGAGATGCTTTAATTCTCATAATGTTTGTGTCCAATCCCAGAGCAACGTGTCCCAATAATCCCCTGAAATGTTGGCTGTGCCGTGTAATAGACGTGTTCCTGAATGAACGTCACACGTGTTAATGTGATTTTTTTTTTTCCCTCCAATAGATAAATCTGTATGGGGTGAATTTCATGCTCCGGTTTCTGTATGGGATATTGGATGTGAAAATGGAAGTGAAATTCTAAGCAATAATGTGGAAAAGGATCTGAACAAGACGAGAAAAGGACGAGCTGAATCTGCAACATCCACAGAGCGAGAATCTCTGGCGTCTGAAGAAAGACACGTCCCAGAGAAAGAGATTTATCCAATCACAGAATATTCACCCACTGATATTAAGGAGGAACCGGCCTCATGTGACGAAGGAAATCTCACAGACACTGACATGTATGCACTCCCAGAACATACACAGACACAATATACCTCTACTTACACAGGGGCAGAATCCGAGTCACATGGAGGAGGAGATATCTCACATCCTGACATTTCTCCCCTCCCAGAACATCCACAGACTGCATATCCATCTACTGACATTAAGAAGGAATCACCCACATATGGAGAAGGAAATCTCACAGACAGCGACATGTATGAACCCCCAGAACATTCACAGATAGAATGGTCAGCTGATAATAATGGAGAATATGTAAAATCCAATCCAAACCCAGTGGAAATAAACCATAGCGAGTCCTTAATAGAATCCAGAAAGCCAGATCACAGTATGTATTATACAGATCCCCATACTCATAACTCAGTTTATAAAGGAAATTCAGTGCCTTCTTCTGAAGTGGGGAAAGTCTCATATTCTGATTCTGACCCTGTGACACATGAAACAAGTTACAGAAAAAAACAACCAATTTCTACAATGTTTAGTAGAGAGAATTCTACCTTGACGTCGACCCTTACACACCAACGCCCTTACACTGAAGAACGACCATTCTCATGTCCTGACTGTAAGAAATGTTTTACAGACAGTATTGCTCTAAGAAATCATCACAGGATTCACACAGATAAAAAGGATTTTATATGCACTGAGTGTGGGAAATGTTTTACCCGGTCCTCACATCTTGTAACACATAAAATGATTCACACAGGTGAAAAACCATTTAAATGTAATGACTGTGGGAAGTGTTTTGCCCAGACATCAGATCTTACAGCACATAAAAGGATTCACACAGGAGAAAAACCATTTAAATGTAATGAATGTGGGAAATGTTTTACTGTGGCCTCACAACTTGCCGTACATAAAAGGATTCACACAGGCGAAAGACCATTTAAATGTGATGAATGTGGGAAATATTTTACTACGTCCTCAACTCTTGTTGCACATAAAAGGATTCACGCAGGAGAAAAAACTTTTATTTGCGACGAATGTGGAAAATGTTTTATCCAACCCGCATCTCTTGCATTACATAAAAGAATTCACACCGGAGAAAAAACATTTATTTGCTCTGAATGCGGGAAATGTTTTAACCAGGCCTCAAATCTTGCAGCACATAAACGGATTCACACGGGAGTAAAGCCATTTATTTGCACTGAATGTGGGAAATGTTTTAACCAGGCCTCAAATCTCGCAGAACATAAAAGGATTCACACAGGAGAAAAACCATTTAAATGTGATGATTGTGGGAAATGTTTTACGGCTTCCTCATCGCTGGCAACACATAAAAGGATTCACACAGGAGATAAACCATTTAAATGTGATGAATGTGGGAAATGTTTTACCGTGGGCTCATCTCTTGCAGCACATAAAACGATCCACACAGGAGAAAAACCATTTAATTGCACTGAATGCGGGAAATGTTTTTCTCGGGGCTCTTCTCTTGCAAGACATAAAATGACTCACACTGGATAAAAACTTAATTGCTTAGATTCATTGCTTATAATGGGAAAGGTTTTATTTACTGGACTTTTCTTCTCGAGCATGTGAGGACTCATAAAGTGAAAAACATTTATAAATAGTGTTCAAAAGATAATGCCTTCCTCTACAGCTGTGGATTCCTCGATAAACCGCCATTAAATACCCTCATTTTCTCAACACGCCAATCAACTAGGGCATCCAGAATGACGTATCCAAAACCATCTATGCTTCTTTCCACATTAACGGAAACCGGAAATGACGTGTCAGCCGGTCTCAACAGAAATGTCAATCTTCAAAAACTGTTTTGGTTGAGGGCAAAAACATCCTTTTAAATAACAGAGTGCTGGCACCTAGAAATCCTAACAAACCTAAAACGGACATAGTAATAAAGAACACGTATATACATCAGATCTAACAATCGAGTACAAAAATACCCAATTTCAAAAAGGAGGAAAAACTAAAGAAGGGGCTTATCTATTTCTTTACGAGTCAAATAAAAATGCTCATATATTGCTCAGTTTGAATTTAACCTCCCTGGCGGTCTAATTTTTTCAAAATTTTGTGTCTAAAAGCGTTTAAATTTTTTTGGAAAGGAAATGTGGTGTTTTGTATAGTAAGCCTGTATTCTGTAAGTGTAACTCACTGAAATCCGTGCAAGCAAGAGTCTAGTAAACACACGGAGTCAGAGAAGGTTTGAAACACGAAATAATTTATTATCCCAAAAATAATTATCCAAAATAATGGAAATAAATTATATTCAATAATATAATCAAACCAAAAAAATGCCTCTTTCCTCTGGGTGCTGGGATTCCTGTGCAGACGTACACTCCTTTGCCAATGTAATATACAGGACACGGGTATGAAAAAAAGAGTATTTATTCTCAAAGCAGCTTTACAGAAATAAAAAGGCAAATAAAAATCATTTGTAAAATGTAATAAGGCTTTGCAATACAAGTTTCGCTGTTGGATCTGGGCAAGCACCAGCGAAACTTGTATTGCAAAGCCTTATTACAGTTTAGAAATCCTGTTTATTTAATACTTTTTTTTTTTTTTGGTGCCCCCGTGTCCTGTATATTTCATTGGTAAAGGAGTCCACAACTGAACAGGAATCCCAGCACCCAAAAAGTTTATTTTACAGTAATTTTATTTTATTATTTTCCTCTTTTCAAATTTGCTGCCTGGTCCCACCCCCCTGCGTCGTGTGACTCGCAGGGAGCGGAACCAGAAAGTAAAGTCACCGGCTGTCGCGATCACACTGCCAGGACTGTGGAGACGGCGAGGGAGCAAAAGATGCAGTGAGTATGCATCCAGCCCGAGTGTGGCTCGGGGTTACCGATCGCGGTGGTGAAATTTAACCCAGAGTCACACTCGGGAATACCGCCAGGCAGGTTCAGGGGTTAATCATTAACCTCTGAATTGCACTAAGCAGTGAATTTCACTGTACCGGCAATTTTGGGGCAATTCATGCATTCACAAGCTGTAAATATGCCAAATACATGAGAACTGGCAGTGAAATACGATGCAATTCACAGGTATTTGGCGCTGTAATTGTCCCATAGAGACTATCCTGTCATCTGATCACAGGATGCCGAATTCCAGCGAAATTCTGAAATGCTCTGATTTTCGGTGTTTCAATTTAACAGGAGAAAGCCACATTTATCTCTCAGTTGCATTTCAGCGCATCACTAAAATGTTTTTAATTTCCTTTTAATTTGACAGATTATATGAGATGTAAGAAATAAATAGGTAGTATCTATATCAGCGACACTAAAAGATGTGATAATGGCTGTTAGAATGATTTAATACACACACACATATGATATTAGCGCTAATTACTCATTAATATTAGGGAGGGAAATGATGCTAAGTTTATATATCAGCATTGAGGCAGAAAATAGTAATGTAAGTGTCTTTGTTTTGTGTTTTAATAAAGTTTCTATAAAGCAAAAGAGCTATATATGAATCATTTAATATTTATCTGTATTGATAAAGTCTTTAAATGATATTCAGGGGTTAATATGTTGTATAACCATCCAAGAAGAAGTTTGATTTCTTTAATAAGTACATCTTGCTTTATATGTTTTTTTTATGTTGTAAATGAGCTAAATAAGAGACTAGAAAGGTTATATAAAGAATGGACGGTGTCAGTAACCCACAGTCGCTTGTGGGCCGGCACCATCGTTCAGTGGTTTCCGCTTTGCGCGCTGACTGTGTTTCTTGAGTCCTATCCTGTTGGTGGAGATATCGATACCGAAGCTGTTCGCTTGTGTCTCACTCCTGTTTGTAGAATTATGTAAGCTGTTATTTTATTCCTGTATCCATATTAATACTTACCTGCATAGGTGTGCGCAGGGGTGAACCCAGGCACACCCTAATGTTTGGTGAAGAGGTCCTCTTTCACCTCCTACTTTGGCATTTTAGATTTCCTTGATCTGGTTCATGATGAAAAGCATAAAAACTGACTGTGTGTCTGATTACAGGCTTGTTATTACTAATGAAAAATGTGCATTTTGAGCAAAATCTTCTAAATAAATAAATGTTCCATTGGTGCACACCCTAATGTAATGGGCTGAACACGCCAGTGCTTACCTGCTAGTCTGGTGTTTTATTGCTGTTTTTTTAATTGAGTTTTATTGCTGTGGAGCTTTATGATACACTCATACACAGCGCACATTGCTGTGAGTTTTATTGCTGTGGATTCTGTGATATGCTCATACACATACATATGGGATAGGAGGAGGAAGGAGATCAGCGGCCTCGTGGAAGGAAAGCTCAGAGGGAGCGGAGCGGTGAAAGGTGGAGGACGCACGTGAGAGCTGTCAAGGATCGCGACCAGGCCGGAGTACAGACGCTGCCTCACTGGTGCTGGAGATCGGGACAGTGACCGAGCTGAGACCTACCTACGCAGCGCTGAGAGGTCTGGATGACAAGCTGGTTCCGGCTGGACCCCGAGTTAGGAGACCGCGCTGATCGATTGGGAGTGAACGTGGTGGATCGTTGTTCCAGTTGCGGAGATTCGACAAGCAGGGAGCGGATCCAGTGGCACAGAGTCCCAGTACACAGCGGAGAAGATCTTGGATCGGATGCTGGACAGTTTCGTCTATCGGATGCGTGAGAGGCCTCCCAGGCCGCAGTTCCCAAATAAGAAACGCATGCTGCAGTATTGTTTAAATCCACAGGGCCCTAACGGTGACTAGTCGAAGATCGTTTTGTTTCATTCACTGGCCAGTTGAATACAGTACCCGGGTACCCGAGACAATACACATACACATTTTTGAGCTATTATTCACGGGACTTACACTCCAGAACTGAGGGGGTTAACCGTTTCTTTTGCCGCGCGTGTTTTTCCTGCGTTACGAATTCTTGTCATTTAAATACCGTATATACGTAATATATGCTGCTTTATTGGGATCAGTAAAGAATATAATACATAAAAATACACAACGGTGCTGGTGTATAGTTATTTCCTAGTGCGGTGAGACTAACCCGAGGTTTATTCAGCAGCTCCTCCGGGAGTGAGCGCTACACGCATATCATGACATCGGGAAGAAATATTTACCTCATGAAGCCAGCATTTCAGTGACACCAGCTGTTTGAACCACAAGGAGCAGCAAAACGGCACATCAGGAAGAAATATTTACCTCATGAAGCCAGAGATTCAATGACACCAGCAGTTTGAACCACAAGCAGCAGCAAAACAGCACATCAGGAAGAAATAATTATGTCATGAAGCCAGTGCTACAGTGACACCAGCTGTTTGAACCACAAGAAGCAGCAAAGCAACACATCAGGAAGAAATAATTACCTCATGAAGCCAGCGTTTCAGTGACACCAGCTGTTTGAACCACAAGGAGCAGCAAAACAGCACATCAGGAAGAAATAATTACCTCATGAAGCCAGCGTTTCAATGACACCAGCTGTTTGAACCACAAGGAGCAGAAAAACAGCATATCAGGAAGAAATATTTACCTCATGAAGCCAGCGATACAGTGACACCAGCTGTTTGAACCACAAGGAGCAGCAAAACAGCACATCAGGAAGAAATATTTACCTCATGAAGCCAGCGTTTCAGTGACACCAGCTGTTTGAACCACAAGGAGCAGTTAAACAGCATATCAGGACATCTGGAGGAAATATTTACCTCATGAAGTCAGCGTTTCTGTGACATGAGCTGTTTGAACACAAGTAGCAGCAAAACAACCCATCACAAAGAAATATTTACCTCGTAAAGCCAGTGTTTCAGGGACACCAGCTGTTTGAATCAAAAGAAACAGCAAAACAGCACATTAGGAAGAAATAAATACCTCATGAAGCCATCGTTTCAGTGACACCAGCTGCTTAAACCACAAGAAACAGCAAAGCAACACATCAGAAAGAAATATTTACCTCATGAAGCCATCGTTTCAGTGACACCAGCTGCTTAAACCACAAGAAACAGCAAAGCAACACATCAGCAAGTAATATTTACCTCATTAAGCCAGCATTTCAGTGACACCAGCTGTTTGAACCACAAGGATCTGCAAAACAGGACATCAGGAAGAAATATTTACATCATGAAGTCAGCGTTTCAGTGACATGAGCTGCTTGAGCCACAAGAAGCAGCAAAACAACACATCACAAAGAAATATTTACTTCATAAAGCCAGCTTTTCAGTGACACCAGCTGTTTGAACCACAAGGAGCAGCAAAACAGCACATCAGGAAAAAATAATTACCTCATGAAGCCAGCGATACATTGACACCAGCTGTTTGAACCAGAAGGAGCAGCAAAACCGCACACCAGGAAGAAATATTTACCTCATGAAGCAAGCAATTACGTGACACCAGCTATTTAAATCACAAGGAGCAGCAAAACAGCACATTAGGAAGAAATAATTACCTCATGAAGCCAGTGCTACAGTGACACCAGCTGTTTGAACCACAAGGAGCAGTTAAACAGCATATCAGGACATCAGGAGGAAATATTTACCTCATGAAGTCAGCGTTTCTGTGACATGAGCTGTTTGAACACAAGTAGCAGCAAAACAACCAATCCAAAGAAATATTTACCTCATTAAGCCAGCGTTTCAGTGACACCAGCTGTTTGAACCACAAGGAGCAGCAAAACAGCACATCAGGACATCAGGAAGAAATATTTACCTCATGAAGCCAGCGATACCAGGGGTGTGGAAATTTAAAAAAAATCTACTTGTCCAATGGACTAAGTAGTAGTCCAATCTACTTGTCCCTCAGGATGATCAACTTGTCCTGATAATTTCAACAAAATAGTGTTTAAATAGAGGTCTTTATTCATAACAGCCTAGAGAGGCAGCGTCAGATACATGTGATGAATAAAGACCTTTATTTAAACACTATTTTGTTATGTATGTATTTATGTATGTATAAGGGATGCACCGATACCACTTTTTTAAGACCAAGTATGAGTACCGATACTTTTTTCAAGTGCTCACCGATATTGGGTACCGATACTTTCATTTTATGTCATGTGACCACTTTCCAATAAGAACAGACCTCATAAAAATGCCCCCAGCTCACATGTATATGCCCCCCGAGATATATGGATATTGCCCCAGCTCATGGATACTGCCCCAGCTCTGGATACTGCCCCAGCTCATGGATATACTGCCCCAGCTCACACATGGATACACTGCCCCAGCTCACACATGGATATACTGCTCCAACTCACACATGGATACACTGCCCCAGCTCACACATGGATACACTGCCCCAGCTCATGGATGCTGCCCCAGCTCATGGATATTGCCCCCAGCTCATGGATGCTGCCCCAGCTCACACATGGATTTGCCCCAGCTCATGGATATTGCCCACCCACTCTCATGGATATCTCCCCCCCACTCTCATGGATATTGCCCCCAGCTCAGACCCCAGACCAGACATGGGGCGGCTGTTCGAATGCTCTATCGGCATTCGGACAGCCGCCCCTGGAGCTCTCCGGCATACTTACCTTCCCGAACGGCGCCGACAAAGTCTTCGCGCGTGCGCTCGCTGAAGGTCCCCAGCCGCGATCACATGGGACTCCCACATGATCGCGGCTAGGGTCCTTCAACGTGCAGAAGCGCTAAGACTTTGTCGGCGGGGGGGCGTGGCTGGCCGCGCGGGGGAACAGACGTGTCTGTGCTGAGCTCCAGCTCCAGCGGCTGTCAGAGGAGATTTCTGACATGAATCCCTGCTTGAATAGCCCCCTTGGGGGGTCCTGCGCGGCTGGCCATCGGGTGGAGTGCCCTGGAGCCGCGGGGTCCCCCCTCCAGGGCCCAGCGGAGTTTGGGGCCTTGCTTCCGAGGGAGAACTGACCGGCGGCCATTTTGAGGCCTGTTACCTTACCTCGCTCCGCAGTGGAATATCTATCGCTTTTTTCCTCCCCTGTGTAACGGCTCTGCCCGAAGGACTGGCGGGCGCGGCTTGGAGGATGGAGGGCCCCCATCCTCTGAACGCGACTGCTGACCCGGCGGCGGATTTGGCGGGGGTGCGCGCAGAATGGAGGCGTCTGATGTGCGCCCTCAGCGGCGGGAGGGAAGAGGTTGCTCTTGCCCTGATGTGGAGGTCGAGGGATGCCTGCTGATCTGCGGCCTTGGAGTGGTTCGCCGGCGGTATGACAAGCTGGATGGAACCCCGGGAGGGGAGGCCCCGGATGCGACCTGGTCGATGAGGGTCATACCTGATGATCGTTTCAAGTACCAGGTGATTTTGCCCAAAGGACTTGGCGGTGGATATCGCGGAACGGCGCAGGCTTCAGAAGGCCCAGAAAGCTTCTCGGGGATGATGCTTGAGCGGCTGTCGGGCGCTGTGGCCAGCTGGGGTCGCATTGCCTGTATGCCGCCCGTTCTTGTTTTACCCTTATAACCCCCCACCACGCTGAGACTTTGCTTTTTCTTTTTGGCCACACATTTTGGATGAGACCCCCTAATTGGGGTGATTTTGCTGATCTTTTGCTGTCTTTGGATGCTTTTATTATTTCCGTTTCTGAGACTCCCCCCTTTTTTAGGGGACACTGCAGCCTTTTTTGCTATAGTCCCACGGCTGGGGCTTATTCTGACTGTGTTCCCCACTTCCCCCTCTGCTATTCGAGAATTTGATGTTTCCCTATGAGACCCCCCCCTTATGATTTATGTGTATTTTGATGCCTATTTGGCCCTGCGAGGCCTATCTTACCAGTTTGTGTATCATTCTTGCTTGCATAATAAAAACTTTAAATATAAAAAAAAAAAAAAAAGACTTTGTCGGCGCTGCTCGGGAAGGTAAGTATGCCGGAGAGCTCCAGGGGCGGCTGTCCGAATGCCGATAGAGCATTCGAACAGCCGCCCAAGCCCCTCGGATGCCGGCAAGCCGGCTCAATCCCGGCTTCCGGTATTGGGGCGTCCCTGGAAATAGTCCGCAGTCCAGTAAAAAACTACTCGCCCGGCGCCCGGATATTCATGTAACGGGCGTCGGGCGATACAATTCCCACACCCCTGGATACATTGACACCAGCTGTTTGAACCACAAGGAGCAGCAAAACAGCTCAACAGGAAGAAATATTTACCTCATGAAGCCAACGTTTCAGTGACACCAGCTGTTTGAACCACAAGGAGCAGTTAAACAGCATATCCGTACATCCTGGAGGAAATATTTACCTCATGAAGCCAGCATTTCAGTGACACTATCTGTTTGAACCACAAGGAGCAGCTAAACAGCACATCAGGAAGAAATATTTACCTCATAAAGCAAGCGATTCAGTGACAACAGCCGTTTGAACCACAAGGAGCAGCAAAACAGCACATCAGGACATCAGGAAGAAATATTTAGCTCATGAAGCCAGCGTTTCAGTGACACCAGCTGTTTGAACCACAAGGAGCAGCAAAACAGCACATCAGGAAGAAATATTTACCTCATGAAGTCAGCGTTTCAGTGACATGAGCTGTTTGAACCACAAGTAGCAGCAAAACAACACAACACAAAGAAATATTTACCTCATGATGTCAGCGTTTCAGTGACACCAGCTGTTTGAACCACAAGGAGCAGCAAAACAACACATCACAAAGAAATATTTACCTCATGAAGTCAGCGTTTCTGTGACACCAGCTGTTTGAACCAGAAGGAGCAGTTAAACAGCATATCAGGACATCAGGAGGAAATATTTACCTCATGAAGCCAGCATTTCAGTGACACCAGCTGTTTGAACCACAAGGAGCAGCAAAACAGCACATCAGGAAGAAATATTTACCTCACGAAGCAAGCGATTCAGTGACACCAGCTATTTGAATCACAAGGAGCAGCAAAACAGCACATCAGGAAGAAATATTTACCTCATGAAGCCAGCGTTTCAACCACAAAAAACAGCAAAACAATACATCAGAAAGAAATATTTACCTCATAAAGCCAGCGTTTTAGTGACACCAGCTGTTTGAACCACAAGGAGCAGCAAAGCAGCACATCAGGAAGAAATATTTACCTCATGAAGCCAGCGATACATTGACACCAGCTGTTTGAATCACAAGGAGTAGCAAAACAGCACATCAGGACATCAGGAAGAAATATTTACCTCATGAAGCCAGCATTTCAGTGACATGAGCTGTTTGAACCACAAGGATCTGCAAAACAGGAACTCAGGAAGAAATATTTACATCATGAAGTCAGCGTTTCAGTGACATGAGCTGCTTGAACGACAAGAAGCAGCAAAACAACACATCACAAAGAAATATTTACCTCATAAAGCCAGCTTTTCAGTGACAGCAGCTGTTTGAACCACAAGGAGCAGCAAAATAGCAAACCAGGACATCAGGAAGAAATATTTACCTCATGAAGCCAACGTTTCAGTGACACCAGCTGTTTGAACCACAAGGAGCAGCAAAACAGCACATCAGGAAGAAATAATTACCTCATGAAGCCAGCCTTTCAGTGACACCAGCTGTTTGAACCACAAGGAGCAGTTAAACAGCATATCCGGACATTCTGGAGGAAATATTTACCTCATGAAGCCAGCATTTCAGTGACACCAGCTGTTTGAACCACAAGGAGCAGCAAAACAGCACATCAGGAAGAAATAATTACCTCATGAAGCCAGCCTTTCAGTGACACCAGCTGTTTGAACCACAAGGAGCAGTTAAACAGCATATCCGGACATTCTGGAGGAAATATTTACCGCATGAAGCCAGCATTTCAGTGACACCAGTTGTTTGAACCACAAGGAGCAGCAAAACAGCACATCAGGAAGAAATATTTACCTCATGAAGCCAGCGTTTCAGTGACACCAGCTGCTTGAACGACAAGAAACAACAAAACAACACATTAGAAAGAAATATTTACGTCATAAAGCCAGGCTTTCAGTGACACCAGCTGTTTGAACCACAAGGAGCAGCAAAACAGCACATCAGGAAGAAATAATTACCTCATGAAGCCAGCCTTTCAGTGACACCAGCTGTTTGAACCACAAGGAGCAGCAAAACAGCACATCAGGAAGAAATATTTACCTCATGAAGCCAGGATTTCAGTGACACCAGCTGTCTGAACCACAATGAGCAGCAAAACAGCACATCAGGAAGAAATATTTACCTCATAAAGCAAGCGATTCAGTGACACCAGCCGTTTGAACCACAAGGAGCAGCTAAACAGTACATCAGGAAGAAATATTTACCTCATAAAGCAAGCGTTTCAGTGACACCAGCTGTTTGAACCACATGGAGCAGCAAAACAGCACATCAGGACCTCAAGAAGAAATAATTACCTCATGAAGCCAGCGTTTCAGTGACACCAGCTGTTTGAATTACAATGAGCAGCAAAAAAGGACATCAGCAATTAATATTTACCTCATTAAGCCAGCATTTCAGTGACACCAGCTGTTTGAACCACAAGGAGCAGTTAAACAGCACATCAGGACAATGGGAAGAAATATTTACCTCATGAAGCCAGCGTTTCAGTGACACCAGCTGTTTGAACCACAAGGAGCAGCAAAACAGCATATCACGAAGAAATATTTACCTCATGAAGCCAGCGTTTCAGTGACAACAGCTGTTCGAAAAAAAGGAGCAGTTAAACAGCATATCAGGACATCAGGAAGAAATATTTACCTCATGAAGCCAGCATTTCAGTGACATGAGCTGTTTGAACCACAAGAAGCAGCAAAACAACACATCACAAAGAAATATTTACCTCATGAAGTCAGCGTATCAGTGACATGAGCTGCTTGAACCTCAAGAAGCAGCAAGACAACACATCACAATGAAATATTTACCTCATGATGCCAGTGTTTCAGTGACACCAGCTGTTTGAACCACAAGAAACAGCAAAACAGCACATCAGGAAGAAATAATTACCTCATGAAGACAGCGTTTCAGTGACACCAGCTGTTTGAACCACAAGAAAGAGCAAAACAACACATCAGAAAGAAATATTTACCTCATGAAGCAAGCAATTTAGCGACACCAGCTATTTGAATCACAAGGAACAGCAAAACAGCACATTAGGAAGAAATAATTACCTCATGAAGCCAGCGCTACAGTGACACCAGCTGTTTGAACCACAAGGAGCAGTTAAACAGCACATCAGGAAGAAATATTTACCTCATGAAGTCAGCGTATCAGTGACTTGAGCTGCTTGAACCACAAGAAGAAGCAAAACAACACATCACAAAGAAATATTTACCTCATGATTTAGTGACACCAGCTGTTTGAACCACAAGGAATTAAAAAGGACACAGAAAAAAACCTTCATGAAGCCAAGCGATTCAGTGACACCAGCTGTTTGAACCACAAGGAGCAGCAAAACAGCACATCAGAAAGAAATATTTACCTCATGAAGCCAGCGTTTCAGTGACACCAGCTGTTTGAACCACAAGGAGCAGCAAAACAGCACATCAGGAAGAAATAATTACCTCATGAAGCCAGTGACACCAGCTGTTTAAACCAGAAGGAGCAGTTAAACAGCATATCAGGACATCAGGAGGAAATATTTACCTCATGAAGCCAGCATTTCAGTGACACCAGCTGTTTGAACCACAAGGAGCGCAAAACAACACATCACAAAGAAATATTTACCTCATGAAGTCAGCATATCAGTGACATGAGCTGCTTGAACCTCAAGAAGCAGCAAAACAACACATCACAATGAAATATTTACCTCATGAAGCCAGTGTTTCAGTGACACCAGCTGTTTGAACCACAAGGAGCAGCAAAACATTTCATCAGCACATCAGGAAGAAATATTTACCTCACGAAGCCCGCGATTCAGTGACACCAGCTGTTTGAACCACAAGGAGCAGCAAAATAGCACATCAGGAAAAAATATTTACCTCATGAAGCAAGCGATTCAATGACACCAGCTATTTGAATCACAAGGAGCAGCAAAACAGCACATCAGGAAGAAATAATTACCTCATGAAGCCAGTGCTACAGTGACACCAGCTGTTTGAACCACAAAGAGCATAAAAACAGCACATTAAGACATCAGGAAGAAATATTTACCTCATGAAGTCAACTTTTCAGTGACACCAGCTGTTTGAGCCACAAGGAGCAGTTAAACAACATATCAGGACCTCCTGGAGGTAATATTTTCCTCATGAAGCCAGCATTTCAGTGACACCAGCTGTCTGAATCACAAGGAGCAGCAAAACAGCACATCAGGAAGAAATAATTACCTCATGAAGTCAGCGTTTCAGTGACACCAGCTGTTTGAACCACAAGGAGCAGCAAAACCGCACATTGGGACATCAGGAAGAAATAGTTACCTCCTGAAGCCAGCTTTTCAATGACACCAGCTGTTTGAACCACAAGGAGTAGCAAAACAGCACATCAGGACATCAGGAAGAAATAATTACTTCATGAAGCCAGCGTTTCAATGACACCAGCTGTTTGAACCACAAGGAGGAGCAAAACAGCACATCAGGAAGAAATATTTACCTCATGAAGTCAGCGTTTCAGTGACATGAGCTTTTGAACCAGAAGTAGCAGCAAAACAACACATCAAAAAGAAATATTTACCTCATGAAGCCAGCGTTTCAGTAACACCAGCAGTTTGAATCACAAGGAGCAGCAAAACAACACATCAGGAAGAAATATTTACCTCATGAAGCCAGCGTTTCAGTGACACCAGCTGTTTGAACCACAAGGAGCAGCTAAACACCACATCAGGAAGAAATATTTACCTTATAAAGCCAGTGTTCCAGTGACACCAGCTGTTTGAACCACAAGGAGCAGCAAAACAGTACATCAGGACATCAGGAAGAAATATTTACCTCATAAAGCCAGCGTTTTAGTGACACCAGCTGTTTGAACCAGAAGGAGCAGCAAAACAGCATATCAGGACATCAGGAAGAAATATTTACCTCATGAAGCCAGCATTTCAGTGACATCAGCTGTTTGAACCACAAGGAGCAGCAATACAGGACATCAGGAAGAAATATTTACCTCATGAAGTCAGCGTTTCAGTGACATGAGCTGTTTGAACCACAAGGAGCAGCAAAACAGCACATCAGGAAGAAATATTTACCTCAGATACAGACAGATGGAAGGATACCCTGTTCGAAGTTGTGTCTAAGCTATAAGAACTGCCAGTATACAACATAAAAGGGCATGAAGGCCGGATAAAGGCTTGGCATAGGAACCATCTACTACCGATAGCTTATACAGATGATGAGGAAAAGTGTAGTAGAGAATTGGAGGAAAGCACAGCAGTGAGTCCTGAAAGTGGGACAGAGGAGACATCAGAGACTCTCACTGCTGATGATCAGTGATGGTCTCCCCTTACTGAGAAAACACAGAATTTGTCTCCTACCCCTTTGGTACTTCAGAGAGTTAAAACCCCTCTTATGCCAAACAGTCCTCCAACTTTGAAGCCAGAAAGCTAGTGTAGCGCTGGTTTTAATTACCTATCATTGTAGTACTTGTTTTTGGCCACCGGAGGGAGACAAGCGCAATGTAAGACACTGGACATTGGGACTACATTTTCCAGCATGCTTTGCGGGCGGGAACAGGAAGTGGGTGGGAGAGAGACACTGACATCCGCAGCCTCATGGAAAGAGCCGGCAGACCGCGCAGAGGAGTGAGAGGAGCAAGACGCAAGAGAGCAGAGAGTGATTACAACCAGGCCAGAGCGCAGGTGTGGCCTAGCAGAGCTGGAGATCGGGATTTTCCTTATTATTAATCGAAGACCCAGTGATCCACTGCTAGTAATCTCACGCTGATACATAGTAAGCTGAAGGCCCCCCGAGTTAGGAGAACCGCAGACGATCTAACAGGGAGTGCAGGCGGTGAGCTGGATATCTTGTGGCCGATACAGAAAAGCAAGACAACGGATCCGGTGACACAGAAAATCCCAGTCAAAATCGAGCGGAGAGACATCCTGGGTCGAGCAGAACGCAGAGTATCTGGCGGATCGGTGAGAGGCCTTCCAGGCCATTGTAAAACACTAAAGCACGCTGCAGTCTGTTCAAAACCTACAGGGCCCCAACGTGACTAGTCGAAGATACCTCTTAAATAATTCACTGGCCAGTTGAATATTGTACCCGGGTACCAATACACGCATACACATACATTCCTTGGGACATAACCTGTACGGGACTCACACTCCAACCACGAAGGGGTTAAAAATACTTTTTTTCCTTTTCCGCTGCGCGTTTCTCGCATTACGAAGTGCTGTATTTCCTTTTCCGCTGCGCGTTTCTCGCATTACGAAGTACTGTAAAAATATATACGTATACCGTGTTACTCATTATATGCCAGTTTATTCAGTAAACTATATAATTTATAAAATCCACGACGGTGCTGGAGTATATTTATTCCCTAGTGCAGGGAGACTGACCCGAGGTTCAAATTCAGCGGCTCCTCCGTGAGTGAGCGCTACACTAGTGTTTTGTGCCTGGGACCACCGTCAGAGACTCTCGATCTATGGGAGAGCCAGAGACTCAAGCCACTGGTGACCTCCCCAACTACAGGGCAGGAGCCAAAGCTTCCCAGGCACAGACAGAAGGTTTTCTTCCCCAGCGACTTCTGAGACACACAGCACCAGGGTATGGCAGCCTCCTACAGTCTTGGATTATGATCATATAGGAGAACCTAGCTATGCTCCAGTGACACAGGCATCATGTAAAATGACCACCTTTCGCCATGCGCTAGCTGAAATAGTAGAGGATAATCATTCTCTGTTTTAGCGTAGTTGGCCAGCTAGGATGTCATTGGTATTAGCTAGCACTGTTATTGTAGGATTTTATAAATGTTTACTACTGTTTGGTTTTTGAACGCTTCCTGACCACTACATGCCAGTGGAAGGCAAGTTATTTTCAAAGGGGATTTGTTTGTAAGAATATGGTAAGCGCCACACAGCATGTACCACCACCAGTCCCCCAAGAGCTTGATCAGAAACAGTGGTTTTCCCTATACCATTGATTAAATACTACTATACATATCTGATCAGTACAATGTGAACAATACTTACTAATTGTACAGACTATAAAAGTCATTGTGAACAATAATTAGTAAATAAACAGACTATATATCAATGTACTGGGGCATAAGCCATCATACCAGCTGAGGAAGTCGCACTAAGCGACAAAACACATCCTGGGAACCTGTTTGTTATTTTTAATTTTGTTTAAATTCTATTTTATTGAATTTTTTATTCTACGCACATAAATTCCTCTGGTCGTTTCTTGGATTTGCCCGGTCCGAAAAAATCCATAAGCGCTGACCTTAGAGCTATGGAAGCTCCGACAAGAGTGAGCTTTTAATCAGCAAAACATTCTTGTTTAAATAGTCCACTCAGATTTCACACAAGGAGAGTTGTACGGTCTTTCTTGTTTTCCATACCACTCTGAGGTGTGAAGAGAAACACTCCTATAAAAGGTGTGGGTTACTTGAGAAAATAATGAAGAAACAACCCAGATGCTGAGATCCACTTAGAGCCAGTGTCAGGGCTCTATTTTTGTGAGTTTTGTATCGCACGCCAATCCATCTAAATCCATATTACATACTTGGTGCTAACTTAAAAAAACTGTTGTAAACTTAAAACCTCCATAGGCTATAATGGCTCTGGTAAGTTTACAACAGCTCTGGTTAAGTTAGCACCAACTATGTAATATGGCCCATAATGTTTGACGTACTTCACTATGACATGTTTCTATTTTTTTCTTGTATATACAGTCAGGTCCAGAAATATTGGGACATCAACACAATTTTAACATCTTTGGCTCTATACACCACCACAAGGGTGTCGGAATGAAACAAACACAATGTGCTTTAACTGCAGACTGTCAGCTTTAATTTGAGGGTATGTACATCCAACTCAGGTGAACGGTGTAGGACTTACAGCAGTTTGCAAATGTGCCTCCCACTTGTTAAGGGACCAAAGGTAATGGGACAGAATAATAATCATAAATCAAACTGTCCCTTCTTAATACTTGGTTGCAAATCCTTTGCAGTCAATCACAGCCTGAAGTCTGGAACGCATAGACATCACTAGACGCTGGGTTTCATCCCTGGTGATGCTCTGCCAGGCCTCTACTGCAGCGGTCTTCAGTTCCTGCTTGTTCTTGGGGCATTTTCCCTTCAGTTTTGTCTTCAGCAAGTGAAATGCATGCTCAATGGGATTCAGGTCAGGTGATTGACTTGGCCATTGCATAACATTCCACTTCTGTCCTTTCAAAAACTCTTTGGTTGCTTTTGCAGTATGCTTTGGGTCATTGTCCATCTGCACTGTGAAGCGCCGTCCAATGAGTTCTGCAGCATTTGGCTGAATGTGAGCAGATAATATTGCCCGAAACGCTTCAGAATTCATCCTGCTGCTTTTGTCAACAGTCACATCATCAATAAATACAAGAGAACCAGTTCCATTGGCAGCCATACATGCCCACGCCATGACACTACTACCACCATGCTTCACTGATGTGGTGGTATGCTTAGGATCTTAAGCAGTTCCTTTCCTTCTCTATACTCTTCTCTTCCCATCACTCTGGTACAAGTTGATCTTGGTCTCATCTGTCCATAGGATCTTGTTCCAGAACTGTGAAGGCTTTATTAGGTGTTGTTTGGCAAACTCTAATCTGGCCTTCCTGTTTTTGAGGCTCACCAATGGTTTACATCTTGTGGTGAACCCTCTGTATTCACTCTGGTGAAGTCTTCTATTGATTGTTGACTTTGACACACATACACCTACCTCCTGGAGAGTGTTCTTGATCTGGTCAACTGTTGTGAAGGGTGTTTTCTTCACCAGGGAAAGAATTCTTCGGTCATCCACCACAGTTGTTTTCCGTGGTCTCCCGGGTCTTTGGTGTTGCTGAGCTCACCGGTGCGTTCCTTCTTTTTGAGAATGTTCCAAACAGTTGTTTTGCCACACCTAATGTTCTTGCTATCTCTCTGATGGGTTTGTTTTGTTTCTTCAGCCTAATGATGGCTTGCTTCACTGATAGTGACAGCTCTTTGGATCTCATCTTGAGAGTTGACAGCAACAGATTCCAAATGCAAATAGCACACTTGAAATGAACTCTGGGCCTTTTATCTGCAAATTGCAATTGGGGTAATGAGGGAATATCTCACACCTGGCCATGGAACAGCTGAGAAGCCAATTGTCCCATTACCTTTGGTCCCTTAACAAGTGGGAGGCACATTTGCAAACTGCTGTAAGTCCTACACCGTTCACCTGAGTTGGATGTACATACCCTCAAATTAAAGCTGACAGTCTGCAGTTAAAGCACATTGTGTTTGTTTCATTCCAACTCCATTGTGGTGGTGTATAGAGTAGGGATGAGCTGTTCGGTTCGATCTGTTTGGAGTTCGCATCGAACATCGGCTGTTCGCGAACTCCGAACATTTCTGCGTATTCGCCGCATGTTCGCCCACAATGCACCACAATGGATCACAATGCACTTTTCCACTGGCTTGAAGCTTGTAATTGGCTACAGCCTTGCACCTGACCACAGCTCAGAGTCCTGATTGGGCAAATTTTGCCTAATCATGGGCTCACAGAGCTAAATCCCACAGCACACTATATAAGGCTTCACACAGCCCCAGTTTTTTGAGCGGATATTGTTCTGTTAGTGTGTGTAACGTTGGGAGCTTCCAGCCCTACCTGTGTGCTTGAGGGCAGCATGTCTGATGCTGCTCGCTGACCAAAGCCCGGTTTAAATGGAGACAGGCAGGGAGGTGGTTGCAAGAGGCGCGGCTTGAGTGGGGGGCGTGGCCTGGTGAAGGTCTTTAAAAACCCTCAGTGTATTCTCAGCAGTTGCCAGATCGTGGTTATCCATACCGGAGCTCCTTGTACCTGACTGCTATATTGAATTAACCCGTTATTGACCTCTGCTTGTTTCTGACTATTCTGCCTTCTGTTGCCCTAGACCATTTTCTTGTACTACGCTACTGCTCTGATATCGACCCGGCTATTCCATTTGACCATTCTGAACTCTGTATTCCTGATTCTGGCTCTGCTGACTACTCCCCGTGTTGTTAACCCTATCTGTCTAGCTAGTTTACCTGGCCAATTCTAAGGACCAGACAGTTAGATCTTTCACGGCTACTCTGTTGGTAGCTTCTGGGTTCTGTGGAGTGTGGGGCGTTAAGTACTGCGTGGTGGGATCTGGGAACCGTGACAGTGTGTCTGTCACGATGGGGGTCAGGGACCTGACCTGACAGAGAGGGGTGTGAGCCTAATGAGCAGTGAAAATAGACCATGAGCCTGAACTAGAAAAATAATATATAATTTATTCTAGGAACCAAGAACTTAAATACAATAAACAGAGCCTTTAACCTCACGGCAAGAAATATAAAGAAAACCAGGTATAAACAAAATAGGCAACTAAACATGGGAGGCAGAATTAAACATGATACAAGAAGGCAAGAAAAACAGTGCAAACCAGACATGAGCCTGTAAACAGAATGACCAGGAAAACAGGCTTAACAGGATAAATCTAGACCAGGGAAAGACCAGACATAAGCGAGCTGGAAGACAGACAGACTGAACAGGATAGAATTAGACCAAGGCAAACCAGACAGGAGCTTGAAGACAGACTGAACTGAATAGATGATTCAGAATGAATCTAGAGCAAGGCAAACCAGACATGAGCTGAATGACTGATCCAGGATGAATGAGACCGCACCCTACTAAGGGAGTGGTCTCCATTTATACAAAATGGTCCAGGGTGAACCAATGGAGTCCAGGTACTGATCAGGCTTGGACGTGAACCAAATGTCCAGGACTAAAAGCAATGTCCAGTATTGCCAGAGGGGGCGCCAGAGACCCAGAACGTCACATATCCCCCCCTCCACGAGCAGACCCCGGATGCTCAAAAGAAGACAATAAAAATGAAAATAAAAAGTCAATGGGTCCTGTAGGCACGTAGAGCGCGCTCGTACACCTCTCGGTCCTCAAGGCATATTATAGCACCATTAGAAGCTCGGAAACATCCAGCAGGGACAGGACTCGACTCACGGGCTGGAGGACCTGAGGTATAGACCCCTTGGGAGCCAAAAGTGGGTCCAGGTGAGGGCACTGGCACCAGTCCTTTTGTGTCTCCTCCCCCTGGTACGGGACGCGGAATGGACAGCAACAGTGTCCTCCCGGCTCTGCGGCAACAGGAACATGGCACCAGTGGCGATCCGGTTCTGTGGCAATGTGACTGGGACAGCAGCAGCACGGCTCCGTAGGTTGGTGACCTTGGCACGGCTCTGCAGCGACTGGACTGGAACCACTGGGCTCGAAGACACCGGGACAGCTGGGCTTGAAGACACCGGGACAGCTGGGCTCGGTGGGGCAGCGCCCTTGGTGTGGACCGGTTGGGTAGCACCCTTGGCAAGGACAGGAGGGGCAGCGCCTTTAGCACGACTCTGTGGTGACTTGGACATGGCGACAGCAGCACGGCTCTGTGGGTCAGCGACCTCAGCACGGCTCTGCGGCGACTCGGTCATGGCGGCAGCAGCACGGCTCTGCGGCGACTCGGTCATGGCGACAGCAGCACGGCTCTGTGGGTCAGCGACCTCAGCACGGCTCTGTGGCGACTCGGACATGGCGGCAGCAGCACGGATCTGTGGGTCAGCGACCTCAGCACGGCTCTGCGGTGACTCGGATATGGAGACAGCAGCACGGCTCTGCGGCGACTCGGTCATGGAGACGGCAGCACGGCTCTGTGGGTCAGCGACCTCAGCACGGCTCTGCGGCGACTCGGTCATGGAGACGGCAGCACGGCTCTGTGGGTCAGCGACCTCAGCACGGCTGTGCGGTGACTCGGTCATGGAGACGGCAGCACGGCTCTGTGGGTCAGCGACCAGCAGCACGGCTCTGCGGTGACTCGGACATGGTGACCTCAGCACGGCTCTGCGGCGACTCGGACATGGCGACAGCAGCACGGCTCTGCGGCGACTCGGTCATGGCGACAGCAGCACGGCTCTGCGGCGACTCGGTCATGGCGACAGCAGCACGGCTCTGCGGCGACTCGGTCATGGCGACAGCAGCACGGCTCTGCGGCGACTCGGTCATGGCGACAGCAGCACGGCTCTGCGGCGACTCGGTCATGGCGACAGCAGCACGCTCTCGCGCGACTCGGTCATGGCGACAGCAGCACGGCTCTGCGGCGACTCGGTCATGGCGACAGCAGCACGGCTCTGTGGGTCAGCGACCTCAGCACGGCTCTGCGGCGACTCGGACATGGCGACAGCAGCACGGCTCTGCGGCGACTCGGACATGGCGACAGCAGCACGGCTCTGCGGCGACTCGGTCATGGCGACAGCAGCACGGCTCTGCGGCGACTCGGTCATGGCGGCAGCAGCACGGATCTGTGGGTCAGCGACCTCAGCACGGCTCTGCGGCGACTCGGACATTACCAGCTCGGGTGAGCGTGGCTCGGAAACTACCGGCTCGGGTGAGCGTGGCTCGGAAACTACCGGCTCGGGTGAGCGTGGCTCGGAAACTACCGGCTCGGGTGAGCGTGGCTCGGAAACTACCAGCTCGGGTGAGCGTGGCTCGGAAACTATCGGCTCGGGTGAGCGTGGCTCGGAAACTACCAGCTCGGGTGAGCGTGGCGTGGCTCGGAAACTACCGGCTCGGGTGAGCGTGGCTCGGGTGAGCGTGGCTCGGAAGCTACCAGCTCGGGTGAGCGTGGCTCGAAAACTATCAGCTCGGGTGAGCGTGGCTCGGAAACTACCGGCTCGGGTGAGGCGTGGCTCGGGTGAGCGTGGCTCGGAAGCTACCGGCTCGGTGAGCGTGGCTCGGAACTACCGGCTCGGGTGAGCGTGGCTCGGCAGCTACCGGCTCGGGTGAGCGTGGCTCGGCAGCTACCGGCTCGGGTGAGCGTGGCTCGCAGCTACCGGCTCGGGTGAGCATGGCTCGGAAGCTGCTATCTTGGTCTCACAGTGCTTGGGAACCACCTTGGCTTGGCACTGTGGAGGGGTGACCCCGATTTGTTCGCACTGCAGGGCAGCACTCTTGACTGGAACTGCTGGCTTACACCTGGTCTCTCCCTGTTGGGCAGCGGACTCTGGAAATCCTGCGGGTTGCAGGGCAGCGGACTCTGGAAATCCTGCGGGTTGCAGGGCAGCGGACTCTGGAAATCCTGCGGGTTGCAGGGCAGCGGACTCTGGAAATCCTGCGGTTGCAGGGCAGCGGACTCTGGAAATCCTGCGGGTTGCAGGGCAGCGGACTCTGGAAATCCTGCGGGTTGCAGGGCAGCGGACTCTGGAAATCCTGCGGGTTGCAGGGCAGCGGACTCTGGAAATCCTGCGGGTTGCAGGGCAGCGGACTCTGGAAATCCTGCGGGTTGCAGGGCAGCGGACTCTGGAAATCCTGCGGGTTGCAGGGCAGCGGACTCTGGAAATCCTGCGGGTTGCAGGGCAGCGGACTCTGGAAATCCTGCGGGTTGCAGGGCAGCGGACTCTGGAAATCCTGCGGGTTGCAGGGCAGCGGACTCTGGAAATCCTGCGGGTTGCAGGGCAGCGGACTCTGGAAATCCTGCGGGTTGCAGGGCAGCGGACTCTGGAAATCCTGCGGGTTGCAGGGCAGCGGACTCTGGAAATCCTGCGGGTTGCAGGGCAGCGGACTCTGGAAATCCTGCGGGTTGCAGGCAGCGGACTCTGGAAATCCTGCGGGTTGCAGGGCAGCGGACTCTGGAAATCCTGCGGGTTGCAGGGCAGCGGACTCTGGAAATCCTGCGGGTTGCAGGGCAGCGGACTCTGGAAATCCTGCGGGTTGCAGGGCAGCGGACTCTGGAAATCCTGCGGGTTGCAGGGCAGCGGACTCTGGAAATCCTGCGGGTTGCAGGGCAGCGGACTCTGGAAATCCTGCGGGTTGCAGGGCAGCGGACTCTGGAAATCCTGCGCGGGTTGCAGGGCAGCGGACTCTGGAAATCCTGCGGGTTGCAGGGCAGCGGACTCTGGAAATCCTGCGGGTTGCAGGGCAGCGGACTCTGGAAATCCTGCGGGTTGCAGGGCAGCGGACTCTGGAAATCCTGCGGGTTGCAGGGCAGCGGACTCGGATACTGCGGCCTGGCATGGCTTGGTCAAGGAAGTTTGGTAAGGCTGGACCATGAGGGCCTTGTGTGGGCGCACCTGGCAGGTTGCCACTCTGTGCAGGCAGGAACCACAGTAGAAACATAAGCCATGGGTTTTCCTCCATACCCTTTCCTCCAGGGTCAGGGGTCCTCTGGAATCTTTCACTGGAACAGGTTCCTTTGGGAAGGCGTCCCTGGGAGTTTTCCGCAGTATAGCACTCAGCCGCTCCAGGTGCTGTTCTGCAGCTTTATTAACCTTTTGCAGGTTCTCCAACAGACCATGAATCACTGCTAGCTCACTTGTTACTGGCGGTCTCATTATGTCACGATGGGGGTCAGGGACCTGACCTGACAGAGAGGGGTGTGAGCCTAATGAGCAGTGAAAATAGACCATGAGCCTGAACTAGAAAAATAATATATAATTTATTCTAGGAACCAAGAACTTAAATACAATAAACAGAGCCTTTAACCTCACGGCAAGAAATATAAAGAAAACCAGGTATAAACAAAATAGGCAACTAAACATGGGAGGCAGAATTAAACATGATACAAGAAGGCAAGAAAAACAGTGCAAACCAGACATGAGCCTGTAAACAGAATGACCAGGAAAACAGGCTTAACAGGATAAATCTAGACCAGGGAAAGACCAGACATAAGCGAGCTGGAAGACAGACAGACTGAACAGGATAGAATTAGACCAAGGCAAACCAGACAGGAGCTTGAAGACAGACTGAACTGAATAGATGATTCAGAATGAATCTAGAGCAAGGCAAACCAGACATGAGCTGAATGACTGATCCAGGATGAATGAGACCGCACCCTACTAAGGGAGTGGTCTCCATTTATACAAAATGGTCCAGGGTGAACCAATGGAGTCCAGGTACTGATCAGGCTTGGACGTGAACCAAATGTCCAGGACTAAAAGCAATGTCCAGTATTGCCAGAGGGGGCGCCAGAGACCCAGAACGTCACAGTGTCTTCTCAGTGCCAGCAGCTATTGGGGGGTCTCACTTCTATCAGATATCTGGGAATTGTTGTAATCTGTGTCTTCTCAGTGCCAGCAGCTATTGGGGGGGTCTCACTTCTAGAAGATATCTGGGAATTGTAATCTGTGTCTTGTCACTGCCACCCATCAGGGGGTCTCACTGATTTATAGGAGGTTCCTGGGAATTGTAATCTGTGTCTTGTCACTGCCACCCATCAGGGGGGTCTCACTGATTTATAGGAGGTTCCTGGGAATTGTAATCTGTGTCTTGTCACTGGCTGACAGCTATCAGGATGTCTCACTGAGTTATATCAGAGTTCTGAAAATCTTTAATCTAGATAACACAGTTGAATCAGAGTTCTGCATATCTCCAATTTTTATAACAGAGTTGAATCAGAGTTCTGTATATCTTTAATCTATATATCACTCACCATGTCAGAAAGACCAAAAAGGACAGGCAAACGCTCCCAGACACAGATAAGAGGGCAATCAGCCTCTGTGTCGGGAGGCTGTGCCTCTGGTCATCGTGCACGTGTTGCATCCTCTGCAGGGGCATGCTTGTACTTTCTAACTGGTGCTGGCCAGTCAGATTACGTTGCACCAGCTGCTGCAGCGTAAGAAAAAATATAGTCCCAACCATCCCCAAGCACAGCATCTAAATGCCAGCTTAGCAAAATTACTCGCATTACAGCTGCTGCCTTTCCAGCTGGTGGACTCTGCTTTCTTCCGTGAATTTGCCGAATGTGCTGTACCACAGTGGCAGGTTCCAAAACGCCATTTCTTTTCACGCATGGCCATTCCAGCACGTGGAAGACAATGTTATGGAGTTAACTATAAAAGAATCCTTTAGGCGCATATGTGTCAAAATTTAAACATATATCTGCATGACACTTTCACAGATGTATAAACAATGGATGATGGTTAATATATGGTGATTCTCTTCTGATGGTGATTCTCCTCAGATGGTTCCTGGAGAGGGGGATATAAGCCAGACAGGAAGCACACAATTGTACAATATTTGGCAGTATATGCCCCTTTTGGTTCTCCCCTATGGGGTACTTACTAGACCCAGAGCCTCTACGTCCGGCTCTGGGAATGGATAGCCTGTGAGGTCCTTTAGGTAGCATCCAACCTCCTTTGAACCGCAAGTGGTCTCCGAAATCTGGCTGGTGTGGTCAGGGGGAACGTACAAAAAAAGGGACCCCGGATCCAAAGACTTAAAAAACGCCTTTTTATTTTTAATTTAAAAAATTATCGGCATTAAAAAGTTTTTTAAACAAGGATAACAAATTAAAAAGGACCTGAAACGCGTTTCGCCAGCGTCACCTGGCTTTATCAGTTAGACAATGTTATGGAGTCATTGGGAAAGGCAGTCAGCAGCAAGGTGCACATGAATTTGGACACGTGGTCCAGCAAGCATGTACAGGGCCGTTACATTTCCTTCACGGCACACTGGGTAACTCTGCTTGCAGCTGGGAGGGATCCAGGACGAGGCTCTGTGCTGGAGCTTGTTCATCTACCACGCCTCCAGAAAGCTGCTTGTATGAGTCTGTCTGCTTCACCTCCTCTTCCTCCTCCTCCTCCTTCTCGGTTTCTGGCGAAGTGGCAGTTCAACCGACGCGTCACAGGGGCTACGCAATGGCTCAAGCAAAAAGATGTCATACTGTGCTTGAGCTGGTTTGTTTAGGGGACAGGAGCCACACCGGGCCAGAAATTCTGTCAGCTCTGCAGGGGCAGGTGCAGAGATGGTTAACACCACGCCAGCTTCAGCTGGAAATGGTCGTCTGTGATAATGGCAGCAGCCTTCTCTCCGCCCTACACCTGGGTCAGTTGACGTATGTACCATGCCTAGCACATGTCCTAAATCTGGTGGTACAGCGTTTCCTAACCAGGTACCCAGGGCTGGCTGAGCTTCTCAGCCAGGCCAGAAAAGTCTGCAGCCACTTCAGATGGTCATTCCCAGCAAGTGTTTGCCTGGCAGAAATTCAAAGAGAATTCCACCCTCCCACAAACTGTCTGATCTGTGACATGCCCACCAGGTGGAACTCGACATTAGCAATGCTGCAGCATCTGCACAAGCAGCAGAGGGCCATCAATGAGTACCTGAGTATGCAACAAGGACAGGTTCAGGTCAACTTTCCCCCCTCCTCAGTGGCTGATGATCAAGGATGCATGCACTGTACTGTCACCATTTGAGGAGGCAACGAGGATGGTGAGCAGGGACAGTGCATGCATCAGTGACACAATTCCTGTAGTGTTCCTGCTGAGCGCACTCTGCGGGGAATTATAGCTGTGGCACTAGAGGCCAGGGCCGCCATCAGGGCATTACAGAGAAATCCCCATTTCTTTCTTAGCAACAACCCCAAGGGGGGAAACAACCAAATCAGGGATTAGAGATTTCTGAAATGGACTGGCCATTCTACCCAATAGCACCTCCTTTCCCAACTTCTCCCTCAATACCTCTGGCAAGTCGTAAGCGGATTTTAAATTTCTTACCCTACTTCCCCCCGTCACTTTCCCACAAACCGGAACCTTAAAACCATTCTTAAGGGCATCACGTAACAATATCCTATCCTCAACATTCGGATAAACTACCAACTCCGCAAGCAGCTCATTTACCTGCAATGGTGTTCTGGCCAGGCCCAACATTTCCCCCTGCCCACTTTGCATTTCCCCGAAAGGAATTAAATCTACCTCCCTCTTTTTTCCTGCAATCCACCCCGGGATGAGCCCCCCGCAGAATTTACACACATGTTTAAACCTGCATGACATTCCCTTTTTCACAACGCTTGTCATTGAATGCCCAGCATTTCCTAACCTCCTCCCGAAACAACCTTTGCGCCCCCTGACCTCCTGACACCTGCCCATCTGCAACCTTAACTAATCTAGACCACGAGTCCAGCACCTTAACTCCGAAATCCTTTCTTCCCTTTCTCCCTGTCCCCGCGCTACCTCTCCTAAACTCGTCATCATAGTCGCGCCAAGAAAAACCTCAATACGCCGTGGCGCAGTCCGTAATCAGGTGCAAATAGCACAACGTGCTTTTTACCTGATCTGGGTGCTTACTTAAAAAACATTCTGCATAAACTGCAAAACCTTTTACCCATTCCATAAAAGTGCCCTTCTTCCTAAAGTGTTCCCCCCTCTTCCCTTGCTCACAACTGCCTCCCTGGTTATTGCAAAAAAGTCTACGTATTTTCCCTCCTGTGCCTTCTTGATCACCTTAGAGCACAAATGCGACGACAAGGGGATCAACTTTGTACCCTGAAACTCGTTCTCTTGCCCGCTGACTGACGCGCTATCATTGCTATCCTGCTCTGAATTGGTGTCCTCCTTTCTCTGTTTCCCTATACAGTCTCTTAACCATTTTAAACAGTTTTTTACTCGCCCCCTCCCCTTCCCCGCAGAACCCGAACTAGAATCCTCCCCCGAACTGTCAGATAAAAAACTTAAACCCCTTTTTCTCTTACCTTTCTTCGTCGGTCCTCTCGCCCCTCCGATCTCCGAATGAACGGCTCCTTCCCTGCTGGTGCTTGGCCGCTCCATGTCCTCCGCTCGCTCCGTCTGCTCCGCTCTCTTGTCCTTCGGGTCGCTGCGAGTCCATGCTGCTGAATCATGGTTCGTCTCCTGTAACAGTGTATCATTATAAACAGATCCACTGCTGCTCTGCCCCTCGCGCTGCGACTGCTCCTCCGCTAGCCTATACCAGCTCCTAGACCTGTCCCTGCCATAACCCTGCCCATCCCTTGTGGACAAGATGGTGGGGCCAGATCCGCCGTATGATGGGGGTACTGTTCCTCTCCTGTGCCTATAAATCCCCCCTCCTGTGCCATGCGAACCGCCCTGCCTAAAGCTGCCACTGGGAGGGCCTGCCCGGTATACCCCATCCCCCAATACCTCGGGACACCCCTCCTGGGACCCGCCTTGCTGGAAATCCCCCCCCTGCAGTCCCCACTCTGTATCCTGCTGCCCCTAACTAGCGACTCTTGGCCCATCTCCGCCCAACCTCGCTCACCTGTGTCCATGGCCAGCCCCCCGCAACTGCTGGCGATGTCCCTGCGCAAAAATTCCCCCATGCCTCGGTCTGTATGGTGGGGGAACATAGGTAGCTGCCTGGGCACTTTTAAATTTCGCGCCACATAAAATGGTGGAGGCCCCGCCCACTCCTGAGCGCCAGGGCCGCGTGTTTCTGGCGCTCTGACGTCACGGGGGCGGGGCAAAGGGCTGGCCGGCCGCACATCGGCCAGCGGAGGCCGGGAAAATGCTGGCCGGCCACGAGGAGCGCAGCCAAGGGGCCTGGAACGATCTGGGTGGGGGGGCCAAATGAACGGGGGGAAAAACCCGGAGGGGGCATGATGCCTTGTAGGGGCGTGCTGATGCCCTCAGCGCCCCGCCGCCGTCCTGGATCGGGACTGCCAGCCTGCGCAGCCCGAGAGGGTCTGAGATCGGCACCAGACAGGGGGTTGAATTGCAGCGAGCGCAGGAAGGGACAGAGAGGGGAGCAGAGGGGACAGATACAGGGGCGAGCATAGAAAAGTTAGAGGAGGTAGAAACGGGAGAAAGAGGAAAGAGAGATGGATAGGGGGAGAGTGCACACTCTGCAGCCAGAGGGGGCCGCGGAACGCCATCGGATATTAATACTCCCTGTGCTTTTTCTCCCGCAGTTCCAGCTCTGCTCCTCTTCGGGTTGGCCTTGCTCCTCTGCATTCCATCTTTGCTCCTCTTCGCTCCAGTGGTAAGCTCCAGCCGGGCTGTCCCTTGAGGCTCCGAGTCCAGGAATCTTTTGGGCAGGGTTCGCTTTCTTCCAAGCATGGTTTGTGTAGCAGCAGACTTCAGGATCCTGTAACACAAAAGACAAAGGTTACACTGATTTCTTCTGTCCTTTGCTTACCCTTTTCTATTACCCCTGCCCCTCCCCTTTCCGTTATCTGCCCCCGAGACCCAATCCCAGCGATAATCCTGAAACAAAAAGGGTGAACCATTGTAACTCCTCCCAACTTTCTACTCTTTTCTTTAAACAGGGAAATTGCTTAAGCTTCTTCGCTCCCATTCAGTCTCTTGTCAGTACAACTAGGTGCCCTGTACAGAAACAAATCCTGCCTGAGCCCCGTGGTAAGAAAGCAGATTGTACAACAAATGCTTATGCTGGTTATTGATTACGGAGATGTAGTGTATGCAGCGGCCGCGCAAACACACCTTCAGAAACTTACTACATTGTATAACTCATTCTGCCGCTTTGCATTACAATGTAACTACATGACCCACCATTGTGACATGTTAAAAGAGCTAAACTGGCCATCGCTGGAGTCTAAATGCACCCTTCACCTTTCCAGCCTGGTGTTTAAGAGCATTTCTGGGAAGCTGCCACCCTACCTGAATAGACTGCTTCCCCCAGCAGCTCCCTCATCCTATAACCTCCGATCCAGGACCAGCACCTTACTTGCAATACCAAAATACAAAAAGACAGTGGCTCGGTCCTCATTTTCCTACAGAGCACCGCAAATATGGAATAACCTCCCAGACACCATCAAATCTTCCTCCAGTCTTAAGTCACTCAAGAGCTCCTTACTAACATGCTTCAATACAGAATGCACCTGTAAACATGTAACATAGTGACTATATACAGAATGCGCCTGTAAACATGTAACACAGTGACTATATACAGAATGCACCTGTAAACATGTAACCTAGTGACTATATTTCCTACATATTTATTTTCTGTTAATCTGTATATTTGTATTGTTTTTTTAATATCTTGCATTGTATTACTTTGTATTTCTGTAACTGTAACACTTCAATGTTCTTGAACCCAGGACATACTTGAAAACGAGAGTAATCTCAATGTATCCTTCCTGGTAAAATCCTTTATAAATAAATAAATAAATAAATAAGCAGCCCGATACTATCACGTGTGTCATCAGCCTCTGGTTTTATCAAGGTATCGCAAACCCAGTCGGGTTTATCAAAGAACGTATTTTCTGTTTATTCTGTGACTGCCCTGCAGTTTAATCAATTCATCGGCTGTCAAAGAAATCTGCTGGAAGTCCAGCTTGACACATATACTCCGATATCCAAGTCATCTGTATTGTTGAGAGTCCCTGTATGTGCACTAAGTTGTCTTTTGGTCTTGAAACCATCTGAGCTTAGTTGCAATTCGGTTGTGCTTTTATACTCCTTGGCTTTGGAGTATAAATCCGTGTTTACAGAGTGTTTTGTAACCGTCAAGCAGATATAGCTGTCCATTAAGATCACTACTCTGCTACTCTTGTGTGAGCGCTACAGCGCCCGTTACAGTAACACCCTCTCCTGGCTAATATCGTACCTCTCCAATAGATCCTTCTCAGTGTCCCTTGCTGGCAATTACTCCTCTTCAATGCCTCTGTCAGTCGGTGTACCTCAAGGCTTGGTCCTAGGTCCTCTGCTCTTCTCCATCTACAGTTGCAAGAAAAGTATGTGAACCCTTTGGGATTACGTGGAGTTTTGCATGAATTGGTCATAAAATGTGCTCTGATCTTCATCTAAGTCACAACAATTTGAAAAACACAGTCTGCTTAAAATAATACAACACAAACATTATGGCCCCTATTACACTCTTCGCGCAAATGCGCTCGCGCAGCGCAATTTGTTTTTGCGCACGCAAAAAAACTTTAGCGCGCGCAAATTAACGCGGTAGTACGATCCGAGCGAATTTTTTCAGCCTTCAATTTTTTTCGAGGGCAAATCCGATGCGCAAAGCTGGGCGCAAATGACCGTTGCATGCAGGAATCGGTCGGCAGACTGTTTTTTCACGGAATTCAGCCAATCAGAATTAAGAACCACCATTTGCTAGGTTTCGTTGTTGCACCTGTCAAAGTCAATCTGCGTATATGTGCTGCAACAAAAATAAAAAATTAAACAATTTATTAATTTTATTGTTTGGGTATGTGTAGAATGTGTAACTGTACTGTGCTGTATTTTGTTTTTTTGGGCAGGTTAATATCGTTTTGGCCAGAACGTTCAGATTGTAAATTAACACCAGGTTTTCATAGACGTTACGATACTTCGCGCAAACGTCGTTCGTACGACGTTGCGTGAAGATCCTAATACCATCTGCTCCAACGCATTCGCGCTGACAATGGTAAGTATGGGAAGCGCGAACGCACTTGCGCTCGCGCTGGGTTCGCGTAGGGTCAATCGCGGAAGACGATAACGCGCATGGTTTTTGCGCGAACGTCGTAATACGACGTTCCGCGCAAATGATTTTGTCCTCGCGCAAAAGCGCATTTGCGCGCACGCAAATGCGCTGCGCGAAGAGTGTAATAGGGGCCTATATGTTTTCATGTGTTTATTGAACATAACATGTAAACATTCACAGTATAGGGTGGAAAAAGTATGTGAACCCCTAGCCTAATGACTTCTCCAAAAGCTAATTGGAGCCAGGAGTGAGCCAACCTTGAGTCCAATCAGTGTGATATTACTGGATGTGTTGCTGAAAGCTGTCCTGCCCTTTAAAAACACACACCAGTTTTGGGTTTACTGGTTTCAAGAAGCACTGCCTGATGTGAACCATGCCTCGCAGAAAAGAGCTCTCAGAAGACCTACGATCAAGAGTTGTTGACATGCATGAAGCTGGAAAGGGTTACAAAAGTATCTCCAAAATCCTTGATGTTCATGTGTCCACGGTAAGACAGACTGTCTACAAATGGAAAAAGTTCAGCACTGTTGCTACTCTCCCTAGGCGTGGTCGTCCTGTAAAGATGACTGCAAGAGCACAGTGCAGAATGCTTAATGAGGTAAAGAAGAATCCTAGAGTGTCAGCTGAAGACTTACAGAAATCTCTGGCACATGCTAACATTTTTGTTGACACATCTACAATAAGGAAAACATTAAACAAGAATGGAGTACATGGGAGGACACCACGGAGGAAGCCATTGCTGTCCAAAAAGAATATTGCAGCACGTTTTAAGTTTGCAAAAGAGCACCTGGATGTTCCACAGCAAAATATTCTGTGGACAGATGAAACCAAAATTGAGTTGTTTGGAAAAAACACACAACAGTCAGTGTTATTCAAAGAGATTCGAAAAGCCACCGCACGTTCGGTGACTTTTCGTTCTCTTCAATTCGGTTTGTTTTGCTGATCCCATTTCGGTGACCCTGCGGTGTATTCAGCAAGCACCACAGGGTCCCTGAATTGCAGGGAAAAGCTACCGCAAACCCGACGAAAACGAAACGCTAAACCCAGCGAATGCATGCCGAAAACCCTCAAAAACATCTGGATCAACCTGCCGAAAACCACGGAAAAACCCGAGCAGGAGCCGATCACCCGCAGAAGCCACCGGAAAAAGCAGAGAAAACATTGTGAGCGCAAATGAGTTCGTGCGCAGAAACGCGAATGGTATTTCAATCTGCGCGCAACGAAGTTTTGCATGAATTTTCGTAACGTCTTTGAAATGCAGGTGGTAACTGTAAATTTGATCGTCCTGGCCGAAACTAAATACACCAGCAGGAAAAAAAAAATACAGCACAGTACAGTTACACATTCTACACATACCCAAACAATAAAATTAATAAATTGCTATATTTTTTTTTTTGCTGCAGCATATATACTCGGATTGACTTTGACAGGCACAACAACCTAACGTTAGAAAATGATGGTTCTTAATTCTGATTGGCTGAATCCCTTGAAAAGACCAGTCCGAACACAGATTTCTGCGCGCAACGTACTTTGCGCGCATTTGTGCACGCTGGTTTTACTTGCGTTATTTTTTGACGGATGAAAAAATGCGCGAGGATTGAAATGCTCTGTTAAGTTTTGCGCGATATCGCATTTTGCCGTGCGCAAACAAAACTGCTCTGCGTGAGCGCAATTGCGCAGCGAATGTAATATAGCCCTGCGTGGTTTTTTTTTTCCGGGGGGCAGCATTTCATCCTTCGCTCCAGGCAGCACAATGTCTTTGGCCGGCCCTGCGTGCAGTCCACCCTAAACACATCAGCCCGGCTTATCTATCTCACCCGACGCTCTGTCTCTGCCGCTCACATTCACAGCAGAATCAAATTCAAACTACTCACCCTGACCTACAGAACCCTCACTAACGCCACTCCTCACTACCTGTCCTCACTAATCACCAAATACACCATAGCCCATCCCCTACGATCCAACACTGACCTGTGCCTGGCATCCCCATCATTACCTCTTCACATGCCAGACTGCAGGACTTCTCTCGTGCGGCACTGACCCTATGGAATGTGCTTCCTCGCAATATCAGACTGTCCCCAAATCTGGCTTCATTTAAACGCTCCCTAAAGACCCTACTGTTTAGGGAAGCCTACCAGCCGACTCAGTAACAAGACATCCGACCAACCCAAAAACAGTCCTCACCTCTCCCTGCATTAAACCCTTACTGCAGCCCTCTCCCTCCTGTTTCTAATCCCCTCACCCATCTAGATTGTAAATTCCCACGGGAATAGGGTCCTCATATCCTCCTGTATCTGCTGGCAGGAATACTGACCTGTCTCCTGTATGTATTGTAGAATTGTCCTGTGTTTACCCATTGCACCTTATACAGCACTGCGGAATGTGTTGGCGCTTAATAAATAATAATAATAATAACACCCTGGATTACGGTAATTCTGACTCTCCTGCAGTTCCTATGTAGTAACCAGCAGATGGCGACCTTCTATTTACTCTGTCTCTCTATGGTTTTGGTGTGGAGGCAGGGCTGCAAGAGAGAGTACAGAAGGAGGGAGCTGGAAGAAGATGGTGGCTGAGATCTGTGGGTATTGTGTCCAGTGCTGAAGCATCCTGCATAAAGGCTTCCAGCAGACTGTATCCAGATCAAAGCACAGAGCTGTTCCTGGCAGTGATTGTTCTGCAGAGTGAAGGAATCCCAGTGGAGCAGCTTCTCCCCTTCCAGGACAAACCTGATTACAGACTGGAGTGGTAAGCTGAGACCTCCCCCCCCCTCCTCGGGTTTTTTTTTACAACAGGGCACTCTGACAGTTATTACACAAGCAGCAGTCTATGATTTTTCTGATCCCTGGAACATCACAGCATATTACAAACAAGGTGGATTACAAATCATCCTGGGCCCCAACTATGTGCACCTACCTATGGTACCCAACAGGACAAAGACTAGGGTGGGCCGTAGTATTGTTTGTGGGTGGGTAAACTCATACTGACACTTGCGTTCTTTACTCATTCCACTGCATTATGTATACTTAGACCGTTACATTTGTTTTTGCATTGAGTTTTGCTGTGCAAAACAAAGTTCTATAAAAGACAGCTCTGTGTTAATTTTATTGTTGTTTAAATATGTTCCCAACTGGATCCCATATCGATAGCCTAGATGTCTAGTTGGGTGGAGGAACTGCCGCAGTCCTGTACCTCAACTCCCAGGTAGCGGAGGCTCAGAATCGGTTTGCAGAGCGACTGAAGGTAACTGAGGTAAAGGACCACAGGGGTATTTGTGGGACTATGCAAAAACCCATTACATATATATATATACGGATATACGGATTCATTTTCCCAACCCTGCAGGATCCCTTATTCCCACCTTACACTGCACGATTGATCCAATAGCCAGTGCAGTAACCATTTAGTAGTTTGTCCCTTGTAGCAGCTGCAGTGCCTGATATGAGCAAATAATTGACTTCACAGTGGGGGGGATTATTATATGAATTAAACGCAGAGCCGCATCTCCGATCAGAGGAGGAAAAGCACGGTTACCATCATCTTCACGGCTGCAATAATCCTGCAGTATCCGGGGGTTATGTGAAGCGGGGAGGGAGCCCACAGCAGCACGCACACATCACACACCTAATATAAGTGAATATATGTATGTGCAAACATTATGGAATATTCTGCACTCTTGATCTGTATTACACAGGTTCCAGGGCTCAGTGGGTGATCAGCCGCCGCGGTGACACAGATCCTGCAGGCAGGGGATCCACAGAGGTGTGCGCACCTCCCTATGCTGTGCCAGAGTAACGCGGCCCCCTAATCAGCATTGCTCTAATGCCAGAGCTGAGTGGGTGACCCTCGCCACAGTATACAGCAGTGATATGGATCTGATCAGAAAGAGGACCATCCCTCACCCCCACAGCATGTACCGGAGCTCTGATTTACATTACAGCATGTACCACTAACCATAAAACTGCCTCCGCGCTGCCCAGAAAATACCAAGAAAAGGGATTATTAATAAAAGCAATGCGCGTCATGTAAAGCCAGAAATGAGAAATATCAGCAAAAAAAACCAAATTATAATTCAACTAGAACCGCAAAGGCTCACAATATAAAACAGTGCTGTCAGACTCCACCCCCACTGAGACGCTGAGTGACTACAATTCCCAGAATTCTTTCAATGCAACAGCCGGCCAGAGAATCATGGGAGTTGTATTTTAGAAACCTCTGGGGTGGAGTTTGACATCCCTACTATAAAGGAAAGGCACATCCTCCGCACCTCACACATACTGTACCATGTGACCTCTCTACCTATTTTTTTGTGAAAGGATTTTACCAGGAAGGATACATTGAGATTTCTCTCGTTTTCAAGTATGTCCTGGGTGGCGAGTATGTCCCGCTAGGTGTCTTGCCAAGGACACTTACTGGAGAGGAGCTCGCTGGGATCAAACCCATGACTCCACAGGCTCTCTCCACGCAGAGCGGTGACATTACCTCTACTCCACCCAGCCGGTACAACCTATTGGTAATAAAGGATTAAAACTTAGCATTTAATCAACAAAGTAAAAATGATTCTTGGGGAAACCATGAACATGAAGTATACCTGCATAAGTGCATAAGCAGAAATCATCCTACCCTCAAAGGGGTTAAAAAGGCGATGCCAAAGTAATGCTCCCCACTTTGAAAATAGCTGGTAGACTGTGTGATTACCTTGTTCACATACAGACAATAGCTGCTGAATAGAAGAAAACCCATGGCACGTAGAATGTCTGTGATAAAAAAAAACAGTGAAGCAGGATAGTCTAGTATGGTATGAAACAAATAAGAGACTGCAGAGAGATACAATATGCCAACAATTAAGATCTGAGTAACTGGGAGCGCTCCAATAAAGCAGACTCAGTGGTGAGCATTACTTTGGCATAGCCTTTTTTAACCCATCTATAGATAGGATGATTTCTGCTTATGCAGGTTGATTTTATACTTAATATTGTTGGTTTCCCCAATAACCATGTTTACTTTGTTGATTAAATGCTAGGTTTTAATACTTTATCCTTTATTACTAATCCGTATATTAAGGGTTACAACCCCTACAATCTCGATACTTACAGGGTTATTCAGAGAGAGGTGAAAACCAGGAGAATTGCCAGGAGAATGAACAATCTAGACCAGTGATGGCGAACCTATGGCACGCGGGCCGACTGTGTCGGCACGCGAGCCATAGGCTTGCCTCGGTAGTCAGGCCCCTCCGAGTGCTCGTCTATCTTCAAACGGCTGCCGGCAAATGATGTAGCTCGGCCACTCGCCTGGGATCCACCAGCCACGATCTCGCGATCTCCGGGATCTTGCGAGACTGCGGCTTGTGCGTGGTTCCAAGGTGAGCACTCGGAGGGGCCTGGCAGAGGAGTCCGATTGGGGCAACGTGAGCTGGGGGCAATATATATTAATGTGACAAAGCACATATTAATGTGAGCTGGAGCAATTTTGGAAAAATGTGTATACACACAATTACGTGATTATTATCAATATTGGAACTACTTAACCCTGGATCAATCCGGCTTTTGTCCAAATCACCCAACTACAACCGCCCTTTTAAAAGTCTGCAATGATATCAAAGCTGGGATGGAACAAGGAAACCTAACTGGAGCATCTTCCTTGATTTTGCCAAGGCCTTTGACACGGTAGACCATGGCATCTTGTTAGAAGAACTTAAAGACTCTGGCATTGGTGATCGCACGCTAACCTGGTTTCAATCATATGTATCCGACCGATCACAATATGTTGTCAATTTCTGGCAGCTCCTCCCTCCCCCTCCCAGTCACTTGCGGTGTACCCCAAGGCTCAATACTAGGCCCCCTGCTATTCACAATATTCATAAATGATCTGCCCAACATCTGCAAAGCCTCAACTGTACATATGTACGCAGACGACACCGTAATCTATACCAGCAAACCAAATAGAAACATAGAAACATAGAAAAATGTCGGCAGATAAGAACCTTTCGGCCCATCTAGTCTGCCCAATTACATGGATACTTTACCTGGATTTATCTATTGTTTAGGATAGCCTTATGTCTATCCCATGCCTGCTTAAATTCAATTACTGTTTTGGCCTCTACCACTTCTACTGGAAACTGTTCCATGTATCCACCACCCTCTCAGTAAAATAATGCTTTCTGATGTTACTTTTAAACCTTTGCCCCTCTAATCTAATCCTCTTGTTTTGCTACGTTGTTTCCTTTTAAATATACTCCCTTCCTCTACCTTGTGGATTCCCTTTACGTATTTAAATGTTTCTATCATATCTCCTCTGTCTCATCTTTTTTCCAAGCTGTACATGTTAAGATCATTAAGCCTTTCCTGGTAACTTTTCTCCTTCAAGCCGTACACCATTTTAGTAGCCCTTCTCTGAACTCTCTCTAAGATGTCTATATCCTTCTGGAGATACGGTCTCACCAGTGCTCTGTACAGTGGCATGAGCACTTCCCTTTTCCTACTGCTAATACCTCTCCCTACACAACCAAGCATTCTGCTAGCATTTCCTGCTGCTCTATTACATTGACTACTTACCCTTAGATCCTCTGAAATAATGACCCCTAAATCCCTTTCCTCAGATGTTGAGGTTAGGACTGTATCAAATATTCTATATTCAGCCCTTGGGTTTTTACGTCTCAGGTGCATTATCTTGCACTTACCCACGTTAAAACTCAATTGCCACAGCTCCGACCATTTTTTTAGTTTACCTAAATCATTTGTCATTTGGCTGATCCCTCCAGGAACGTCAACCCTGTTGCAAATCTTTGTGTCATCAGCAAAAAGACATACTTTTCCATTAATACCTTCTGCAATATCACTAATAAAAATATTAAATAGAATGGGTCCAAGTACTGGCCCCTGAGGTACCCCACTGGTAACAAGACCTTGCGCCGAATAAACTCCATTTACCACAACCCTCTGTTGCCGGTCACTCAGCCACTGCCTAATTCATTCAACAATATTGGAATCCAAGCTCAAAGATTGCAATTTATTGATAAGCCTTCTATGCGGAACAGTATCAAAAGCCTTACTGAAATCTAAATAAGCAATGTCTACTGCACCACCTGTGTCTATTATTTTTGTTACCCAATCAAAAAAATCAATAAGATTAGTTTGGCATGATCTCCCTGAGGTAAACCCATGTTGTTTCTGATCCTGTAATCTATGTGTTTTTAGATGGTCAACAATCCTTTCCTTTAACATGGTTTCCATTAATTTCCCCACTACTGACGTAAGACTAACTGGCCTATAGTTCCCAGATTCCTCCCTACTACCCTTCTTGTGAATGGGCACAACATTTGCTAATTTCCAGTCTTCTGGGACGACTCCCGTTAGCAAGGATTGGTTAAATAAATCTGTTAACGGTTTTGCTATTACATCACTGAGCTCTTTTAATAATTTAGGGTGGATCCCATCAGGCCCCATTGACTTATTTGTCTTTACTTTAGACAGCTGCTGTAGAACCTCCTCCTCTGTAAACTGATATGTAATTGTCTTGTTAGTGTTTCCTCCTAACTGAGGTCCCTTTCCTTCAGCAAAGACTGAACAAAAATATTCATTGAGGCAGTCAGCGAGACTTTTATCCTCTTCTACATACCTTCCTTCCTTTGTTTTTAATCTAACTAATCCTTGTTTTACTTTTCTTTTCTCGTTTATGTATCTAAAAAATGTTTTGTCCCCCTTTTTTACTGACTGAGCTATTTTCTCTTCTGTGTGTGCTTTGGAAGCTCTTATAAATTGCTTTGCCTCTTTCTGCCTAATCTTATAGGTTTGCCTATCTTCTTCACTCTGAGTTGTTTTATAATTATTGAATGCTATCTTTTTGTTCTTCACTATTTTGGCCACTTCTGCAGAGTACCAGAGTGGTTTCTTCCCTTTTTTGTTTTTGCTAACAAGTCGAATGCAATTGCCTGTGGCCTTCAATAATGCTTCCTTTAAATAATCCCATTTCTCCTGGACTCCCTTTAAACTCCTCCAGTCTGATAATGACTCCTTCACACAAAGTCTCATTTTAGAAAAATCTGTTTTTTTAAAGTCTAAAACTTTTGTTTTTGTGTGGTGCGGCTCCATCCCTGTTCTTATATTAAACCATACTGACTGGTGATCACTAGATCCCAAATTTTCACCTACAACAACATCCGATACCAAACCTCCATTTGTGAGTATTAAATCCAATATGGCCTCTTTACGGGTCGGCTCCTCAACTACTTGTGTTAGAGATAATCCCAGTAGGGAGTTTAGAATATTTGTACTCCTGGTGCACCCAGCTGTTTTGGTTTTCCAGTTCACATCAGGAAGATTAAAGTCCCCCATGATAATAACTTCCCCCTTCATTACCATTTTGGCTATTTCCTCAAGCAGCAGATTATCTAGCTCTTCTACTTGTCCAGGGGGTCTATAGATCACACCTACACGAGCTACTGTATGATTGCCAAATGTTAGCGTAACCCAAACTGACTCTATGTTCACCTCGCTCACTTTTATTTGGTTCGTTTTTATGTTGTTTTTCACATACAGGGCCACTCCTCCTCCTTTCCTAGCTTCTCTGTCTTTTCTATATAAAGAGTACCCCGGTATTGTTATGTCCCAGTTATTTTTCTCACTGAACCATGTCTCAGTAACCGCTACTAAATCTACTTTTTCAGCTGCCATCATTGCCTCCAGTTCATTGATTTTATTGACTAAACTGCAAGCATTTATAGACACGACTCTGAGCTTGTCATTTTTTTCCCCGCATGTTGCTTGCACCCTCCGATTTAGGTTTTGGGGGACAATCAGGCAGATTGTTTTTTACCCTTTTGTCCCCCCCTCCTAGTTTAAATATTTCTTTGCGAAACCTTTGAACTTCTCACTGAGAACATATGTTCCCTATGAGTAAGATGCAAACCATCTTTTTTATACAGTTCCTTTCTGCTCCAATTAGAGCTATCATGGGACACAAAGCCAAATCCTTGCTCTCGACACCATTCCTGAAGCCACAAATTAAATTCCCTATTGCGCATCTGCCTATCCTGAATGTTATGCACAGGCAAAACTTCAGAGAATGACACAGTGGATGCAATCTGCTGTATTTCACCTCCAAGAACACAAAAATCTTCCTTAATCTCAGAAACCTCATTGCTAGCCAAGTCATTTGTCCCTAGATGGACTTGAACATCCACTTCCCCTTGCTGCTTTGCTTGTTTGACAATATTGAGAATACGTCTCTTGTCTCTACGAGCAGTAGCCCCAGGAAGACATCTCACCAAACCACTACTCTCCAGCTCAACACCTCTTATGATAGAATCACCCAGCAACAATTGCCTTCTATCATGTCCCACCTTTTCCTTATTGTTCTTGGTTGCAGTCCTGCATACCTTAGGCATAGGGGATGGTGGTTCCTCAACTATGGTGTCTGAGCCTACTTCCGTCTCACCACTACACTCTGAAAGTGAGTGCCTCAAAAGAATTAAGAAGAGCCACAGACTGTGGGACATGCCTTATATCCACAACTCTAAGTCTACTAGATCCTACAGTAGTCCATCTGCCACTCCTAGGAGGCCTCTGTGGCAGTGGCTTTGTAACAGTCATAGCCATAGCCTGAGTTTGTGTAATAGATAATTTACAAATCTCAGACTTCAAACAGGCAATTTCCTGCTTCTATAAAGAGAGCTGCCTACATATCAGGCACACTCCAAACCTCCAAAAATTGGATCTAAAAACAAATGCATGACAGCTCTTACACTGGACCAAGCCTGCCATTATAAAAGAATGGATTTAAACCAACAAATCTTACCTTTTTGTAGGTTTTCTACCTCCTGTCTAACCTCAGACTACCTCCAGAAGATCTCCTCTAAGTGCTCACTTTGAAGACTTCACTTAGAAGGCTTCCCAAGCTCAAATCTCCCGCAGCTGGAGGCCGTGCTGCAAGAACAATTCACAGAGGTAGAAAAGTGGATCAAACACAACAAACGTTTTTAAATACTGACAAAACTGTAACAATGCTCTTTGGAACAAAACCTAAACTACACAAATTGCAAAATCCCCATTTACGTGTTGGGACAAAATCAAATGGCACGCTGACCACAGTCACTTCTCTCAAATATCTAGGTATGTGGATGGACCCTAATCTATCCTTTGGCCCTCACATCGATAAACACTCATCTAAACTTTACCCCAAACTAGGTGCCCTGTAAAGAAACAAATCCTGCCTGAGCCCCACGGTAAGAAAGCAGATTGTACAACAAATGCTTATGCCGGCTATTGAATACGGAGATGTAGTGTATGCAGCCGCCCCGCAAACACACCTTCATAAACTTACTACATTGTATAACTCATTCTGCTGCTTTGCATTACAATGTAACTACATGACCCACCATTGTGACATGTTAAAAGAGCTAAACTGGCCATTGCTGGATTCTAAACGCACCCTTCACCTTTCCAGCCTGGTGTTTAAGAGCTTTTCTGGGAAGCTGCCACCCTATCTGAATAGACTGCTTCCCCGAGCAGCTCCCTCATCCTATAACATCCGATCCAGGACCAGCACCTTACTTGCAATACCACAATACAAAAAGACAGTGGCTCGGTCCTTATTTTCCTACAGAGCACCACAATTATGGAATAACCTCCCAGACACCATCAAATCTTCCCCCAGTCTTAAGTCACTCGAGCTCCTTACTAACATACCTCAATACAGAATGCACTTGTAAACATGTAACATAATGACCATTTCCTACATATTTATTTTCTGTTAATCTGTATATTTGTGTTGTTTTTTTTTAATATCTTGCTGTGTATTACTTTGTATTTCTGTAACTGTAACACTTCAATGTTCTTGAACCCAGGACATATTTGAAAACGAGAAAAATCTCAAATGTATCCTTCCTGGTAAAATCCTTTATAAATAAATAAATAAATAAAATGTGAGCTGGGGCAATATATTAAATGCGAGGTGGGGCAATATATTAAATGCGAGCTGGGCGCATTATATAATGTGAGCTGGGGGCAATATATATTAATGTGAGCTGGGGACAATACATCCATGTGTGACCTGGGTGCGAATATATCCATGTTTGAGCTAGGGGCAATATATAAATCTGAGCTGGGGCAATATAGCCATGTGTGAGCTGGGGGCAATATATCCATATGTGAGCTGGGGCAATATATCCATGTGTGAGCTCGGGGCAATATATCCATGTGTGAGCTGGGGCAATATATAAATGTGAGCTGGGGCAATATAGCCATGTGTGAGCTAGAAACAATATATAAATGTGAGCTGGGGGAATATATAAATGTGAGCTGGGGCAATATATCCTTGTGTGAGCTGGGGCAATATATCCATGTGTGAGCTGGGGCAATATATCCATGTGTGAGCTGGGGCAATATATCCATGTGTGAGCTGGGGCAATATATCCATGTGTGAGCTGGGGCAATATAGCCATGTGAGCTGGGGGCAATATAGCCATGTGAGCTGGGGGCAATATAGCCATGTGTGAGCTGGGGACAATATATAAATGTGAGCTGCGGCAATATAGACATGTGTGAGCTGCGGCAATATAGCCATGTGTGAGCTGGGGCAATACATCCATGTGTGAGCTGGGGCAATACATCCATGTGTGAGCTGGGGCAATACATCCATGTGTGAGCTGGGGGCAATACATTCATGTGTGAACTGGGGGCAATACATTCATGTGTGAGCTGGGGGCAATACATTCATGTGTGAGCTGGGGGCAATACATCCATGTGTGAGCTGGGGGCAATATATCCATGTGTGAGCAATACATCCATGTGTGCACTGGGGGCAATATATCCATGTGTGAGCTAGGGGCAATATATCCATGTGTGAGCTAGGGACAATATATAAATGTGACCTGGGGCAATATAGCCATGTGTGAGCTGGGGCAATATATCCATCTGTGAGCTAGGGACAATATATAAATGTGAGCTGGGGCAATATATCCATGTGTGAGCTACGGGCAATATATTCATGTGTGAGCTGGGGACAATATAGCCATGTGTGAGCTGGGGCAATATATCCATGTGTGAGCTGGGGGCAATATATTCATGTGTGAGCTGGGGCAATATATCCATGTGTGAGCTGGGGGCAATATATCCAACTTCTTATACTGTAATTTTTCTTCTAAGACTTAAGCACATAATTAGTTCAGACAGTCGTATGAAGTGTTTTTTCTAAAATAAATCATCATTCAGGTCTGCGGGGTTGACATTTTGAGACACATAAATTGGTTCAGTGATCCAGTTTGGGCACTCGGGCTCAAAAAGGTTCGCCATCCCTGATCTAGACCAAATAGCCGATTTGGAAAGTGAGATAAATGGGAGAATTTTTCTGGTTTGGCTATTTTGACCTAGAATTTTTAATTCTCCAGTCATTCTCCTGGTTTTACCCTCTCTCTGAATAACTCTATTTGTGCCCTTCCACCTGTGGGCTTTCTTAAAGCATCTGAATGTAGCCGTTACATCTCTTCCCAGCCTGCTGTGAAGTCAAAGGTCCTTCTAGATGGCGGAAAACAAACTGCAGTCCCTCGTTGCTGAATCCAGACAGCTTAGCATCCACCATTCCCCTCCCCCAGCACCACGTGACCAGCCCTGCAGCCAGTCACGTGAGCTGTGATGTCACCACAGTGCATCTCTCCCCCTGTGCTGCTGCAGGAGATGGTGTGTGTGTGAGAAGCTGAGGATGTGCCGGGAATGTCCAGCCCTGGCCCCTTACTACGGGCTCCATGAGGCTGCTCACACCCCCATGTGACTGGAGAGAACACACACAGGAGTAGCACACACAGGGCTGGTGTCCTGGGAGAGGAGGCTCAGGTATGTGCGGGCGCCATGTCCCACATGCTGGTTATTGCATGGAAAGCTGTCTGGTGTCATTGTGGGACAGTCACGGTGCAGCCCTCATAGCCGCGTAGCTCCATTACAGCGCCGTGCGAGTCGCCGCGCAGGGAGGAGCTCTGCCGTCACTTTAAACATGGGGATGTTTCACCTGGCTGAGGATCATGGGAGTTACAGTGCGCGGCTCCTCCCAGGCAGGTCCCATTAACCCTATCCAATCACCACGCTCTCCCATGCGCTATAAAGCGGCGCTGTAATGACTCTGTATGAACGCCGCATCCTCCGGCCTCTCACGCCGCACACACAGTATATCATCTCTGCTTCAGACTAAACCAGGTCAGCTCTGACACGCATGTTATTATTCTCTTATTCCAGACACATTGTGCTTCCTCTAATCGTTCCGCCACAAGATCCCGACGTCCAGGTAACCTGTGATAATGAATCCACTCACAGCCAGGGATCCGCTGAGCCAGAGGATCCTGGATCTAACTCTGGAGATGATCTTTCTGCTGACTGGAGAGGTAAGAGATTCCATGAGATTCCATATTGCTGCTGATATTAAATCCCCCTGGAGCTGTGTGACCCAGGAGACATTTCAGAGGCAGATCAGTAGTAGATTCATGTGTAAATAAAGGTTCCAGCACACCATACAGCACACTATGGAGATAACACACTGACACATACACAAAAGCATGGGGGGCCCAGGGGGCGACATGTTTATACCTCTCTATATTGGGGTCACTCTCAATGTTTAGGGTCATATGGTGGTGAAGATCCATGAGATGGTCAGTGACAGCAGCCGTCACCAAATATCAGGAGGACACGGCAGGAGCCAAAGCTTCAATACGGAGCCTCCACCTCACTCAGGAATCCATGAGCAAAACCATGAGAAGATCCTGGAGCTGAGCAATCAGATCATCCGTTTGCTGACTGGAGAGGTGAGGCTGCTGGGAATGGGACATTATACGCTAACACCAAGGCATGTGTCTGGATGGTGACTGTGTCATTGTGTGTGTCAGGTTCCTATAAGCTGTGAGGATGTCACTGTCTATGTGGAGCGACACAAGGAGCTCTATGAGGACGTCATGATGGAGGATCACCAGCCTGTTATTACACGGGGTAAGAGATGCTTTAATTCTCATAATGTTTGTGTCCAATCCCAGAGCAACGTGTCCCAATAATCCCCTGAAATGTTGTCTGTGCCGTGTAATAGACGTGTTCCTGAATGAACGTCTCACGTGTTCATGTGATTTTCCCTCCAATAGATAAATCTGTATGGGGTGAATTTCACGCTGCGGTTTCTTTATGGGATATTGGATGTGAAAATGGAAGTGAAATTCTAAGCAATAATGTGGAAAAGGATCTGAACAAGACGAGAAAAGGACGAGCTGAATCTGCAACATACACAGAGCGAGAATCTCTGGCGTCTGAAGAAAGACACGTCCCAGAGAAAGAGATTTATCCAATCACAGAACACCCAGAATATTCACCCCCTGATATTAAGGAGGAACCGGCCTCATGTGACGAAGGAAATCTCCCAGACAGCGACATGTATGAACCCCCAGAACATACACAGACACAATATACCTCTACTTATACAGGGGCAGAATCCCAGTCACATGGAGAAGGAGATATCTCACATCCTGACATTTCTCCCCTCCCAGAACATACACAGACTGAATATCTACGTATTGTTATTAAGGAGGAACCGGCCTCATGTGACGAAGGAAATCTCACAGACAGCGACATGTATCAACCCCCAGAACATACACAGACTGAATGCTCAGCTGATAATAATGGAGAATATGTAAAATCCAATCCAAACCCAGTGGAAATAAACCATAGCGAGTCCTTAATAGAATCCAGAAAGCCAGATCACAGGATATATTATACAGATCCCCTTACTCATAATTCAGTTTATAAAGAACATTCAGTGTCTTCTTCTGAAACGGGGAAAGTCTCATATTCTGAGTCTGAGCTTGTGATACATGAAACAAGTCACAATGAAAAACAACCATTTTCAGCCGTGTTTATGGGAGAGAATTCTGCCCCAAAATTGGGCCTTACCCACCAACAAGTTCACACCCTAGAGCAACCATTCTCATGCTCTGAATGTGGGAAGCATTTTACAGACAGTATTGCTCTTAAAAAGCATCAGAGGAGTCACACCAGAAACACACAGATTAAATGCACTGAATGTGGGAAATGTTTTAGACTGCACAAAACTCTTTCAAAACATAAACTGATTCACACAGGAGAAAAACCATTTAAATGTCATGAATGTGGGAAATGTTTTACCCGCGCTTCACCTCTTGCAGACCACATAAGGAGTCACACAGGTGAAAAACCATTTATTTGTACTGAATGTGGGAAATGTTTTGCCGTGTCCTCAAATCTTGCAAAACATAAAAAGATTCACACTGGAAAGAAAACATTTAAATGTGAGGAATGTGGGAAATGTTTTATTCAGGCATCAAATCTTGCAGACCATAGAAGGATTCACACGGGAGAAAAACCATTTATTTGTACTGAATGTGGGAAATGTTTTATTCAAGCCTCATCTCTTGCAGTCCATATAAGGATTCACACAGGAGAAAAACCATTTATTTGTACTGAATGTGGGAAATGTTTTGCCGTGTCCTCAAATCTTGCAAAACATAAAAGGTATCACACCGGAGAGAAAACATTTAAATGTGAGGAATGTGGGAAATGTTTTATTCAGGCCTCACATCTTGCAGGACATAAAAGGGTTCACACAGGAGAAAAACCATTTAAATGTGAGGAATGTGGGAAATGTTTTACTGTTTTATCATCTCTTACAAAACATAATAAGATTCACACATGAGAAAAACTATTTAAATGTGATGAATGAGAGGGCGTGTCCGGACGTCAGGAAGAGAGGTCGCCATTCTGCAGAGCTCTGTCTTGTCCCACTGGATTTTTGGATCCTACGATCTATTCCCGGCAGTGAACCCGGCGGCTTCTTGACTTCAATGGGCATCTTTTCCTGCCGTCCTGCCCTGGGACTTTGGAGCCTTGTGGTGTTTTAGGGCAGCTGCCTTCCTGCAGCCTAGTACACGTGGTTACCATTTTGAGGCCTATCCTTGGCTCCCCCTGCCATTGTGGAACGCTCATGGGGAAGGAGCTCAGGTCGGCGAAAGCGGTGGTAAGCTTCCGCCTCCCTGATATCCGGAGGTCCCTGCGTGCGTGAAGCATTGAGGAACCCAGATGTACCACGGCAATCCCTGTCCCTGATCCCTCGGTGGAGGCGGTCCTGCCCCTGACCTTGGTACCAAAAGTGCACTTCTTGGCGCAGCCATTTACCATGGCGGACCTTCAGCAGGTGATGAAAGATTTCCACAGCTACTGGCGGCGGGATCTGTGGGAGATGCGAGCAGCCCTGGAGCCCCTACAGACGTAACTTGCGGACATCCATCTATGGCCCCAGGAGACGGCGGCGGCCCAGGCAGTCACAGATGCTGTGGTTGCAGATCTTCAGGTGTGGGTCACCCACCTCAGCTTGGTGGTCCTGGCGTTGGAGTCCCGTCATTGTCGTCTCAATCTCCAGTTGCGAGGGGTCCCTGAAGAGGTTCAGGGGACAGACCTCACGTATGTGCGGGAACTGGTGGCCTTTCTTTTTGCAATCTGCTGGGGATGTCTCGACTCCGCTAAGCATCTCTGCCGCTCGATTGTGAAAGGCTGCAACTGCGCTGGAGGGGGCCCTCTGTGATGTCCTGCTGGTAGCCAAGGATGTGGACGTCCACGTTAGGATTGTGACCGCCTCTGGACCTTCATTTTGGGTAACCTACGCCTCCAGTCTCTTGTATTCATTCGTGATCTGCCCTTCATGGAGCTGGTGGCCCGACAATGCTTCAGTGACTTCACTTCTATGCTCCGTGCCCATGGGGTCCGATACAGATGAGGTTTGATGGGTTCCCTGATTGTCACCCATGAGGGCAAGACCCACACTGCAACCTCCTTGGTGGAGCGGGCCACGATCCTTGCCGAGTTGAATGTCGCTCTGGAACCGCAGGGTTTACCAGTCCCATGCCTTGAACCCGGCTAGCTGACCCCCCCCCCCCATATTCTATGTCTGGGTTTTTCCTTGGTTGTTATCTTTCGCAGACTGATTTATTGATACCTTGGGGTGCCGTGATTTTCTTGATTTATTTATTTTTGGGACTCTGGGAGGTATTGGGCACGCTGATCGGGCAGCAACCATGGCTCTGGCTGCCTTTTTGGCCCCAATATTTCTGCCATCTTCCGCGGCCCACAGCCTCCCTTGCTGGCGATCAGGGTGACCCGGGAACACCTTTTCTCTTGGGCAGTCCGTCACCCCTACCACCCCCCTCCGAGATCTTCCTGGCTACACCATCGTGGACTTTGTTCTTTATGATCTGTCTCCCACCCTGTTTTGCCCCACTTCCCTGCCGATTTATTCTGTTGTACCTTTGTACTTCACTGCCACTCGTGGTGGCTTATTTCTGTGCTTTTATTTGTACGTCATGTATTCTACTTAATAAAAAAAATTGATTGGGGGGGAAATGTGATGAATGTGGGAAATGTTTTTTATTCAGGCTTCATGACTTGCAAAACATAAAATGATTCACAAAGCAGAAAAAAAAATTTAAGGCCCTGTTCACACTGTGCGATTTATCGTGCGGATTTTGCCGCAACGTCGCGCTGTGTAGCTTCTCCAGTGCATTTCAATGGAGCTGTTCACATCTTGCCGCGCGTCGCAGAAGCATGTCGCAGGTACATGACCCTTTTTTTGTGATTTGCTATCTGCGATTTTGCGATTTGTATTGGTGGTGCTTTGCAAAAATCGCACAAAACAGCGACGTCGCGCGACATTATCGCACCATGTCGCGAATATGAAAATTGCGCGGAAAGTCGCGCGATTTTCAAATCGCACAGTGTGAACGGGGCCTTAATGTGAGGAATGTGGAAAATGTTTTTCTAGGGCCTCATCTCTTGCAAGACATAAAATTATTTGCACGCTATAAAAACTGAATTGCTTAGATTCATTGCTTATAATGGGAAATGTTTTACCTGCTGGATTTTTCTTATTGAGCGTGTGAGGACTCATAAGGTCAAAAACATTTATAAATAGAGTTACAGGTACTTATAGAGCGCCAACAGATTCCACAGCGATTTACAATGGGGAAGCAGGAACAGGTAACGTAATAGATAATAAAACATAAGGAACAGACGGCCCTGCCTTTAGGATAATTGTCCTCCTGAAACAGCACTTTATACAAGTGCTCAGCCAAATATCCCGTGAGCTTACAATAAAGGGACTGAGGTAAGTGAAACAAAAGGGAGCAGGGGGAGAGTGGAGATAATTACCAGAGAGAGTGTAACAGACACTGCATGATGATAGAACATGAGCTTGGGCATGATGAGGTTAAACACGAGAAGAGTGAAGCAGCTGGAAAAGGAGCTTATATAAATGGGATAGGGGCTGGGTGGATCGGACGAGTGGGACAGCAGAGGTGAGGATGGAGGTGAAAGGGACTGTGGGTAAGAAAATACAGAGAAGACCATTGCATGAAGGAATTTACAACAGGGAGGAACAACAAACAAAAAAGATTAAAAAAAAAAATCACAGAATTAAACGAAGAAAAATGGAGGAAAAGGATAAAAAAATACATAGAACTAGTAGGATAAAATATTAAAGAGCAGTAACAATGTGGCAAAAATTTTGTTGACTGAAGAATACCTTGCTTGTTACAGAAGGGAAGATCGGGTGGCTTGTGGCTTTGCTGGTTGCTTTCAGAGGTGAGGATGGAGGTGAATGGGACTTGCTTGTTACAGAAGGGAAGTTTGGGTGGGGGGGGGGTTCTGGCTTGTTCAAAAGATAAACTGCAAAAGGAATAACAAGTACATATTAAATGAAATGTAAATTTCCAATAAATTTCAATCCTTTACATGGTGTAAGTTTATTTTATAAGAAGTCACAGGTGAGTAGCAGAAAGCACACAAGTGAATATATGTATATAACTCCCGTAAATGCAGCTAAATCTATGCATAGAATTCCCGTAAATGCGGCTAAATAGGCCGTAACACATTACTATAAAATAAACACAGCGTAAACACATTTATTCCAGCATTAAAAGCAAAAAGCCAGACGGCTCACTCACAAGAGGAGCGGCACAACATAAAAGATTTATAGATGTGGAAAAACAGCATAAATTTCTCCAGAAGTCACCGTTCACTTTCACAGGGAGTCCTCCTCTGCAGAAGCATTCCAGACTTCAAATCCACCTTCCCCGTCTCCAGAATCCCATTGGAGAGGCTGAGCTGGATAAACGTTCTGGGGAGTCAAACACAATGGACTAATGCAGGCCTCAAAATTTCCACTCGCCTGCTCGGATTTGGCGAGTGGAAATTACATGAGGGCGAGTGGGAATGCAGAGGCAGGGCAGGATAAGGGGTTAGGTGGGCAACTAGTGGCGAGTAACTCTAAAGGCCTGGCTAGTAGCTTGGGACTTGAAATTTTGAGCCCTGGACTAATGGACCCCCCAATATAACAGAGCAAGCAGGAAAACATTACAGGGTCTCAATAAAACAAACAATAATAAAAGTCTGTAATAAGTACTTTAGAGCGCGACGCGTTTCATCCATAAGACTTCATCTGCAGCTATGGATTCCTCTACAATCTGCCATTATATACCCTCATTTTCTCAACACGATGATCAACTAGGGCATCCAGAATAATGTATATAATCTAAATTACAGTGCAGGGGGATTGCCATGGGTAAAACTATGGCACCCAATTACGCAAATTTATATCTGGCATGCTGGGAATAACTGATAGTAAACAAGGGCATCCATAATATTTAGCAACCGTTAAAACATCTAGGGCCCTATTACAATCTGTGCGCAAAAATGCTCGTGCAGCGCGTTAACGCACATACATTAACGCTGGTATTCCAATCCTCGCGCATTTTTTCATCCGTCGAAAAATTGCACGTGAAAAAACACACGCGCATTAACGTTGCACGCAGAAATCGGTGTGCGGACTGTTTTTTCACGCGATTCAGCCAATCCGAATTAAGAACCACAATTGTCTCCCGTTCAGTTTTTGCGCCTGCCAAAATCAATCTGCGCATATATGCTGCAGCAATAATAAAAACACGCACAACTTCTTCATTTTATTGTTTGGGTATGTGTAACTATACTTTGCTGTATTGTTTTTTCGGGCTGGTGTATTTGGGTTCGGCCAGGACGTTCAGATTTGCCGTTACCACCAGCTTTTAAAAGACATTAAAATTATGCACGCAAACGCTGTGCATTAAATTTTGCGCATAGAACCGCGCTCACAATGTTAAGTATAGGACGCGTGCAATACATTACGCTCGCACAAGGTTTGCGCAGGTTCACGTTGTAATACGACATCCACCGCAAAGGGTTTTGCCCCTCGCGTTAATGCGTTTTTGCGCATGCGTTAATGTTTGCGCGAAGAATGTAATAGGGTCCCTAGAGCAGTAGAGCAGTCTGTTTTAATTACATACCATTAAAGGGTAAGTTTTACACTATCGCACTGCTGACACTCTAAAAATACTTTTCTCACTATTCACTTATGGCATCTCACTTTTCACACTCGATCAGGCTGTAGATGCTCCTGTTCACCATTAATATCCCCGGGGGTTCCACACTTACTCTCGGAGGTTCCCACGGTGGGTTTTGACACACTCCTTTATTTGCATTCTGCTCACATATCACTCACACGCCCATGGATACATACAGGGTTATTCAGAGAGAGGTGAAAACCAGGAGAATGACTGGAGAAGTAAAAATGCGAGGTTAAAATAGCCAAACCAGAAAAATTCTCCCATTTATCTCACTTTCCAAATCGACTATTTGGTCTAGATTGTTCATTCTCCTGGCAATTTTCCTGCTTTTCACCTTTCTCTGAATAACCCTGATTGGTTCAATTAATTATTTCACACATTCAGGGTTATTCAAAGAGTCGATCTGGCCCCGAATTGTAACCGAACGCTGAATCTCAGCGAACGGTGCCATTTCGGGGCCATTCGACTATTCAGAGAGCAGGAAATTCGTCAAATTGTGACGAATTGCCTGCATATACGGTGCCTGTTCGGTGCCTGTTTGAGGGCAGTGAAATCCCCATAGAGAAGCAATGCTTCCTCTATTCAGAGAACACAAACCAGCAGTGAAAAGTTGCCGAAGTGCCCTGCTGTTCGGTGGTTTCATTCGGCAGGTTTATTCAGGCAAATCCCATAGACTTCAATGTAAATAATATTCCTCTTTTAATTCAATATCTAATAAACCGTTTATTATTTTCATCTTTAGTAAAAAGTCTCTTTTTTGTCAACATTTTTTTTCCGTTTTTTTTAAATCGTTTGTTCTTTTTTCTGTAACAGCCCTTTTTATTATCATTCATTGGATCTTTATATGTAAATTTCAGACATTTTCGGTTTGTAGTTTCTTTGCAAACAGTGTTTCACTTTTCAAACATTCAAGCGTGCTGTTTTTTTTTCCCCACTCCATTCGTCTGTGGTGTTGGGTTTTTCCGGCCGCTGCTCTGTGCTGTGTTCGGCAGGGTTAATCCAGATGTTTTTGCGGTGTTTTGGTGTGCGTTCGCCGGGTTTTGAGGTGAGTTTTCAGTTGGCTTCCGGCTGCTTTTCCCTGCACTACGACGGCCCTGTGGTGCTTGCTGAATACATTGCAGGGTCGCCGACATGGGATCGCCGAATCGCACCGAATTGAAGAGAACGAAAAGTCACCGAATGTGTGGTGACTTTTCGATTCTCTGAATAACCCTGATTGTTTTCTCACTTTATCGCGGTTGCTTCAGTAGCAACTCAGGATATATATTATATTTTACTCTCTGCTGGCCCCTATGTTGTCTACGTGACAGGGGGAAACAGGGCCGGCCCTTCCATGGAGCAGGGTGGAGCAGCGGTTCCAGGCGGCCCTTTGTCAGGGGTGGCATTTTGCCGCACTGACAAAGGCCGTGGCATGGAGCACCCGGCTTGGATAAGGCACGACCCTCCAGCAAGCCATGATACCAGGCCGCGTCCGCCCTTTCACATGAGTGGCCCGGCCATTGCCCTTTTCAGTGGACCAGGCCTGGCGCCTTTTGAAGCCCAGGCCTCCACCGAGCCGACACAGGCCTTGCAGCAAGCCGACCCAGGCCTCAACCGGGCTGGAGCCTGACCCAGGCCTCAAACGGACCCTCCAGGCCCTGCCCCTTTCAGTGGACCAGGCCTCGCTGAAGCCCTCCAGCTCACCGACCCAGGCCTGCAGCTCGCCGACCCAGGCCTCGCTGGACCCTCCAGGCCCCGTCCCTTTCAGTGGACCAGGCCTCGCTGAAGCCCTCCAGCGAGCCGACCCAGGCCTGCAGCGAGCCGACCCTGGCTTCAACCGGGCCCTCCAGCGGGTTGGAGCCCAACCAAGGTCACAACCGGACCCTCCAGCGGGCTGGTGCCCGATCAAGGCCTCAACCGGACCCTTCAGCGGGCTGGAGCCCAACCCGGAGCCAGGTCTGAAACCAGGCCCTCCAGCGGGCTGGAATCCCCGACCAGGCTCGGCGGCGACCAGGGCTGTGTGGGTAAGTGTGGATGTGTGACTGGGAATGTGTGTGTGTGTGTGACTGGGAATGTGTGTGTGACTGGAAGTGTGTGTGTGACTGGGAATGTGTGTGTGACTGGGAATGTGTGTGTGACTGGGAATGTGTGTGTGACTGGGAATGTGTGTGTGACTGGGAATGTGTGTGTGGGTCCCTGGGTCTTGGGGTCTGGTCCCTGGGGTCTGGGCCCTGGGTCTAGGCTGGACCTGGTCCCTGGGTCTCGGCTCTGGTCTCTGGGTCTGGGGTCTTGGCTGGGCCCTGGCTCACCACTCCGCTGTCTTCTATACTTCAGTTCTTCTTTTCTTCAATCTTTTCTTCTGCTCTTCTTTTCTTCTGTCTTCTGCTCTTCAGCCCGGGCCCTCCATCTCAGGCAGCAGCTTCACTGAGTGGAGGGTGCAGAGCCAAAGCAACGTGCTTGGGAGGCCCCCACACGTTGCTTGGCCCCGCCCAGCCAACCAGTGAAGCTCCCAGGATGTGTCTCCTCCGGCTCCTGCAGCAGAGACACAGCTCCGGATTCGGACTCATCGAGTCCAATACCGGAGCTGTAAAAGGGCAACGCCGCTGCCGACGGGGTCCTGGGACCGCCCCCTGCGGCCCGGGCCCCTTTACGGCAGCATGGGGCGTAATGCCCTGATGGCGGCCCTGTGTGTGTGTGTGTGTGTGTGTGTGTGTGTGTGTGACTGGGAATGTGTGTGTGTGTGACTATGTGAAAGTGGGTTCGGGATATGTGGTTCTCTGTGATTACACTCATACACACTGCACGTTACTGTGAGTTTTATTGCTGTAACACACTCATACAGGTCATGTGTTTTTTTTTGGGGGGGGGGGGAGCATTTTATCCATCGCTCCAGGCAGCACTGCGGCTTGGGCCGGCCCTGGGGGCAAATATGGTGTCCCTTTTGTTTTATCTTGATAAACCCTTATTACTTGAAAACGAGAGAAATCTCAATGTAGCCTTCCTGGTAAATGTAACGGTGGGCTATAGCACTCACCTCAGAAAGCGTATTTGGATCCTTCAGGACAGATTTCTAAAGACAAAAGACTAAGAACGGCTGTAATCTGATCTCCCAAGCCAGGGAGTAACGGGACAGACCTGAAAGGGCAACTAAGCTCAATTGGCTTCAAGGGCAAAAGACCACTCAGTGCAAACACAAATACTCCAAAGAGAACAGATACAGTGATACTTGAACAAAAACATAAACGTGATACAAAAACAGAATAGGCAAGATAGAAGAGGACAGCAGTGGCGTCACTAGGGTTGGTGTCACCCGGTGCGGAAACTCATGGTGTCACCCCCTCGACTCGAGCGACGAGCCGCCCCTCAGTTTAACACAAAATGATGTAAACTATTGTTACTCATATGCAGCACTCCAATAGAACGCTAAGGCTAGGGTCAGACTGAGGCAGTGCGAACGCGCGTGCAGCCGCACATAATCACGGCCGCGCTAGCAGCAGATGCCGGGCAATGACGGCCAATATACGAAGTACGGTCGCACAAAAGTGCGGCCGCGCAACGCAAGCGGCAAACAAACGCATTTTTTCGAGAACGTGAAACCACTACTACTGACGTACAGAGTGCGCTGCGTCCACTAGCGGCGTGTGTGCGTGATTAGGAGACGTCAGACGCTGCTAATGTCCGGCCAACATAACGTCCAGACCCAAAAAGTGTTTTATTGATGATCCGTACAAAATCACGGATGAAACTGCGCATCGTATGACCGCTATTGCGTATTCCGTGAAAAAATACGTCCATTCGTTCAAACGCACTTTTTCACGGACAACGTGAAAAATGCGTTAGTCTGACCCTAGCCTAAATGTAAGTCAATAGATATATTAATTCCTAGCAAAATTACACCATAATATTACCAGATCATATGACGAATACAAAGGAATTCGAATTTATTTAAAACATTTAGAAAATGTTTATTTTAAGGAATAAACTTAATGCCATAAAATAATATGGGGCTTATTTATTTTCATAAAATGCCAGTGTTTGATTTTGGCAATGTGGTAACTAACAACAGACTGTTTTTTGCCTGTGTTCTCTCAAGATTTCAAAATAATAATATAACCCCATATATTCTAAAATTTTAGAATTTGAGATGAGAAGAACACAGGCAAAAAACACTTTTTGATTTTACTTTTAATTGGATTTTACAATTGATTTGTCAGGCTCAGCTCAGCTGTTTCACACAGACTCACACTGTCTAGACGCTCTGTCTCTCCCGACTCGAGTCCTCAGAAGACAGCCAGAGCCCAGAGCTGCCCAGGCAGCAGGTGAGAGGGACTGGGACTGGGAGCAGCCGAGCAGGAGGCACCACGCACCGCACACACGCCTCAGCTCCCGCGCGCTTCTAAAGAAAATGCGCCACGGCACGAGGGAGCTGTTAGGGCGGTGGGCGGGCTGCCGCCGATGAGAGGCGTCAGCGCGCAGGCGCGGCTCTGAATTCCCTTGAGCGGCGTCAGAGGGGGTGGGATCTGCGCGGCCATCTTTGATGCGTCACGTGCAGCGTGGCGACGGCGTGCGCTCGAGTGTCGCTGTGTGCAGATAGAGAGTAATGCGGCACAGCGCGGCAGCATGATGCTCCACCTCCACCCATCATGGATGGATGTGGAGGATCATGCTGCCGCGTTGCGCCGCATTACTCTATCTGCACTGCACAGACACTCGAGCTGCACGCCGTCGCCACTCTGCACGTGACGCATCAAAGATGGCCGCGGGCGCCGGGCGGCACTGGCAGCATGATCCTTCCTCCGGCTCCAGGCTCCAGATGACTGGCGGTGCCGGAATCAAAGATGGCCGTGGGCGGCGTGGCGGCATGATGAAGATCCACAGTCCACTCCAGACCAGGAAATGGAATCCTCCACTGTCCACATCCGATCCGGATCACCTCCTCCATGGGGGGGGGGGTCCTCCATGGGGGGGGGGTAACCTGCACGGCAGACGGAAAAAAAAAAATCCTCAAAAAAAACTCAAACAGCTTGTGACGGTGTCACCCCGCCAACGGTGTCACCTGGTGCGGGCCGCCCCCCCCCCCGCCCCCACCCAGCGACGCCACTGGAGGACAGACCTAACAAAGCAACTAAGCTCAATTGGTTTCTGGACCAAAATACTGCTTAGTGCAACACACTTCTAGATAAGGACATACAGTGAGGAATCTGTGTATACCAGCCTGCAGGGGAGGCCTTCAAGCAGAGCTTGGATACTGTTACTCCACAAAGATAGCACAGATACAGACGGACAATGTATATATTATACAAGAAGCAGGGCAGGACTTTAACTGGACTCTGGAAGCGCGCAGAACTGGATGCCTTGCGATTAGGACTCACAACCAGTTAAACGAACATAAGACATGAATCATAAGGCTGAACATAAACAAGAGAGACAAGAACCATAAAGGCAACACATACACAAGAACGAGAAGTACCAGGCAAAAGTACACATGGGATAATCAAGAGAGTAGTCAGAAGGGATAGCCGGGTCGAAACGTGATCAGGGTTCTCGAACAGAAACGGGTCAGCAACAGATTAATTAGGAACAAGACTCCACAACAGTCCAAGGAGCACCTTCTCTCAGCCTCTTCTGATGGCTCCTTGGATTTATGCTTGGCTCCGCCCCCTCAGATGCCGTTTTGCCAGCCCTTACTACTGGCAACAGGCAAGCCAGTGATGCCACCTGGTGCCCTGACCCCCCAGGGAGCGCTGCGGGGGCCATGGATGTGACAGTAAAATACTTTGCAAATAAATAAATAATGCGATTAATGTTTTGCCTCAGATTATGTACCACAAGTTCTTCCATGTTTGGACTCTGGCCTTTATTTGTGCCCATCTCACCTTACAGGAGGTAGGAGTGATTTGTTTTTATATCTGTGTGGTCCCACGGCCTGCCCAAGCTTTGCGGGTCGTCAGGGCAACACAGCCTCCTGTCGCGGCCTGATGACATCACCTGACTGGAACTCCCGGTATTGGTAAATTTTTTCCATAAAGTTAAAGGCCTCCAGGGGCTGAAACGTCAGTGTTATGATTTTAAAGCATTGAAGAAACGTTTATAAAGACCCCCAGTGACTCCCTTCAGCCAGTTTCTATCATTACCCCCACCGGGAGACGGTACCGGGGCAGAATTGGCTCACAGAGCCGCTTCAGCGATCCTCAGCTTCTATATCTAATATATATATATATATATATATATATATATATATATACATACACACACACACACACTGATATATTATCGTGAAAGCTAGGGATGCATTTTCCCAAACTCTGCAGGATCCTTTACTCCCACCTCACGGTCGCTCCGATAGTCGGTGCAGTAACCGTTTAGTAGATTGTCCCTTGTAATAGCTGCAGGGCCAGATCTGAGCAAATAATGGACTTCACAACGGGGGAGGGGGGATTATTATATATAACGCAGATCCGCTGCTCTGATCAGACGAGGAAAAACTCAGTTACCATTATCTAAACGGCTGCAATAATCCTGCCGTATCCGGGGGTCGTGTGAAGCGGGGAGCCCACAGCAGCGCGCATGCACAGCATCACACACCTAATGTAAGTGTATATATGTATGTGCAAACAATTTGGAATATTCTGCACTCCTGATCTCTATTACACGGCTTCCAGGGCTCAGTGGGTGATCAGCCGCCGCGGTGACACAGATGCAGGCAGGGGATCCGTAGAGGTGTGCGCACCTCCCTATGCTGTGCCAGGGTAAGCGGCCCCCTAATCAGCATTGCTAGAACGCCAGAGCTGAGTGGGTGACCCTCACCACAGTATACAGCAGTGATATGGATCTGATCAGAAAGAGGACCATCCCTCACCCCCACAACATGTACCATTAACCCTAAAACTGCCCCCGCGCTGCCCAGAAAACACCAAGAAAAGGGATTATTAATAGAAGCAATGCACCACATGAAAAGCCAGAAACGAGAAACAAAAGCAAAAAACCCCCAAAGACAAACAATATAAAACAGCTCTGTCAGACTCCGCCCCCACTGAGACTACAATTCCCAGAATTCTTTCAATGCAACAACCGGCCAGAGAATCATCATTCCCCCCCATATATATGTCCCACTACCCCCCCCCCCCCTCCTCCCCATATGCTTTGGCAATGCTAAAATGTATTTGGTCTTGCCAATAAAGCTTATTTTGATTTGATTTAGTTCAGAAACCTCTAGGGGAGGTGTTTGAGATCCCTGCTATAAAGGAAAGGCTTGCTGCACATCCCCCGCTTCTCTCACACACTGCACCATGTGACCTCTCTACCCAGCCTGCTGTGAGGGCAAAGGTCCTTTTAGGGGGGGGAGAACAAACTGCAGCCCCTCAGTGCTGGATCCAGGCAACTCACAGCTCAGTGTCCGCCATTCTCCTCCCCCAGCACCACGTGATCAGCCCTGCAGCCAGTCACATGAGCTGTGATGTCATCATCATGCGCCCATCCCCCCTGTATTGCTGCAGGAAATGGTGTGTGTGAGAAGCTGAGGAGCCTGCGGGTTTATATGCGTGTTTCTTTTTATACACTGCATCACTTTATACACGTTTAACCATACTGCTCACGCATATTTCCTTTGGCTCGGCCACTCATTGCTTTGCTGAATCATTTGTATGTTACATTATACTAAAGCTCTTGATACGGATGTAATCATACGGTTCACATCGATTTTTCTTTTGGCCTCAGCCGCTCACTGCACGACTGGATCATTTGTAAGTTCAGGTAAATTACCCCGCATTGTCTGTGACATAACTATTTGCATCCATCCAGGTCTTCTGCGTTCTTGAATGTTTTTTTTCATGTTTCATGGAAAGCTGTCGGGTGTCATTGTGGGACAGTCACGGCGCAGCCCTCATAGCCGCGTAGCTCCATTACAGCGCCGTGCGAGTCACCACGCAGAGAGGAGCTCTGCTGTCATCTCTGCTTCAGAGTAAACCGGGTCAGCTCTGACACGCATGTTGTTATTCTCTTATTCCAGACACATTGTGCTTCCTCTAATCGTTCCTCCACAATATCCGGCCGTCCAGGTAACCTGTGATAATGAATCCAGACACAGCCAAGGATCTGCTGAGCCAGAGGATCCTGGATCTAACTCTGGAGATGATCTTTCTGCTGACTGGAGAGGTAAGAGATTCCATGAGATTCCATATTCCTGCTGATATTAAATCCCCCTGGAGCTGTGTGACCCAGGAGACATTTCAGAGGCAGATCAGTAGTAGATTCATGTGTAAATAAAGGTTCCAGCACACCATACAGCACACTATGGAGATAACACACTGACACATACACAATAGCATGGGGGGCCCAGGGGCACATGTTTATACCTCTCTATATTGGCCTTACTCTCAATGTTTAGGGTCATATGGTGGTGAAGATCCATGAGATGGTCAGTGACAGCAGCCGTCACCAAATATCAGAAGGACACGGCAGGAGCCAAAGCTTCAATATGGAGCCTCCACCTCACTCAGGAATCCATGAGCAAAACCATGAGAAGATCCTGGAGCTGAGCAATCAGATCATCCGTCTGCTGACTGGAGAGGTGAGGCTGCTGGGAATGGGACATTGTACGCTAACACCAAGGCATATGTCTGGATGGTGACTGTGTCATTGTGTGTGTCAGGTTCCTATACGCTGTGAGGATGTCACAGTCCATCTCTCCATGGAGGAGTGGGAGTATGTGGAGCGACACAAGGAGCTCTATGAGGACGTCATGATGGAGGATCACCAGCCTGTTATTACACTCGGTAAGAGATGCTTTAATTCTCATAATGTTTGTGTCCAATCCCAGAGCAACGTGTCCCAATAATCCCCTGAAATGTTGGCTGTGCCGTGTAATAGACGTGTTCCTGAATGAACGTCTCACGTGTTCATGTGATTTTCCCTCCAATAGATAAATCTGTATGGGGTGAATTTCACGCTGCGGTTTCTTTATGGGATATTGGATGTGAAAATGGAAGTGAAATTCTAAGCAATAATGTGGAAAAGGATCTGAACAAGAAGAGAAAAGGACGAGCTGAATCTGCAACATACACAGAGCGAGAATCTCTGGCGTCTGAAGAAAGACACGTCCCAGAGAAAGAGATTTATCCAATCACAGAACCCACAGAATATTCACCCCCTGATATTAAGGAGGAACCGACCTCATGTGACGAAGGAAATCTCCCAGACAGCGACATGTATGAACCCCCAGAACATACACAGACACAATATACCTCTACTTATACAGGGGCAGAATCCGAGTCACATGGAGAAGGAGATATCTCACATCCTGACATTTCTCCCCTCCCAGAACATACACAGACTGAATATCCATCTACTGACATTAAGGAGGAATCACCCACATATGGAGAAGGAAATCTCCCAGACAGCGACATGTATGAACCCCCAGAACATACACAGACTGAATATCATCTACTGACATTAAGGAGGAATCACCCACATATGGAGAAGGAAATCTCACAGACAGCGACATGTATGAACCCCCAGAACATACACAGACTGAATATCCATCTACTGACATTAAGGAGGAATCACCCACATATGGAGAAGGAAATCTCACAGACAGCGACATGTATGAACCCCCAGAATATACACAGACTGAATATATACGTATTGTTATTAAGGAGGAACCGGCCTCATGTGACGAAGGAAATCTCACAGACAGCGACATGTATCAACCCCCAGAACATACACAGACACAATATACCTCTACTTATACAGGGGCAGAATCAGAGTCACATGGAGAAGGAGATCTCTCACATCATGACATTTCTCCCCTCCCAGGACATACACAGACTGAATATACATCTACTGACATTAAGGAGGAATCACCCACATATGGAGAAGGAAATATCACAGACAGCGACATGTATGAACCCCCAGAACATACACAGACTAAATGCTCAGTTGATAATGGAAAATATGTAAAATCCAATCCAAACCCAGTGGAAATAAACCATAGCGAGTCCTTAATAGAATCCAGAAAGCCAGATCACACATATTCTAGAGATCCCCTTACTCATAATTCAGTTTATAAAGGACATTCAGCGCCTTCTTCTGAAATGGGGAAAGTCTCATATTCTGAGTCATACCTTTTGATACATGAAACGAGTTACAATGAAAACCAAAAATTTTTAGCAATGTTTAGGGGTGAGAAATCTGATCCAAAATTGGGCCTTACCCTCCAACGTGTTCACACCTTAGCACAACCATTCTCATGCTCTGAATGTGGGAAGCATTTTACAGACAGTATTGCTCTTAAAAAGCATCATAGGATTCACACCGGAAACACACAGTTTAAATGCACTGAATGTGGGAAATGTTTTACCCGGGCCTCATCTCTCACAGAACATAAAAGGATTCACACAGGAGAAAAACCATTTAAATGTAAAGAATGTGGGAAATGCTTTACTGTTCTCTCATCTCTTACATTGCATAAAAGGATTCATACAGGAGAAAAACCATTTAAATGTAATGAATGTGGGAAATGCTTTATTCGGGCCACACATCTCACACAACATAAAAGGATTCACACAGGAGAAAAACCATTTAAATGTAAAGAATGTGGGAAATGCTTTACCGTGGCCTCACAACTTGTCGTACATAAAATGATTCACACAGGAGAAAAACCATTTAAATGTAAAGAATGTGGGAAATGCTTTACCGTGGCCTCACAACTTGTCATACATAAAAGGATTCATACAGGAGAAAAACCATTTATATGTAATGAGTGTGGGAAATGTTTTACCCAGCCTTCATCTGTTGCAAGACATAAAATCATTCACAGACGAGAAAAATTATTTAAATGTGATGAATGTGGGAAATGTTTTAACCTGGCCTCAAATCTTGCAACACATAAAAAGATTCACACAGGAGAAAAAACATTTAAATGTGATGAATGTGGGAAATGCTTTTTTCAGGCCTCAGCCCTTGCAGACCATATAAGGATTCACACAGGAGAGAAACCATTTATTTGTACTGTATGTGGGAAATGTTTTACCTCGTCCTCAAATCTTGCACATCATATAAGGATTCATACAGGAGAAAAACCGTTTAAATGTGAATGTGGGAAATGCTTTTCCCGGTCCTCATCTCTTACAAGACATAAAATGACTCACACAGTATAAAACCCTAATGGCTTAGATTCATTGTTTTATAATGGGAAATGTTTTACCTGCTGGACTTTTCTTATTGAGCATGTAGCGTTGTGTTTAACCTCTCTGGCGGTATTCCCGAGTATGACTCGGGGTTAAATTTCGCTACCGCGAACGGTAACCCAGAGGGACACTCGGGCTGTATACTTACCGCATCCTGCATTCCCTCACTGTCCCCCGCATTGTGATCGCGGCCACCTGCTTCCTGGTAAGGCTCCCTGCGAGTCACAAGATGCAAGGGAGCGGGACCAGGCAGCAAAATGTAAAAAAAAATATTTCAATGTAAAGTCCCTAGCATGCAGTTCTCATGAACGGCCACTAGGTGGCAGTAACAGATCAGAAACAGACCATACACATTAAGATCTCTTATATGAAAATATAATTATTGATAGACTGTATGCTTTATAAATGTTGCTGTATAAATAAGAGTGTACATAATTGAAATAATATATCATACCAAGGATGTTTACACTGAGGCAATATGCGGAGACTAATATTGCACCCTTGTTTTCTGAAAGATTTCAGTGTTTTTGGTTTGATTTTATTATTGAATATAATTTATTTGCATTATTTTGAATAATTATTTTTGGAATAATAAATTATTATTTTGTGTTTCAAACTTTATCTGACTCCGTGTGTTTACTTGATGCTTGTTTGCACGGATTTCAGTGAGTTATTCCTAGGGAATAAGGCTTACTATATAAAACAACAAATTTCCTTTCCAAAAAAATTGAAACGCTTTTAGACACAAAATTGTGAAAAAATTAGACCGCCAGGGAGGTTAATTTGGCTCTGAGAACGAAACCATATCGCCTCTAGAGGGAGCCAGAGCGTAGTGCATAAAACAGGATTATATTGGATTTATGGACTACATCCCCCAAAAACCCCAGGGTTGAGGGGAAGGAAGTGAGCGCGTTGGCACCAAGAAGCGAAAGGCCTCGTGTGCAGCGTGGGGAGAACGAGAGGGGCAGTGAACAGAGACAGTCACATGAGAGACACCTTCTGGGATCTGAGCAGTTGGAGCGCAGAGAATTGGCGGCATCCACTGCTGGAGTGATCGGGGAAAGTGCACATTTGATCTGGAGTGTTTTCCGCTGAGCTGTTCTGGTGGCAAGTGCGTTCGAGCAGGACCTCGTGTAAGGAGGCCACGGACAGAGCGGAGTGCTGGCGGCATTCGTGTTCTGGCTGAGGAGATTCAGTTCAGGAGCGAGGTTTTGAAGGCATCGGGTCCCAGGCGGCAGAGAAGGACTTTCAACAGAGTTCATTAATCCCGGGACCGGCTGTTCATCGGTTGGGTGAGAGGCCTTGGGCCAGTGACTTTGATAAACGTGCGCACTTATTTGATTGCTTCAAATTTCAGGTCCCCAACATTGACTAGTCAAAGATTTTCACCCATCCACTGGCCAGTGGACTTAGTTATGTCCTAGGGTACGCGGGTACTAACGAGCATTATTGAGAGGGATTTTGTACCAAAAAACTGAGAACTTTATTAACCAGTTATTCGCCATATATATATATATCCACGTTACGTATTATAGTCATTCATTCCTAGTCTGATTGATTTCATGCTTAAAGTATATGTATCTCCATTGCCGTTTATTGCTTCAGTAAGCATAACTTAGAAAAAATCCATAAAGGTGTGCTGGTGTACAGTGATTTGTTAGTGCGGTGAGACCAATCCTGGGGTTATTCAGTGGCTCCTCTGGGGGTAAGCGCTACACGTGGGGGCTCGTCCGGGATTTTTGTCTCAGTATACCATAATTAACGGGTCAGTATGGATCCAGACACAGCAGCAGAGTGGTGTAAGGAACAAAATGGTCTGTTACGTGTAATAATGGACATTCCTGCAGACACCTGGGCAGAAGATCAGATTCGTCGGGCCGTGGCAGCGCTGGCACCTGACAGTCGGGGGTTAATACTAGACAGTAAAGTGAACACAGTGACTTCTCACACTTATGTTCTTTTTGAGTGGATGAAGGGTGTTCCGGTGTGTTTCAGGGCGTGAGTATACAACTGGCTGAGGATGTGGAAGTTCGTTTGATTCAGCCAAATAGACCACGTGGCAGTCCTGAGAACGTTCCCATGTCAAGCCCGCTAGCCACAATAGGGCCGGAGTTCATTGCTGCCATTGGAGACCTTATATCCAAATGTCAGAGGGTCAACCCTCATACCAACTTCGGATATCGAAGGTTGAGGAATTTTTCAGGGAATTTGCAAACACCGTCGGGTGAAGAAACCTTTGAAGAATAGGTTGAACAGGCGATGCAGGCTCTAGATGAGTGGGACGTCCCTGATGCTCAGAAGAAACAGAGAATTACTGAGAGTTTAAAGGGGCCCGCCTCAGAAGCCATCAGAAACCTGAAACTGAGCAAGCAAGACTGTACGGCCCTAGATTACCTAAACATACTACCATTCTTCGGAAGAACATGAGCTCGGCAGCCTTTTCCGTATCAGTATGAACACACCTATCAGCATAAAGGGGAAAAGTTGACAGACTACATGAGGCGGTTGGTTAAAATACTGCATCAGATATTATTGAAGAAAGGGGCTGACCCCACTACAGTAGACCAAGTTAGAATTCGGCAGATATTCCCTGTGGTGCTGCAACTAAAAACTCGAGAAGGCAACAGAGAGTTAAAGTATCTAGAACTGATCCAAGCTTTTTGGGAAGAAGAGGCTCTTCTTGAAGAAAAATTCGTCAGAAAGGGAGAAAAGGCTTATGCCCAACCTGTAAAACCTACAGTGTTATTCAAAGAGATCCGAATGGCTGGAAACAGAACGCTGATTTTCAGCGTTCGGTTACCTTTCTTGGCCATTCGGCTATCCAGAGAGCAGGCAGTTTGCCAAATGTTGGCGAATTGCCTGCACATACGGTGCCTATTCGGTGCCTGTTCGAGGGCAGTGAAATCCCCATAGCTTCGGCTATTCAGAGAACAAAACCCAGCAGTGAAAAGTTGCCGAAATGCCCTGCCATTCGGTGGTTTCATGCGGCAGATTTATTCAGGCGACTCTCATAGGCTTCAATGTTAAAAATATTCCCGTTTTAATTCAATATCTAATAAACCGTTTATTATAAAATTCTGCAGTAAAAAGATTTTTTATTTTTAGAACCTTTTATCATTTTTCGGGATTTTTTTAAAGAAAATATTTTCCTTTTTTTTTTCTTTTTTTCAAACCTTTGCTCTCTTTTCTGTAACAGCCCTTTTTATTATCATTCCTTGGACCTCATATGTAAATTTCAGACATTTTCGCTCAGTAGTTTCTTTGCAAACAGCTTTTCACTTCTCAAACATTCAAGCGTACTGGTTTTTTTTTCACTCCATTCGTCTGCGGTGTCGGGTTTTTCCGGCGGCTGTTATTGGCTCCTGCTCGGGTTTCTCCGTCGTGTTTGGCGGGGTTAATCCAGATGTTTTTGCTGGTCTTCGGCGTGCATTTGCCGGGTTTTGCTGTGAGTGTTTGGCAGGTTTTCGGAGGCCCTGTGGTGCTTGCTGAATACACCGCAGGGTCGCCAAAATGGGATTGCCAAATCGCCCCGAATTGAAGAGAACGAAAAGTCACCGAACATATGGTGACTTTTCGATTTTCTTTGAGTAACCCTGCTAGAGAATGTTCACCTAGTGAGGACGACTCGCTAGACGCCTATGGGTCAGAGATTGGCAGACAAGAGAAGTTCACGGCCCTCATGCCTCCCGAGGATATTGCCAAAGAGTCATCTATTCAGGCTTATGGTGAAATTCAAAAGACTGTCAAGAAAGTGCAGGAGGCTCAAGCTGAGTTGGAACAGGCTCACACGGATTTCTGCTGAGTAATTTTGAAGGTGGCTGGAACACAGACGTTCATACAAATGTTTTTAGCCAATATACTGACAATGGGAGTTGCTGTGGCCTCAAACAGGGGGCCTTAAAACGAGTCCACAAATCACATCCACCACCAATCTCCCAATTGCTAGATAAAAACACAGTGGTCTTCCCTATACCAGGTGAATCAAAAAAGCATATGCATATCTTGATCAGCGCAATCGAAATTGCTATCAGGATCTTGGTGTCCCTCATAGATCAGCGGACCACATTTTGGTATATAAAAAAAGCATAAAGATACACAATAGTGAAGTATGTTTAAACATAAGCCATAAACAGTCAGGTCCAGAAATATTGGGACATCGACACAATTCTAACATCTTTGGCTCTATACACCAACACAATGGAACAAACACAATGTGCTTTAACTGCAGGCTGTCAGCTTTAATTTGAGGGTATGTACATCCAACTCAGGTGAACGGTGTAGGACTTACAGCAGTTTGCAGATGTGCCTCCCACTTGTTAAGGGACCAAAGGTAATGGGACAATTGGCTTCTCAGTTGTTCCATGGCCAGGTGTGTGATATTCCCTCATTACCCCAATTACAATGTGCAGATAAAAGGCCCAGAGTTCATTTCAAGTGTGCTATTTGCATTTGGAATCTGTTGCTGTCAACTCTCAAGATGAGATCCAAAGAGCTGCCACTATCAGTGAAGCAAGCCATCATTAGGCTGAAGAAAAAAAAACAAACCCATCAGAGAGATAGCAAGAACATTAGGCATGGCCAAAACAACTGTTCGGAACATTCTCAAAAAGAAGGAATGCACCGGTGAGCTCAGCAACACCAAAAGACCCAGGAGACCACGGAAAACAACTGTGGTGGATGACGGAAGAATTCTTTTCCTGGTGAAGAAAACTCCCTTCACAACAGTTGGCCAGATCAAGAACACTCTCCGGGAGGTAGGTGTATGTGTATCAAAGTCAACAATCAAGAGAAGACTTGAATACTTAAATATGAAGGTTCATCTATAGGTTTGACGTTTATGACTATTAAAAAGGTCTATTAGAAGGACATGGAAGATGATTTAATGAAAACGTTGGGACAGGAGATCAGAAGTATTTTTGAAATGGGTACACTTATACTGGGTGGATTGAACAACGACTTTGAGGTGTCCCACTTTTTGTAATATAGCCTCCTGTTTTCTCTCTTCTGACATCTGTTGATTTATCACAAAATTGTAATACACTAAACGATGGATTGATTGGTCATTAATATAATTACATTTATACAATAATTTAATATAGAAAAAATTCTAGAAGAAAACACTCTAAAGAATTCAGTAAGTTACACATCTAATTACTTAACTTTCTAAAATAAGCATAATCATTTAAGAATATTTCTTTAATAATTTTCATACATCACTGTAGTTTTTGCCAAAATAATGCAACTTAATATTAGCACATTATGTTAGTATACATATATAAAAAAAACACTACAAAAAATATTTTGTATAATTCTTAGCAATTAATTGTCCACCTTAAAATGGTTTACATGTCCAATACACAATTTATTCTACTAAAAATTCTAGATAATAAGTTATTATGCCATGTGCACAGCACACTTTTAGGGTAAATAGATATGTAAGGGTCACATTCACCTGTTGAAATTAGTTTAATAATAATGATTTTTTCGGTTGATATAATAAATGTAGTTCCTATTCACAATTATCATGTGGATGTTATAGGAGGAAAGCAGGTGGATATATGTCTAAGTTATGGTAATGCCATCTCCCCTATAGATAGCAATGATTGGTATGGACTTTTATATCTATGTACTCATTATATTGTTCTCATGATCTAGAGGCTTATTATATACACGTCGTTGGTAAATTTCACTACTATACATAGAGAAAACAAAAGCCTTTCCTGTCACGAAAAAACACACGCCGCGACAAAGGATTCAGGGTTAAACAAATCACTATCTGTCTATCATAGACCCAAATAATGACTACGCGGCCAACAATCCCCCGCGCACGCTTGCCTAACTGTCCCAGCAACGCCTTCGCTCGCGACACACATGCACGCATAGAGAAATCGAAAGCCTTTCCCGATACGGAGGCGGAGAGACAGTCTCCACCCAGCTCCAGACATGGTATTGCGCATCTGAGCGCAGGCGCAAGATGGCGGAAACACGATTCACACAGCGGACCACCAGATGGAGGCATGGAAGACACGCTGAGCCGCACCAAGCATCCATGATGGCAGAACTTGCACAAACTTGGTGCATTATAGAATGGAGGCGTGGAACACACGCCGGAAGATGTTTAGAGACACATGCATGCGATCAGGACAATTAAGATGACTATAAAACGTGATACAGGGGTATTTACATGTAGCCAGCTGAGGATGTCCCCTAGTGCGACGAAACGCATCCTGGGTACCTGTTTTATTTTGATTAACATGTATTGATTTTATTAAATTTTTAAAAAAGAAGATCCAGCCTGTGTCTCATTGGTGGCTTGCGGATTTGCCCGAACCTGCAAAAATCCATATGTGCTGACCTTAGAGCTACTGAAGCTCCAACAAGAGTAAGTGGAAAATTGGCTAAATAGCATATGTACATGGCTTTCCTTGATTCCGCACAAGGAAAGCCATGCTGTCTTCTCTTGTCTTATATGATCCTTTGAGATGTGAAGAAAAGCAGCCGTGTAAGGTGTGGGCCACCTGTGAATATTACAGAAAAAACAACCAAGACGTGCAGTTCCACTTAGAGCCAGTGTCAGGCTCTGTTTGTGAGTTTAATATCATTCTTTGACCCATATATATGGTTTATCTTTAAACATACTTCACTATTGTGAATCTTTATGCTTTTTTTATATACCAAAATGTGGTCCGATGATCTATGAGGGACACCAAGATCATGATAGCAATTTCGATTGCGCTGATCAAGATATGTATATGCTTCAAACGAGTCACCCGGAGAAAACGTGTGTAGCGCTGCTTTAAAAAGATTGTGTTCTGCTGCATTTAATTATTATGGCCACAAGAGGGAGACAGAGACCTAATGGACTATACTGGACACAAACGGAACTACAATTTCCATCCTGCTTTGCGGTGGAGACAGGAAGTGGGTGGGGGAAAGAGGAAAGAGATCAGCAGCCTCGTGCAGAGGAGAGGCAGAGTGAGCCGAGCGGTGAAAGGTGGAGGACGCCCGTGAGACTGCCAGGGATCGTAACCAGGCTGGAGAGCAGGCGCTGCCTCGCAGGTGCTGGAGATCGGGACGGTGACTTTGTAGAGACCTACCTACGCACCACTGAGAGGTTTGCGCAGAAATTTACATGGTTATTCAAAGAGCTCCGAATTGCTTGAGAAATTGATTTTCAGCGTTCGGTTACCTTTCCTGGCCATTCGCCTATCCAGAGAGCAGGCAATTCGCCAAATCCTGGAGAATTTCCTGAACATATGGTGCTTGTTCGGTGCCTGTTCGAGAGCAGTGAAATCCCCATGAAAAAGCACTGCTTCGGCTATTCAGAGAACACAAACCAGCAGTGAAAGGTTCCCGAAATGCCCTGCCATTCGGTGGTTTAATTCGGCAAGTTTATTCAGGAGAATCCCATAGGCTTCAATGTTAAAAATATTCCTGTTTTAATTCAATATCTAATAAACCGTTCATTATAAAATTCTGCAGCAAAAAGTCTCTTTATTTATAGATTTTTTAGGATACTTTAAGCATTTTTCTGAATTTTTTTATTTTAAAAGTCCGATTTTTTTTTTTTCTTTCTTTAAGTTTACTTATTTTTTTCTGTAACAGCCCTTTTTATTATCATTCCCTGGACCTCCTGTGTAAATTTCAGACATTTTCGCTCAGTAGTTTCTTTGCAAACAGCGTTTCATTTTCACACAAACTATTTTGCTAATTTATTCACCTCCCTCGTCTGCGGTCTCGGCTGCTTCGACGGCTTCAGCTGTGTGCAATCGGCTCCTGCTCGGGCTTTTTCCGTGGTTTTCGGCAGGTTAATCCAGATGTTTTTGGGGGTTTTCGGCGTGCATTCGGTGGGTTTTTCGGTTAGTTTTCGTCGTGTTTGCGGCAGCCTTTCCCTGCAATTCGGGGACCCTGTGGTGCTTGCTGAATACACCGCAGGGTCACCGAAATGGGATCGGCAAAAGGAACCGAATTGAAAAGAATGAAAAGTCACCGAATGTGCGGTGACTTTTCGAATCTCTTTGAATAACCCTGTTAGTTCCGGTTGGACCCTGAGTAAGGAGACCGCGATGATCCATTGGGAGTGCAGGCGGTAGGCTGTAGTTTCTCATTGTGGAGATCGGACAAGCAAGGGAGCGGATCCGGTGACACAGAGTCCCAGTGTAAAAGCGGAGAGACATCATTGATCGGGCAGCGGAGCAGATTGTCTAACGGATGGGTGAGAGGCCTTCCAGGCCGCAGTTCCAAGTATAACAAAGCACGCTGCACTATTGTTTAAATCTACAGGGCCCCAACATGACTAGTCGAAGATTTGCTCATTTCATTCACTGGCCAGTTGAATACAGTACCTGGGTACCCGAGATCATACACATACCCCTTTTGAGACATTACTTTCACGGGACTTACACTCCAGAACTGAAGGGGTTAAACTTTTCTTTTGCCGCCGCGTGTTTTTCCCGCATTACGAAGTCCTGTCGTTCATATACCGTGTTTACATTATATATGCCACTTTATTGGGATCAGTAAAGTATATAATCTATAAAATCCACAACAGTGCTGGTGTATATTTATTCCCTATTGCGGTGAGACTAACCGAGGTTAATTCAGCGGCTCCTCCGGGAGTGAGCGCTACACGTGCCTCTGCTTTCGAATAAAAGATGCTTTGGTTGCGGGGAGATGGGTCATTTCAGGGCTCAGTGCTCAAAGAAAAGGACCGAGAAGAAAATGGTTGAAGAGCTCCTGAAGGCCTTGGAGGAACTACTGTCTACCTCACAGGCAGGAAACTACAGAGGGCCCTGATGAGGGAGCAAACGAGGTGCTCAACTGCTGAAAACTGCTCGGTTTTACAAGTTCAAAATGAAAGATGGGGGGTCCAGACCTGCACGTAACCCCTTTCCTGCCAGGATTAAAAGATCCACTCCCTTAGTATCCGGTCCTATGTCACAGGAAAACAATGCACACCCGCAGTCACCACAAATGCGAAGGAGAGTTGGAGTACAACAGACTGGGTCCACACATCCTACTGCCATGGAGAAGTTCCCTGATCAGTTGATAGGTCCTTCACCCATCATTCCAATTTGTCAGGATCAGCGCTGGTGGGGTACCAGTCAGTGTTGTATTGAGCCCAGTATGCAGTGAGTTTAGGGTTATTGGCAGACAGTACCTTGCTGTATAGCGTGGTGTCAAGAAGGCTAAGCAGGAATCGTAGTCAGGAGACGGTCTGAGGTTCAGGGGCTGGCAGAGAGGATGCAGAGTCGGTGGGCAAAGCAGAGGTCTGGTACACAAAGAGAATAGGCAATAATAGGTCTTTCCAGGTCAAGGTACAGGAGATAATGCTGAAGTCCAGAGGGAGGGGCAGAGAGAACCTTTATTTCAGACACAGGGTGGTGGTGTGTGTGTGTTCTGTAATTAACTGTGAAGGTTCTAGTTTTGTGCTGAACCTGAGGGCAGCACTTTTCCTGGATGTGCTGCAAGCACGGATATGGCAGCGAACAGCAGGCATGGATCCTGACACAATTCAAGTGGAAGGAGTCTATACCATGGCTCTTCTAGATTTGGGTGCCCAAGTAACGCTGATTTACCGAGACTTCTATCAGAAACATTTGAAGCACATACCCCTGAGGAAGTTAAAAGATCTCGAAATCTGGGGTATTGGAACTGTGAGACTTCCCTATGATGAATATATACAGGTAAAGCTGGAATTTAGTTCAGAAGTTGTTGGACAGTCAGGAGCCTGTGACGCCGTTGGCCATTGTGTGTCCCCATCCTTCGGGGGCCAATCAAAGTATATTATTGTGGGAACAAATACTGACCTAGTGAGATGTCTTCTAACTCCGCTAGTGATGGAAGAGGGTCCTGCTAAGAAAGTGCACCTGATGTTACGGCCGGTCTATCAACGGATGGTTGAAGAACGAAGACCACCTGCCGAAGTGGGACGATTGTGGAGATTGGGAGGAACAGAGAAGGTTCTACAAATCAGGAGAAGTGACTAGTTTCTGGGCTTCAGTCAAGTTGAGCGGGTCACAACCAGGCCCCTATGTGGTTCTGGAAACTGATCCCAGTAATGGGAGTGAATCCAGAGTGGAAGTGATCCCTGAAATAATCTACACACGAGCTTTAAGACGGACACGTGGAAAAGTTTCCGTCGGTGTATGTAATGTGTCTGACTCTCCAGTAATTTTGAAAGCACGGATGCCAATTGGGCAAGTGGCCTCTGTTACGTCCCTCTCTTCTACCGAATTGGGGTGGGGTGGATAAAGAGATTCCAGCTGAATGATTTAGCCAAAAGACGCTCCTATCTCATTCCAATGGAAGAAGCGACTCCGAACCCAGATCCTCAAGTGGAAGGATTTGTTCTCCAAGAATGAGTTCGATGTGGGATGTACTAAGAGTACTGAGAATCTCATTCGGCTTCAGGATGACAAGCCTTTCCGAGAGAGATCACAACAAGTTCCATTGGGAGACTTGGATGATTTAAGAGAACAGTTGGCTGAACTGCAGAGGACTAGAGTAATCCAGTAATCTAGGAGTCCTTATGCGTCTCCCATTGTGGTGGTTCACAAGAAAAACGGTTCTATTCGTCTATGTATAGACTATCGCACCCTCAATCAACGGACTATTCCTGACCAATACGCTACTCCTTGAATAGAAGATGCTCTACTGGTGTTTGTCTGGAGCCAAGTGGTTGAGTGTGCTAGACCTGCGAAGTGGATATCATCAGATACCAATGCATCCTGAAGACAAAGAGAACACTGCGTTCATTTGTCCGCTGGGATTTTTCGAGTTCAATAGAATGCCTCAAGGTCTTACGGGGGCTCCCGCCATGTTCCAACGGTCAATGGAGAAGACAGTTGGAGATATGAACCTGATTGAGGTATTGGTGTATCTCGATGATTTAATTGTCTTTGGAAGACCTTGGAAGAGCATGAACAGCGGTTGGAGAAGGTCTTGAAACGACTGCATGAAGAGGGATTGAAACTTTCCTTAGAAAAATGTAAATTCTGTCTACCCTCAGTCATGTACTTGGGGCACGTCGTCTCGGCTGAAGGCATCTTGACGGATCCCCGAAAGTTGGAAGCTGTGGCTTCATGGCCTAGACCTCGAAATGTTACTGAACTTTGATCCTTCCTGGGGTTCTGCTCGTATTATAGAAGATTCGTGGGAGGATTTGCCAAGATAGCTCAGCCCTTGAACAAGCTCCTAAGAATGGAAGAAGTAGGAGAAGAATCAAGGCCCCCTAACCTGGGTTCGTCTACCCATGGGCCTAGAAAGTCTTGTGAATCTATCCAAGAGGAATGGACTGATCAATGCGAGAGAGCCTTCGTAAAGCTGAAAGAGAGTCTAACTCAGGCCCCTGTCCTTGCCTACGCTGATCCTTCCAAGTCATACGAATTACATGTGGATGCTAGCAGAGAGGGACTGGGAGGGTACTGTACCAAGAATATGATGGTCTCCTGAGACCTGTGCCGTATGTGAGTCGAAGCCTTACTCCTTCGGAAAAGAATTATCCCACTCACAAGCTGGAGTTCCTGTCCTTGAAGTGGGCAGTGGTGGACAAATTAAAAGACTATCTGTATGGGGCCGATTTTTTGATAAAGCCCGACAACAATCCACTTACGTACATCCTTACTACTGCAAAGCTGGATGCAACGGGACACCGGTGGTTTGCTGCTTTATCAGGATTCCGTTTTAGTCTTAAATATCGTCCTGGGGTCAATAATCGTGATGCAGATGCTTTGTCTAGAAGACCCTACAGTGCAGAGTGGACTCAATTGACTCCCGATGGAGTACAAGCCTTATGTCAAGAGGCAGAACACCGAATCAAAGGAGTGATTGGAGCAGAGGCTATAGGAGTCATTGCTGCGGGTGTTCCAGAATTGTATTGTAATCCCACACAGTTGAGGAGTGAAAGCCTACCTACTCTCACGAAACAGGACCTGAGAGTGGATCAAGCTGAGGATCCTCTGATTGGATTAACATTTAAAGCTATGAAGACGGATCAAAGGGGACTCCTGCTGACAAATTCCCCTGAGAAAGCCCACCTGGTTTACAAAGAGTGGGAATGGTTGAAGCTATTAGATGGGGTGGTCTACCGAAGGGGCCCCTCGAATAACGCAGAGGAGACGCAACAATTGTTCCTCCCCGAGAAGCACAGGGAAGATGTGTTGAGAGCCTTGCATGATGAATATGGTCACCTGGGGCAGAAACAACTTTTAAGCTCGTGAGAGACAGATTTTATTGGCCCTGCTTGAGACCCGAAGTTGAAAGTTACTGCCATTCCTGTCTGAGGTGTATTCAGAGGAAGACATTGCCAACTCGAACTGCTCCAATGAGCCATCTGCAGAGTCAAGGACCCATGGACTTGGTGTGCATTGATTTCCTGTGCTTAGAGCCTGATGCTAGTGGGCAGGGGAATATTTTAGTGGTAACCGATCACTTCACTCATTATGCTCAAGCTTTCTCTACCAAAGATCAACGTGCAACTACCGTGGCCAAAGTTCTAGTGGAAAGGTTCTTCATTCATTATGGCCTACCACAGAGAATTCACTCAAGCAGAGACTTTGAGAGTCGACTTGTCCGGCAGTTGTTAGATTTACTGGGATGCAGAAAACTCGAACTTCCCCTTATCACCCTCAAGGTGATGCTCAACCGGAACGATTCAATCACACTTTACTCAATATGTTGGGAACTCTATCGACCAAAGAGAAACAAAATAGGAGCTGGCATATATCCACACTGGTACATGCATATTATTATTATTATTATTATTCTTTTATTATAAAGCGCCAGCATATTCCGCAGCGCTGTACAATCAGCAGAGTATAGACAGGGTTACAATACATTGAACAACATTTGACAAACAGTACAGGAGGAGATGAGGGCCCTATTCCCGTAGGAACTCACAATCTGGGAGGGTTGGGGTTGGAAACAGGAGGAGAGGACTGTAAGGTGAGAGTGATTGATGGTTGCGTCAGTGAGTTGGGTGGTAGGCTTCCTAAATAGGAACGTTTTAAGGGAGCGTTTGAAGAAAAGAAGTTAGGGGAAAGTCTGACAGTACGAGGGAGAGCGTTCCAGAGAGTGGGGGCTGCGCGTGAGAAATCCTGCAGTCTATCATGGGAAGAGGTGATGCGGGGAGAAGCTAGTCGCAGGTCACTGTTTGACCTTAGGGAGCGGGCCGGGTGTATTTGGTGATTAGTGAGGACAGGTAGTGGGGAGCTGAGTTAGTGAGGGTTTTGTAGGTAATAGATCAGACGTCTGTCACTTCTTACCCAAATTATGTGGACAGACTGAGGAGAAATTTAGCTTCTGCATAATAACAGGCTCGTTCAGCCTCAGAGAATAGAGAACAGAGAAATAAACGGAACTGTGATTTGAGGGTTCGAGTACAGGATTTACAACCCGGTGATAGGGTTCTACTGAAAAATGTAGGCGTTTCTGCAAGACACAAATTAGCTGATAGATGGAGTTCTCAGATGTACGTTGTCTGTAAGCAGCTGCCTGGTCTGCTGGTGTATCAAATTCATCCAGATGGGAAGACTGGGCCGCTGAAGAATTGGCACAGAAATCATCTTCTACCTCTAGGAGAAGCTGTACGGATACCAGTTGGAGACAAACTTTCTTTGCCTGATCCGCCTATTTCTCATTCGGCTCCTGTTACTCAGTCTCAACAGTTGCGTTCTGCTGGAGAAAGTGAAGGAGACAGTGAAGAAGAAGGCTTGTGTCTGGGTTGGGTGTGGCCACCTGAGCCTGTGGACGTCAGTCCCGCCTCTGATCAGTGTGTGAGTAACCTGAGGCCTAATGCCCCTGAATTTATGCCTGAAGCACCTGAAGAAGTATATGTGGACTACAGCTCTATGCCTTCCCTGGAAGGTTCATATACTGAGGACGCCCCTACTCAGTCCATAGAAGAGAGAATTGAGCCTGTAGAGTCAACTCTTCCACCTGAAGAGGATCCCCCAGAGTCCGAGCCTAAATGTTCAGTGCGACCCCCTCAGAGACTCACGTATGATTCACCGGGACATAGCACAGAGGAAGCTGTCACAACTGTGCGAAGGATGTCCGAAGTTCCCGTTCTATTTGCAGAGGTGTCTAGGGATTTGAGTCTAATTGAGGATGTCTATGCTACCTATTTGCTACCTGAATATCTTGGTTAATGTGAGAATTGTTTATGTTATATGTGACCTGAATATATTGTATGCCCTTGGAGGGACCCAAGAGTTTAGGGGGGGAGAGTGTAGCACTGTGTTTAATTTGGCTCTGAGAACTAAACCATATTGCCTCTAGAGGGAGCCAGAGAGTAGTGCATAAAAAAGGATTATATTGGACTTATGGACTACATCCCTCAGAAACCCCTGGGTTGAGGGGAAGGAAGTGAGCGCGCTAGCACCAGGAAGTGAAAGGCCTCGTGTGCAGCGTGGGGAGAACGAGAGGAGCAGTGAACAGACAGTCGCATGAGAGACACCTTCCAGGATCTGAGCAGTTGGAGTGCGGCGAATCGGTGGCATCCATTGCTGGAGTGATTGGGGAAAGTGCACATCGATCTGGAGTTCTGCTGAGCTGTTCTGGTGGCAAGTGCGTTCGAGCAGGACCTCGTGTAAGGAGGCCGCGGACGGAGCGGAGTGCTGGCGGCATTCGTGTTCTGGCTGAGGAGTTTCGGTTCAGGAGCGAGGTTTCAACAGCATCAGGTTCCAAGTGGCAGAGAAGGACTTTTGACAGAGTTCATCGATCCAGGACAGGCTGTTCATCGGTTGGGTGAGAGGCCTTGGGCCGGTGACATTGATAACAGTACGCACTTATTTGATTGCCTCAAATTTCAGGGCCCCAACATTGACTAGTCAAAGATTTTCGCCCATCCACTGGCCAGTGGACTTAGCACCCGCGTACCCTAGGACATAACTAATGAGCATTATTGACAGGGATTTTGAACCAAAGAACTGAGAACTTTATTAACCGGTTATTCGCCATATAGATATATATATATATATATATCCACGTTACGTATTACAGTCATTCATTCCTAGTCTGATTGATTTCATGCTTAAAGTATATGTATCTCCATTGCTTCAGTAAAGCATAACTTAGAAAAAATCCATAAAGGTGTGCTGGTGTACAGTGATTTATTAGTGCGGTGAGACCAATCCTGGGGTCATTCAGCGGCTCCTCCAGGGGTGAGCGCTACAACCATGTGAGAACTCAAGGTGAAAAACATTTATAAAGAGAGTTACAGGTGCTTATACAGATTCCGTAGCTCTTTACAATGGGGCAGCATGAACAGGTAACATACTGTAATTGATAATAAAACATAAGGAACAGACAGCCCTGCCTGTAGGATAATTGTCCTGCTGAAACAGAACTTCATACAAGTGCTCAGCTCGTCATCCCGTGAGCTCACAATCTTTTTATTTTATTATTTTTTATTAGAAATTTTCAGGATAATATACAGACATAAAACATATACAATTAGAGACTATGCAAATTACACATTATTACCTAGTTTCCTCCCCTATTGTCAATTTCTTCAGCTTCAAATACATAAAATAGAAACATAAACACACCTTACATACTAACTATGGTACGTAAACCCATTATCTCTTCCTGATATTCCCAGGCTTTAGCGTTTTGTCTCTTTTTCCATTTCTCCCTAAAATCAATCTACTTCTTTATCGGCCTCTCAACTTAAAGATTCCATTCTCCCCAGGTTTAAAATGTGCTATCTATATAATAAAACAGTTTCAAAATCCGTCGCCGTCAAGCGCTGAGTGCGCATGCGTGACGGACATTTGAAACTGGGTTGCGAGCTGGCAAAACAAAAGGTAGCTGCGCGTGTCGGCCACCTGCAAAAAAAAAAAATCGTCACTAGTGGCGCGCAGCTACCAGTTTGTTTAAACGGCGCAAGTCCCGAATCCTCCCAGCGGTGACCGTCCTCCGCTGTGGCAGGCTGCTCGGCCGGCATCCAGGCTCAGGCGAGCCCCCGGCTTGGCTTGGGACTATAGGCCCAGCCGAGCGGGGACTCGCCTAAGCCTGGAGGCCGGCGAGCAGCCTGCCACAGCCGGAGGACAGTCACCGCTGGAGCTCCGGGCCAATGTAGGAGGATGTTGCCTACACATACTCCCCTACATTGGCCCTGAGCTCCAGCGGTGACTGTCCTCCGGCTGTCGCAGGCTGCTCGGCCAGGCTCAGGCGAGCCCCCGGCTTGGCTTGGGCCTACAGGCCCAGCCGAGCCGGGGACTCGCCTAAGCCTGGAGGCCGGCCGAGCAGCCTGCCACAGCCGGAGGACAGTCACCGCTGGAGCTCCGGGCCAATCTAGGAGGATGTTGCCTACACATACTCCCCTACATTGGCCCTGAGCTCTAGCGGTGACTGTCTCCGGCTGCCGCAGGCTGCTCGGCCGGCCTCCAGGCTCAGGCGAGCCCCCGGCTTGGCTTGGGCCTACAGGCCCAGCCGAGCCGGGGACTCGCCTAAGCCTGGAGGCCGGCCGAGCAGCCTGCCACAGCCGGAGGACAGTCACCGCTGGAGCTCCGGGCCAATCTAGGAGGATGTTGCCTACACATACTCCCCTACATTGGCCCTGAGCTCTAGCGGTGACTGTCCTCCGGCTGCCGCAGGCTGCTCGGCCGGCCTCCAGGCTCAGGCGAGCCCCCGGCTTGGCTTGGGCCTACAGGCCCAGCCAAGCCGGGGAATCGCCTAAGCCTGGAGCCCGGCCGAGCAGCCTGGGCAGCCGGAGGACGGTCACCGCTGGAGCTCAGGGCCGATGTAGGAGGATGTTTCCTACACATACTCACTTACATCGGCCCTTAGCTCCTCCAGCGATGGCAGTCCTGCTTCCAGTGTCCGTTGGTCGCCGGTATGAACGTCACGAAAGCCTTTGACCCTGGGTCAAAGGCTTTTGTGATGTCATACCGGTGACCAACAAGAGAGGGACACTGGAAGCGAGACTGCCATCGCTGGAGGAGCTAAGGGCCGATGTAGGTGAGTATGTGTGGAACCGGTGGAGGACTCGAGGCTGATGTAGGTGAGTATGTGCTCTCCACACCCACCCTGCTTGCTCGGCCAGTATCCAAGCTTAGGCGAGCCCCTGGCTTGGCTTGGGCCTAGAGGACCAGCCGAGCCGGGGACTCGCCTGAGCATGGAGGCCGGCTGAGCTGCCTGCTCGGGCGTCCTCCAGGCTCAGGCGAGTCCCCGGCTTGGCTGGGCCTCTAGGCCCAAGCCAAGCTGGGGGCTTGCCTAAGCTTGGATGCCGGCCGAGCTACTTGCTTGGCCGGCATCCAGGCTCAGGCGAGCCCCCGGCTTGGCCTGGGCCTAGAGGCCCAACCGAGCCAGGGGCACACCTGAGCATGGAGGCCGGCCGAGTTGCCTGCTTGGGCGTCCTCCAGGCTCAGGCGAGTCCCCGGCTTGGCTGGGCCTCTAGGCCCAAGCTGGGGCTCGCCTAAGCTTGGATACCGGCCGAGCAAGCAGGGTGGGTGTGGAGAGCACATACTCACCTACATTGGCCCTGAGCTCCAGCGGTGACTGTCCTCCGGCTGTCGCAGGCTGCTCGGCCGGCCTCCAGGCTCAGGCGAGCTCCCGTCTTGGCTTGGGCCTACAGGCCCAGCCGAGCCGGGGACTTGCCTAAGCCTGGAGGCCGGCCGAGCAACCTGGACAGCCGAGGACAGTCACCGCTGGAGCTCAGGGCCGATGTAAGAGGATGTTTCCTACACATACTCACCTACATCGGCCCTTAGCGATGGCAGTCCCGCTTCCAGTGTCCTCTCTCCGTTGGTCGCCGGTATGACGTCACGAAAGCCTTTGACCCTGGGTTAAAGGCTTTTTGTGACGTCATACCGGCGACCAACGGAGAGAGGACACTGGAAGCGGGACTGCCATCGCTGGAGGAGCAAAGGGCCGATGTAGGTGAGATTGTGTGGAACCGGTGGAGGACTCGAGGGCGATTGTAGGTGAGTATGTGCTCTCCACACCCACCCTGCTTGCTCGGCCGGTATCCAAGCTTAGGTGAGCCCCCAGCTGGGGACTCACCTGAGCACGGAGGCCGGCCGAGTTGCCTGCTCGGGCGTCCTCCAGGCTCAGGCGAATCCCCGGCTCGGCTGGGCCTCTAGACCCAAGCCAAGCCGGGGGCTCGCCTAAGCTTGGATGCCGGCCGAGCTACTTGCTTGGCTGACATCCAGGCCCAGGCGAGCCCCCGGCTTGGCCTGGGCAGAGGCCAGCCGAGCCGGGGGCTCACCTGAGCATGGAGGCCGGCCGAGTTGCCTATATACACATACACACACAAACATATATGGTTGTTACAGGGTGTGTATGTGTGTGTATATATATATATATATATATATATATATTATATATCTATACATATATATAATATATATATATCCACATGGGGTTACAGGGTGTGTGTATATATATATATATATTATATACCCCACATGGGGTTACAGGTGGTATATATATACCCACATGGGGTTACAGGATGTGTATATATATATATATTATATATATATACCACATGGGTTTACAGGGTGTGTAATATATATACCCACATGGGGTTACAGGGTGTGTAATTATATATATATATACACACACACCATGTAACCCCATGTGGTATATATATGTATATATACACCCTGTAACCCCATGTGGGTATATATATACACCCTGTAACACCATGTGGGTGTATATATATACACACCTGTAACACCATGTGGGTGTATATATATACAGTAGTGTATTTAGGTTTTGTGCTGCCCTAGGCCTGACTAAACTCGTGCACCCCCTAATTTAAATTTGACACACCCCTTCCTGTCAAGGCACACCTCTTCCTGGTTAATCCCCACCCTTCCTCTTTAAGCTCCACCTTTTCCTCTTAGAGCTCCGCCTTTTCCTCTCTTTATATTAAAAGTGGATACCAAGTGCCTACTTGTATATTTTGTTATACCATTTCAAATGTATCTATTGAGATAAAGAAAATTAATGAAATGTTTAAATTCAAGCATTTTTACAAAGAACAGCCACGCATGTCAAGTAAACGGGATCACAGCCGCTCTAATTGGTTGAACAATAAAATCCACAGAAACGTGCACTGCATACAGTATGAGCATATCACAGAGCTGCACAGCAATAAAACCCAAAGAAATGGGCACTGTGTATGAGCATATCAGAGCTGCACAGCAATAAAACCCACAGAAATGTGCAGTGTGTATGAGCATATCACAGAACTGCACAGCAATAAAACTCACAGTAATGTGCAGTGTTGTTTGAGCGTATCCCAGAGCTCCAGGGCAATAAAACTCACAGTAATATGCAATGTGTATCACAGAATCCACAGCAATAAAACTCCCAGCAATGCAATGTGCGGTGTGTATGAGTGCATCAGAATTCACAGCAATAAAACTCCCAGCAATGCAATGTGTGGTGTGTATGAGTGCATCAGAATCCACTGCAGTAAAACTCCCAGCAAACCGAGTGTATATGAGCACACAGCAATTATGCTGTGGAGCCATCTTGTCAGCAGTGGGGTGACACTGCCAGAGGGTGCACTATAGCTTTGATTCCCTTCCCGGTGGGTGTTCAGTCCAGAATAGAGTCTGTGTTAACGAAAGGGCGGGCAGCTGCGCGCGTGCGTTTCACGTGGTTCAGCCAGTCATGTGGTACTGAGACTCAGAGAAATGGCAGTGAAATGCCCTGATGTTCGGTGGTTTCATCAGCAGGTTTATTCAGGCGAACCCCATAGGTTTCAATGTTAAAAATATTCCCGTTTTTATGCAATATCTAATAAATCATTTATTATTTTAATCTGCAGTAAAAAGTCTTTACTTATTGAATTTTTTTAGTACCTTTTAGTCATTTTTCAGATTTTTTTGGCAAAATTCCCCCCCCCTTTTTTAATAGCAGTTTTTTTTTTTCTGTAACAGAACTTTTTATTATCAATCATAGGATCTTATATGTAAATTCCAGACATTTTCGTTCAGTAGTTCTTTTGAAAACAGCAGGCCACGGGTTTGCGGTGGCAGCATTAAGCGGCTGACTCCATGCACTTTGGGGACCCTGTGGTGAATGGTGAATTCACTGCAGGGTGGGGAAATTTTATTCTCCTAAGTGCAGGGAACTACAGAACACCAAAACATTGGCGTCATTTCGGTGCTCAGTGAGTAACCCATTTAGTGGTGAGGTTTTTTGCTGCCCCCTGGAAAGTGAAATTGAAAGTGTAAATTTAGTGAAATCTCAATGTATCCTCCCTGGTAAAATACTTTGCAAAAGTAAAAAAAAAAAAAAAAAAAATTTTTTTTTTTTTTTTTTTTAGGGGTGGGGCACCCAGTGCGGGCCGCCGCCCCCTGGAAAGTGCCACCCTAGGCCTGGGCCTAGTCGGCCTAGGCCAAAATACACCAGTGTATATATACACCCTGTAACCCCATGTGGGTGTATATATATATATATATATATAGAATTAGGCAATAGAGGATGCACTCACGGTCTTCCAAACAAATATAAAGAATTTATTTTACAAAACTCACATGGACATCGTGGAAGACTGTGAGTGCATCCTCTATTGCCTAATTCTATATACTTCAACTGGATTGCACCGGGCAATGAACGGTAATATGGAGAGTGCTGTATGCAGTGGATTTTATATATATATATATATATATATATATATATATATATACCCTGTAACCCCATGTGGGTGTATATATATATATATATATATATACCCTGTAACCCCATGTGGGTGTATATATATAAATATATATATACCCTGAAACCCCATGTGGGTGTATAATATATATATATATTATACACCCACATAGGGTTTCATGGTATATATATATATATACATATATATACCCACATGGGGTTTCAGGGTATATATATATACACCCACATGGGGTTACAGGGTATATATATACACCCACATGGGGTTACAGGGTGTGTAATATATATACCCACATGGGGTTACAGGGTGTGTAATTATATATATATATATATATATATATATACACACACACCATGTAACCCCATGTGGGTATATATATATATACACCCTGTAACCCCATGTGGGTATATATATATCACCCTGTAACCCCATGTGGGTGTATATATATATACACCCTGTAACCCCATGTGGGTGTATATATATATATATTATACCCTGTAACCCCATGTGGGTGTATATATATATATATACCCTGAAACCCCATGTGGGTGTATGTATATATATATATATATACAGTTGTGTTCAAAATTATTCAACCCCCAATGCTGTAAAGGGTTTTAGGGAATTTAGTGACATTTGTAATTGTATTCAGAATGAAATCCTACAAGGACTTTTTAAAGAACCATATGCAACTAAAATGACATCAATTGGTTTTGTAATACAGTAGTAAATGTTTCCTTTGTGAATTCTTCATTGACACAATTATTCAACCCCTTAAAGACTACCACTCTGAAGAACAGAGGTTCATTCAAGTGTTTTCAATCAGGTATTGAAAACACCTGTGGATGTCACGGAGCAGCAATAAAGCATAATAAGCACCAATTAGGCAGCTTTAAAATGACTGTGATACTCAGCTCCTTCTAGACATTTACTGGTGTGGTTACAAACATGGTGAAGTCAAGAGAATGGTCCAGGAAGACAAGAGAAGAGGTGATTACTCTTCACAGGAAGGGCAATGGCTATAAGAAGATTGCAAAGATGTTAAACATACCAAGAGAGACCATAGGAAGCATCATTCGCAAATTCAAGGCAAAGGGCACCGTTGAAACGCTACCTGGTCGTGGCAGAAAGAAGATGCTGACTTCGACTGCTGTGCGCTACCTGAAGCGTAGAGTGGAGAAAAGTCCCCGTGTGACTGCTGAGGAACTGAGAAAAGATTTGTCAGATGTGGGTACTGAAGTTTCAGCTCAGACAATACGGCGCACACTGCGTAATGAAGGCCTCCATGCCAGAACTCCCAGGCGCACCCCCTTACTGTCTCCAAAGAATAAGAAGAGTCGACTGCAGTATGCCAAAAGTCATGTGGACAAACCACAGAAGTGTTCTGTGTACTGATGAAACAAAATTAGAACTGTTTGGGCCCATGGATCAACGCTATGTTTGGAGGAGGAAGAACAAGGCCTATGAAGAAAAGAACACCTTGCCTACTGTGAAGCATGGCGGGGGGTCAATCATGCTTTGGGGCTGTTTTGCTTCTGCAGGTACAGGGAAGCTTCAGCGTGTGCAAGGTACCATGAATTCTCTTCAGTACCAGGAGATATTGAATGACAATGTGATGCAGTCCGTCACAAACCTGAGGCTTGGGAGACGTTGGACCTTTCAACAGGACAATGATCCCAAGCATACCTCCAAGTCCACTAGAGCATGGTTGCAGATTAAAGGCTGGAACATTTTGGAGTGGCCATCGCAGTCACCTGACTTAAATCCGATTGAGAACCTCTGGTGGGACTTAAAGAAAGCAGTTGCAGTGCGCAAGCCTAAGAATGTGACTGAACTGGAGACTTTTGCCCATGACGAATGGGCGAAGATACCCGTAGATCGCTGCAAGACACTTGTGTCAAGCTATGCTTCACGTTTAAAAGCTGTTATAACTGTAAAAGGATGTTGTACTAAGTACTAAGATTGAATGTCACTTGGAGGTTGAATAAAACTGATAATGATGTGAGCACAGAAAAGACATTTGTGGTTATTTCATTATAAATGTTATGTTATATTTGTCTGACCTACACGTGCCTCTTTGATTTAATTGTAAGCAAGATGACTGAATGATCAAAATCAATGTCAAACTGGCCAAAACACTCAATTTCAGTGGGGGTTGAATAATTTTGAACACAACTGTATATATATACCCTGAAACCCCATGTGGGTGTATATATATATATATTATACACCCCATGGGGTTTCAGGGTATATATATATATATATATAATATAATATTATTTATACACACCCACATGGGGTTTCAGGGTATATATATATATATACACCCACATGGGGTTACAGGGTGTATATATATGGTGTATATATATACATATATAAACCCACATGAGGTTACATGGTGTGTGTGTGTGTATATATATATATATATCTCCTGTAACATATATATATATATATATATATATATATATGACTGCCCTTAGGGCAGGCTTTATACCTAGTTCTTAATAATATCTATACCTCCACCCTTGAATTAAAAAGTTATTAACACTTTATCTTCCACTATGTTGATCCACTCTTTCCAATAAGCTAAATCTCTATGTTAGATAGATATTGTGCAATAATACCTCTCTCCATTTTACATTGGAATAATAATTGTGTTTTTATATGATACCAATTAGGTGTGTTCACCGTCGATTTCCAATTTCTAGCAATTGCTAATTTTACGGCCATTAGATAGTGAATTATACATTTTGTTGTCCGGATGGGAACATTAGGAAGATTGATATGTAAAAGGGCGGCAGCGGGTGTAATATCGATGGTAATGCCCACAAGAGTATTCAAATTATGGATACAGTTACAGTTACATTTATGGATACAGTTACAAACAGGCTGTGTCACTGGACAAGACCACCATATATGCAGAAAATCTGCATTATCCTCACCACATCTCCATCAGTTTGCCTGTGCGTTACCATACAGTCAGATCCAGAAATATTGGGACAGCGACACAATTCTAACATCTTTGGCTCTATACACCACCACAATGGAGTTGAAATGAAACAAACACAATGTGCTTTAACTGTAGACTGTAAGTGGAGGACCGAAGAATTCTTTCCCTGGTGAAGAAAACACCCTTCACAACAGTTGGCCAGATCAAGAACACTCTCCAGGAGGTAGGTGTATATGTGTCAAAGTCAACAATCAAGACAAGACTTCACTAGAATGAATACAGAGGGTTCACCACAAGATGTAAACCATTGGTGAGACTCAAAAACAGGAAGGCCAGATTAGAGTTTGCCAAACAACACCATACAAAGCCTTCACAGTTCTGGAACAAGATCCTATGGACAGATGAGACCAAGATCAACTTGTACCAGAGTGATGGGAAGAGAAGAGTATGGAGAAGGAAAGGAACTGCTCATGATCCTAAGCATACCACCTCATCAGTGAAGCATGGTGGTGGTAGTGTCATGGCGTGGGCATGTATGGCTGCCAATGGAACTGGTTCTCTTGTATTTATTGATAATGTGACTGCTGACAAAAGCAGCAGGATGAATTCTGAAGTGTTTCGGGCAATATTATCTGCTCACATTCAGCCAAATGCTGCAGAACTCATTGGACGGCGCTTCACAGTGCAGATGGACAATGACCCAAACCATACTGCAAAAGCAACCAAAGAGTTTTTGAAGGGACAGAAGTGGAATGTTATGCAATGGCCAAGTCAATCACCTGACCTGAATCCCATTGAGCGTGCATTTCACTTGCTGAAGGGAAAATGTCCCAAGAACAAGCAGGAACTGAAGACAGTTGCAGTAGAGGCCTGGCAAAAAATCACCAGGGATGAAACCCAGCGTCTGGTGATGTCTATGCGTTCCAGACTTCAGGCTGTGATTGACTGCAGAGGATTTGCAACCAAGTATTAGGAAGGGAAAGTTTGATTTATGATTATTATTCTGTCCCATTACCTTTGGTCCCTTAACAAGTGGGAGGCACATCTGCAAACTGCTGTAAGTCCTACACCGTTCACCTGAGTTGGATGTACATACCCTCAAATTAAAGCTGACAGTCTGCAGTTAAAGCACATTGTATTTGTTTCATTCCAACTCCATTGTTGTGGTGTATAGAGCCAAAGATGTTAGAATTGTGTCGATGTCCCAATATTTCTGGACCTGACTGTACATTGGTGAGTAAACTAAACACTTCCCCTAGCCTGTGAAAAAGGAATGGTAGGCGCCCACAATATGGCCCCGGAGTGTCCAGCCACACCAGACAGTAAGTGGTTTCCCCCAAACCAATAAACAGAATATGCAAGAATACGTATCTGGTCACGCTAGGAGACTTGGATGGTTTCTCCAATGACGTCACCAATATTGGTGGATAATGGGATATACAAAAGAGAAAAAAACAAGATCTGGGTGCAGTAGAATCACAATGGTATAAACAGTAACAATATTCGTGTGGTTATTCAACTCACAAACGAAGAGCCTAAACACCGGTTCTGAGTAGTCGATTTAGGGTTGTTAATCTGGGATCTCTTCACAGGTCACCCACTCCTTAGAAGAGGTCTTCACCATATCCGTTGAACAGTAAGGAGAAAGAAACAGAAACAAGATTCTGTGTACATCTGATAACAATTGTTAAGGTGGATAGTGAGACGATTGAAAACTCACACTTGCTGGAGCTATTCCGAGCTCGAAACGAAAGGCGTATGGGTTTCGTTTGGTCAAACCCAATAAATACCAAGCATGCAGGAAGGAACTGGTTCTCTTTTAAAATTTATTAAAGGAATAAAACCAAAATAAAAACTAGATTCTGATCCAGGACGCGTTTCCCCACACAACACGCGGCTTCATCAGCTGGAAAAGACCAGCTGTGATACAGAAATGTGCGGTGTGTATGAGCGTATCACAGAATCCACAGCAATAAAACTCACAGAAATGTGCGGTGTGTATGAGCGTGAGTTTTATTGCTGTGGATTCTGTGATATGCTCATGCACACCGCACATTACTGTGAGTTTTATTGCTGTGGATTCTATGATACGCTCATACACACCGCACATTACTGTGAGTTTTATTGCTGTGGATTCTGTGATACGCGCATACACACCGCACATTTCTGTGAATTTTATTTCTGTGGAGCTCTGATATACTCATACAAACCGCACATTACTGTGAGTTTTATTGCTGTGGATTCTGTGATACGCTCATACACCCCGCACATTTCTGTGAGTTTTATTGCTGTGGAGCTCTGTGAGATACACATAGTGCATTTAAAAATGGGATGGACTGAATAGGTCATAATGGACCTGGAAAAAATGGGACACTGATTGTCTGGAGTCATCATTGTGGACCTGGGAACCAATACATGTTGACGGGAGGGAGAAAAAATCTGCAAGATTGTGAGTTCCCATGGGAATAGGGCCCTCGTTTCCGCCTGTACTGGTTTGGCACATGTTGTTCAATGTATCATAACCCTGTCTGATTGTGCCCATTATACAGCGCTGTAGAATATACTGGTGCTTTATAAATAAAGATTAATACCAATAATATGTTTTTGCCTGGGGGGGGGTCATGGTACCTGCACCCTGAGGTTTCTAGTTAAGCCTCTGTCCAGAGTTAGATCCAGGATCCTCTGGCTCAGCGGATCCCTGGCTGTGAGTAGATTCATTATCACAGGTTACCTGGACGCCCGGATCGGCGACAAACTGAAGCCCCCGTTGCCCTCACACTATATAGAGTTTATAGAGCAGCCCTCTCCTCCTCACATGTCACTAACACATTAATGTCCTGCTCATTGAGACACAGGGCTTATATGTAGAATGTGCTGGAAGCAGCAGCCCTGTCTGTGTGTGGCCCCTCCAATCACATGGGGTGTGAACTGCATCATGAGGGAAATCGTGCCATGTGACTTCCCTGAAATTTCAGCGCCCTGAAATAGCGATATAAACCCACTTTTCTGTGACATCCCTGATCTAATCTGCTGTGAGGTCAAAGGTCCTTCTAGGGCAGGGGTGGGGTACGTCTGGCCCACGGGCCGTATACGGCTGGCGATGTCAATTGGTCCGGCCCTCAGAGCGCCACAGCAAGGGGGTGCAAATTCCCTCTCCCACGGCCCATTTACCAGACCGCGGCGAGTAGCAGAATGAGGGGGCGGGGATTATCCCAGCTTCCCTCACTAGCTGCTGCGCGCCGGATCTTCCAACATGCTGAGCCCCTCATCTTCCGGGCGCAGCGTGAAGGAGGATCCGGTGCGCTTCAGCGAGTGAAGGGAGCGGGGATAATCCCCGCCCCCTCATTCTGCTACTCGCCGCAGTCTGGTAAATGGGCCGTGGGAGAGGGAATTTGCACCCCCTTGCTGTGGCGATCTGAGGGCCCCCTCATTCTGCTACTCACCGCGGCGAGGTAAAAGGGCCGCGTGGTGGGTGGGGGACTGGAATTAATTTTAAAGGGGGAGGGTGAAAATAATTAGATGGAAAGGGGGATGAAATTAGAGGGGGAGAGTGACATTAATTAAATGGGGAGTGGGTGAGAATAATTATATGGAAAGGGGGAGGGTGAAATCTATTGGAGGGGGAGAGTGAAATTAATTAAATGGGGAGGGGTTGAGATTAAATGGGGCTGAAATGAATTAGATGGGGAGGGTGAAGAAATTCAAGGGGAGGGTGAAATTAAATGGGGAGTAGGGTTAAATCAATTAAATGGGGAGGTTGAAATTAAATGGGGGTGAAATGAATTAAATGGGGAAGGGAGAGGGTGAAATGTATTAAATAGGGAGGGGGTGAAAGTAATTTTTATGAGGGGGTGAAGAGAGGTGAAATGAATTAAATGGGGATGGGGTGAAATTAATTAAATGGGGAGGGGCACAAACCTGGAAAATTGCAAGTAACAACATCATCTGTACCAGTTAACATTGCGCGCCTCACCAAAGAGAAGCAGTTCCAGCCATCACATTAGGGGTGAGTTAATTAATTTCTTCCTAAATATAGCAGGCTAAATTTCCAAATGGCCCTTGGCAGAAAAAAGGTTCCCCACCCCTGTTCTAGAGGAAAAAACTGCAGCCCCTCAGTGCTGGATCCAGCCACCTCACAGCTCAGTGTCCACAATTCCCCAGCACCATGTGATCAGCCCTGCATCCAGTCACTTGAGCTGTGATGTCATCAGAGTGCGCCCCTCCCCCTGTGCTGCTGCAGGAGATTTATTTATTTATTTATAAAGGATTTTACCAGGAAGGATACTTTGAGATTTCTCTCGTTTTCAAGTATGTCCTGGATTCAAGAACATTGAGTGGTTACAGAAATACAAAGTAGTAAAATGCAAGAAATTAACACAAAACAAATATACAGATTAACAGAAAATAAATATGTAGGAAATAAGTCACTATGTTACATGTTTACAGGTGCATTCCTTATTAAGGTATGTTAATATGGAGCTCTTAAGGGACTTTAGACTGGGGGAAGATTTGATGGCGTCTGGGAGGTTATTCCATAATTGTGGTGCTCTAGGAAAATGAGGTTCGAGCCACTTTCTTTTTGTATTGTGGTATTGCAAGAGATGGTGGGTGTGAGAAGCTGTGGATGTGCCAAGAATGGCCGGTCTATTCATCTTTCCATCCTTTGCTTTTTGTCACATTTCGGGGAATGCATTTCCCTGAAAATATGGTGAATTCCCTATTTAGCGAATGGTCACCGTAATTTGCGAAAATTGGAGTCACTGAATCAGGTATTGGATGTTGGCAAAAACCTCTGAATTGCGGCAAATAAAATATTGAATTTATGTATCAGGTTAGTACAACATAAAGGTATCATTGCACCATATTACTCTGGTGTTTTGGAATCTTATATCTACTTATTTAGTTTTTTCACGGATATGATTTAGTGGCGTAAATTATTAGAGCCCCCCAGTTTTGACTGTGGTATTTTATGTGCCCCCCACTATATATATTGTTCCTAGAGTCGCCACTGTTTACGGGAGTTATATACATATATTCCAGGGCTTGACAAAGCAAGGAGCCTGGTAGCCACTGGCTCCTAGAATTTTACTCCTGGCTCCTAAATTTCCAGTTTATTTTACACCAATCTAAAAGCAGTCTTTGGCATCTAAAAACATCTAGTTGGTTTCAATGTTTTCTTCCCGTCTCCTACATTTAATGTAAATATATCCAGCCCTGGTGTATGTATTTATATATGAGGTCTGTTGTTTGTGTGGGTTTGTGTCTGCAGTGGGTAAATAGGGTGTCCAATGACAACAGAGCAAAGAAAATAAGTAAATAAAACAATATCACAACGTCACGAGGTAGAGATGTTAACAACACAAATTATATAATAAGTGTCATGTCTGCTAGTGCTCCTGCAGTGCAGCCTTCCCAACAGAGAGGGCGCCAGTCTCTGAATCAGGCCACTTTGAATGCCGCACCTGGTTAGGGATCTAGGCCTTTAAATATCAGTCACTGACTGTGCTCTGAGCCCTGACGTGGTTATTTCTAGCCCTCAGCGCGTGTCTATAACTTCTGCATATTGGTTTTCTGGTTTGACTTCTGGCTTGTATATTGACTGTGTTTTCTGTGATTATCCCTTGGCATATGTTTATCTCGTGTACCGACCTCTGGCTTGTTATTACTACGTTATCTCTCCTGTCCCTGATCTGTACTTCTATGTATTTTAGATTAGTACCTGGCCATTCTAAGGACCAGCTTTTCAGTTTAGGGTTTTTTCTTGCCTTTCTGGGTTTTGTCTGCCTGCTGGGTGACTCTATATCCTTACAATAAGATAGGTGAAAACCAGGAGAATGGTAGTCGAATGGCCCCGAAATGGCACCGTTCACTGTAATTCACCGTTCGGTTACAATTCGGGGCCAGATCGACTCTCTTTGAATAAAACTGAATGTGTGAAAAAATTAATTGAACCAATGTGTGAAACTATCAGGATTATTCAGAGAAAGGTGAAAAGCAGGAGAATGAACAATCTAGACCAAATAGTCGATTTTAAAAGTGAGATAAATGGGAGAATTTTTCTGGTTTGGCTATTTTGACCTAGAGTTTTCACTTCCCCAGTCATTTTCCTGAGTTTCATCTTTCTTTGAATAGACCTGACAGATATATATATATAATATAATATATAATATATATATAATCTCTATCAGAGCGGCCAAACTGATATTAGAAGCAACAGTCTACTCTGCTAGGCTCAAAATAGTAGCCAAAAGACCACATGCACAAAAAATACCTAACAGCAAAAAGCACCAGGTAACAAAGTGATAAATAAATAGAAGCAGCTACAATCATAATTTGGGTCAGTACAAACCAACTCCCAGATGCAGAGGCAAGGTATACCTTGATAAAGACGAGTCCTCGCCGAAACGTTGGCTCCTAACTTTTGTAGTTGGCTCCTAGATTCAAAGCAAATTTGTCAAGCCCTGTGTGTGCTTTCTGCTACTCACACCATGTAAAGGATTGAAATTTATTGGAAATTTCCATTTCATTTAATATGTACTTGTTATTCCTTTTCCAGTTTATCTTTTGAACAAGCCAGAACCCCCGCCCCCCCAATCTTCCCTGTTGTAAACTCCTTCATGCAATGGTCTTCTCTGTATTTTTTATATTTTCACTGCAGAAATACTTCAGTGCAACTGGAGAAACCGGCCAAGGGGTATATGGGCACCAGAATAATTGAAGTCCCTGCATGCTGTTTTCCCTAGAGCCAGCTGTGGGCTCCTTCAAATGTGAGTTTAAATACAAAGGAAATACTGAATAACTTGCGTTTAAAGCAGACATACTGTGCAAACCCGGTCTCTTCTCCTTCTTCCACAGTAATTGTTCCACCGTCTACATTGTTAAAGAAATGAAGAGAACTGCATCTATGGACATATAGGGTGCCTATCTCACTTTCCCATGGACTTTGATATAAGATTCCAAAACAACACAGCGCTCATATATCTACATATTTAGTTTTTTCAGATATGATTTAGTGGCGTAAATTATTAGTGCCCCCCAGTTTAGACTGTGGTATGTTATGTGCCCCCCCTATATATTGTTCTAGAGTCGCCACTGTTTACGGGAGTTATATACATAGTGTGCTTTCTGCTACTCACACCATGTAAAGGATTGAAATTTATTGGAAATTTCCATTTAATTTAATATGTACTTGTTATTCCTTTTCCAGTTTATCTTTTGAACAAGCCAGAACCCCCCTAATCTTCCCGGTTGTAAACTCCTTCATGCAATGGTCTTCTCTGTAACCTCTGTATTTTCTTACTCACAAGCCCATTCACCTCCATCCTCACCTCGGCTGTCCCAACCGCCTGATCCACCCAGCCCCTATCCCATTTATATAATCTCCTTTTCCATCTGCTTCACTCCTCTCTCTCTGTTTAACCTTATCATGCCCAAGTTCTTGGTCTATCATCATGGAGTGTCTGCTATACTCTCTCTGCTAATTACCTCCACTCTCCCCCTGGTCCCTATTGTTTCACTTACCTCAGTCCCTTAGATTGTAAACTCACGGGATGTCTGACTGAGCACTTGCATAAAGTGCTGTTTCAGAAGGACAATTATCCTAAAGGATATCTGTTCCTTATGTTTTATTATCTATTACGTCACCTGTTCCTGCTTCCCCATTGTAAACCGCTAAGGAATCTGATGGTGCTGTACAAGTACCTGTAACTCTCTTTATAAATGTTTTTCACCTTACGAGTCCTCACATGCTCAATAAGAAAAGTCCAGCAGGCAAAACATTTCCCATTATAAGCAATGAATCTAAGCAATTACGTTTTTATACTGTGTGAATCATTTTATGTCCTGCAAGAGATGAGGCTTTAGAAAAACATTTCCCATATTTAAATGTTTTTTCTGCTGTGTGAATCATTGTTTTGCAAGACATGAGGCCTGAATAAAACATTTCCCACATTCACCACATTTTTTTTCCCCCAATCAAAATTTTTTATTAAGTAGAATACATGATGTACAAATAAAAGCACAGAAATAAGCCACCACGAGTGGCATTGAAGTACAAAGGTACAACAGAATAAATCGGCAGGGAAGTGGGGCAAAACAGGGTGGGAGACAGATCATAAAGAACAAAGTCCACAATGGTGTAGCCAGGAAGATCTCGGAGGGGGGTGGTAGGGGGTGACTGACTGCCCAAGAGAAAAGGCATTCCCGGCTCACCCCGATTGCCAGCAAGGAAGACTGTGGGCCGCGGAAGAGGCCAGAAATATTGGGGTGAAAAAGGCAGCCAGAGCCAAGGTTGCTGCCCGATCAGCGTGCCCAATACCTCCCAGTGTCCCAAAAATGAATAAAGAAAACCCCGCGGATCCAGAGCGACAATCAACTCGGCAAGGATCATGGCCGCCTCCTCCAAGGAGCTTGCAGTGTGGGTCTTGCCCTCATGGGTGACAATCAGGGAACCCGTCAAACCCCATCTGTACCGGACTCCATGGGCACGGAGCAAAGTGAAGTCCCTGAAGCATTGTCGGGCCACCAGCGCCATGAAGGGCAGATTATGAAAGAATACAAGACAGCTGGAGGCGTAGGTGACCCGAAACGAAGGTTCAGAGGCAGTCAGAATCCTAATCCACATCCCTGGCTACCAGCAGCACATCACAGGGGGGGCCCCTCCGGTGCAGTTGCAGCCTTTCGCAATCGAGCGCCAGAGATGCTCAGCGGAGTCGAGACATCCCCAGCAGACTGCAAAAGAAAAGCCACCAATTCCCCACATACATGAGGAGGACTGTCCCCTGAACCTATTCAGGGACCCCTCGCAACCGGAGATTACGACGACAGTGGTGGACTCCAATGCCAGGACCGCTGAGCTGAGGTGGGTGACCCATACCCGAAGATCTGCAGCCACAGCATCCGTGACTGCCTGGGACTGAAGATGGACATCCGCAAACTGTGTCTGTAGGGGCTCCTCACATCTCCTACAGATCCCACCACCAGAAGCTGCAGGAATCTTCCATCACCTGCTGAAGGTCTGCCATGGTAAGTGGCTGCGCCAGGGAGTGCATTTCTGGTACCCCCAAGGCTGGGGGAAGGACCGCATCCACTGAGGGATCAGGGATAGGGATCACGGCGGTACATCTGGGCTCCTCCATGCAACACACTCCCAGGGACCTCCGATATCAGAGAGGAAGGAGCTCACCAACACTTTTGCTGACCTGAGCTCCTTCCTCATGAGCGTTCCACAAAGACAGGGGAGCCAAGGCTAGGCCTCAAAATGGTAGCCATGTGTACAAGGCTGCAGGAAGGCAGCCACCCTAAAACACCGCGAGGTCCCAAAGTCCCGGGACAGGACGGCAGGAAAAGATGCCCAACGAAGTCAAGAAGCCGTCGGGTTCACCGCTGGAAATAGATCGTAGGATTCAAAAATCCAGCGGGACAACACGGAGCTCTATAGAATGGCGACCTCTCTTCCTGACGTCCAGACACGCCCTCTCATTCATCACATTTAAATATTTTTTCTCATGTGTGAATCTTATTATGTTTTGCAAGAGATGATAAGACCGTAAACCGTTTCCCACATTCCTCACATTTAAATGGTTTTTCTCCTGTGTGAACCCTTTTATGTCCTGCAAGATGTGAGGCCTGAATAAAACATTTCCCACATTCATCACATTTAAATGGTTTTTCTCCTGTGTGATTCCTTTTATGTTTTGCAAGATTTGAAGACACGGCAAAACATTTCCCACATTCAGTGCAAATAAATGGTTTTTCTCCTGTGTGAATCCTTGTATGGACTGCAAGATTTGAGGCCTGAATAAAACATTTCCCACATTCAGTACAAATAAATGGTTTTTCTCCTGTGTGAATCCTTATATGGTCTGCAAGATTTGAGGCCTGAATAAAACATTTCCCACATTCAGTGCAAATAAATGTTTTCTTTCCAGTGTGAATCCTTTTATGTTTTGCCAGATTTGAGGACACGGTAAAACATTTCCCACATTCAGTACAAATAAATGGTTTTTCACCTGTGTGACTCCTTATATGGTCTGCAAGAGGTGAAGCGTGGGTAAAACATTTCCCACATTCCTCACATTTAAATGGCTTTTCTGTGTGAACCCTTTTATGTCCTGCAAGATGTGAGGCCTGAATAAAACATTTCCCACATTCATCACATTTAAAAAATTTTTTCTCCTGTGTGATTCCGTTTATGTTTTGCAAGATTTGAGGACACGGCAAAGCATTTCCCACACTCAGTACAAATAAATGGTTTTTCTCCTGTGTGTATCCTTATATGGACTGCAAGATTTGAGGCCTGAATAAAACATTTCCCACATTCAGTGCAAATAAATGGTTTTTCTCCTGTGTGAATCCTTATATGGTCTGCAAGATTTGAGGCCTGAATAAAACATTTCCCACATTCATTGCATTTAAACTGAGTGTTTCCTGTGTGAATCCTAAGATGCTTTCTAAGAGCAATACTGTCTGTAAAATGCTTCCCGCATTCAGAGCAAGAGAATGGTTGCTCTGTGGTGTGAACACGTTGGAGGGTAAGGCCCAATTTTGGGTCAGAATTCTCTCCACTTAACATTCTTGAAAATGGTTGTTTTTCATTGTAACTTGTTTCATGTATCACAGGGTCAGACTCAGAATATGAGACTTTCCCCATTTCAGAAGAAGACGCTGAATGTCCTTTATAAACTGAATTCTGAGTAAGGGGATCTGTATAATATATCCTGTGATCTGGCTTTCTGGATTCTATTAAGGACTCGCTATGGTTTATTTCCACTGGGTTTGGATTGGATTTTACATATTCTCCATTATCATCAGCTGAGCATTCAGTCTGTGTATGTTCTGGGGGTTCATACATGTCGCTGTCTGTGAGATTTCCTTCGCCACAGGAGTCCGGTTCTTCCTTAATAACAATACGTAGATAACCAGTCTGTGTATTTTCTGGGAGGGGAGAAATGTCAGGATGTGAGATATCTCCTTCTCCATGTGACTGGGATTCTGCCCCTGTATAAGTAGAGGTATATTGTGTCTGTGTATGTTCTGGGGGTTCATACATGTCGCTGTCTGGGAGATTTCCTTCGTCACATGAGGCCGGTTCCTCCTTAATATCAGGGGGTGAATATTCTGGGTGTTCTGTGATTGGATAAATCTCTTTCTCTGGGACGTGTCTTTCTTCAGACGCCAGAGATTCTCGCTCTGTGTATGTTGCAGATTCAGCTCGTCCTTTTCTTGTCTTGGTCAGATCCTTTTCCACATTATTGCTTCGAATTTCACTTCCATTTTCACTTCCAATATCCCATAAAGAAACCGCAGCGTGAAATTCACCCCATACAGATTTATCTATTGGAGGGAAAATCACATGAACACGTGAGACGTTCATTCAGGAACACGTCTATTACACGGCACAGCCAACATTTCAGGGGATTATTGGGACACGTTGCTCTGGGATTGGACACAAACATTATGAGAATTAAAGCATCTCTTACCCGGTGTAATAACAGGCTGGTGATCCTCCATCATGACGTCCTCATAGAGCTCCTTGTGTCGCTCCACATACTCCCACTCCTCCATGGAGAGATAGACAGTGACATCCTCACAGCGTATAGGAACCTGACACACACAATGACACAGTCACCATCCAGACACATGCCTTGGTGTTAGCGTATAATGTCCCATTCCCAGCAGCCTCACCTCTCCAGTCAGCAGGTGGATGATCTGATTGCTCAGCTCCAGGATCTTCTCATGGTTTTGCTCATGGATTCCTGAGTGAGGTGGAGGCTCCGTATTGAAGCTTTGGCTCCTGCCGTGTCCTTCTGATATTTGGTGACGGCTGCTGTCACTGACCATCTCATGGATCTTCACCACCATATGACCCTAAACATTGAGAGTGACCCCAATATAGAGAGGTATAAACATGTCGCCCCCCTGGGCCCCCCATGCTTTTGTGTATGTGTCAGTGTGTTATCTCCATAGTGTGCTGTATGGTGCGCTGGAACCTTTATTTACACATGAATCTACTACTGATCTGCCTCTGAAATGTCTCCTGGGTCACACAGCTCCAGGGGGATTTAATATCAGCAGCAATATGGAATCTCTTACCTCTCCAGTCAGCAGAAAGATCATCTCCAGAGTTAGATCCAGGATCCTCTGGCTCAGCGGATCCCTGGCTGTGAGTGGATTCATTATCACAGGTTACCTGGACGGCGGGATCTTGTGGAGGAACGATTAGAGGAAGCACAATGTGTCTGGAATAAGAGAATAATAACATGCGTGTCAGAGCTGACCTGGTTTAGTCTGAAGCAGAGATGATATACTGTGTGTGCGGCGTGAGAGGCCGGAGGATGCGGCGTTCATACAGAATCATTACAGCGCTGCTTTATAGCACCAGGGGGAGTGTGGGGATTGGATAGGGTTAATGGGACCTGCCTGGAAGGAGCCGCGCACTGTAACTCCCATGATCCTCAGCCAGGTGGAACGTCCCCATGTTTAAAGTGACAGCAGAGCGCCTCCCTGCGCGGCAATTCACACGGCGCTGTAATGGAGCTACGCGGCTATGAGGGCTGCACCGTGACTGTCCCACAATGACACCCGACAGCTTTCCATACAATAACCAGCATGTGGGACATGGCGCCCGCACATACCTGAGCCTCCTCTCCCAGGACACCAGCCCTGTCTGTGCTACTCCTGTGTGTGTCCTCTCCAGTCACATGGGGGTGTGAGCAGCCTCATGGAGCCCGTAGTAAGGGGCCAGGGCAGGACGGCACATCCTCAGCTTCTCACACACACACCATCTCCTGCAGCAGCACAGGGGGAGGGGCGCGCTCTGATGACATCACAGCTCAAGTGATTGGATGCAGGGCTGATCACGTGGTGCTGGGGGAGGGGAATTGTGGACACTGAGCTGTGAGGTGGCTGGATCCAACACTGAGGGGCTGCAGTTTTTTCCTCTAGAACAGGGGTGGGGAACCTTTTTTCTGCCAAGGGCCATTTGGAAATTTAGCCTGCTATATTTAGGAAGAAATTAATTAACTCACCCCTAATGTGATGGCTGGAACTGCTTCTCTTTGGTGAGGCGCGCAATGTTAACTGGTACAGATGATGTTGTTACTTGCAATTTTCCAGGTTTGTGCCCCTCCCCGTTTAATTAATTTCACCCCCATTTAATTTCAACCTCCCCATTTAATTGATTTAACCCTACTCCCCATTTAATTTCACCCTCCCCTTGAATTTCTTCATCCTCCCCATCTAATTCATTTCAGCCCCATTTAATCTCACCCCCTCCCCATTTAATTAATTTCACTCTCCCCCTCCAATAGATTTCACCCTCCCCCTTTCCATATAATTATTCTCACCCTCTCCCCTTTTAATCTCACCCCCTCCCCATTTAATTAATGTCACTCTCCCCCTCTAATTTCATCCCCCTTTCCATCTAATTATTTTCACCCTCCCCCTTTAAAATTAATTCCAGTCCCCCACCCACCCCGCGGCCCATTTACCAGACTGCGGCGAGTGGCAGAATGAGGGGACGGGGATTATCCCCGCTCTCTTCACTCGCTGAAGCGCGCTGGATCCTCCTTCACGCTGCACCCAGAAGATGAGGGGCTCAGCATGTTGGAAGATCCGGCGCGCAGCAGCTAGTGAGGGAAGCAGGGATAATCCCCGCCCCCTCATTCTGCTACTCGCCGCGGTCTGGTAAAAGGGCCGTGGGAGAGGGAATTTGCACCCCCTTGCTGTGGCGCTCTGAGGGCCGGACCAATTGACACCGCGGGCCGTATATGGCCTGCGGGCCGGACGTTCCCCACCCCTGCCCTAGAAGGACCTTTGACCTCACAGCAGATTAGATCAGGGAAGTCACATGGTTGGATTCCCCCCATGATGCAGTTCACACCCCATGTGACTGGAGGGGCCACACACAGACAGGGCTGCTGCTTCCAGCACATTCTACATATAAGCCCTGTGTCTCAATGAGCAGGACATTAATGTGTTAGTGACATGTGAGGAGGAGAGGGCTGCTCTATAAACTCTATATAGTGTGAGGGCAACAGGGGCTTCAGTTTGTCGCTGATCAGGGCGTCCAGGTAACCTGTGATAATGAATCCACACACAGCCAGGGATCCGCTGAGCCAGTGGATCCTGGATCTAACTCTGGACAGAGGCTTAACTAGAAACCTCAGGTTGCAGGTACCATGACCCTCCCCCAGGCAAAAACATATTATTGTTATTAATCTTTATTTATAAAGCACCAGTATATTCTACAGCGCTGTACAATGGGCACAATCAGACAGGGTTATGATACATTGAACAACATGTGCCAAACCAGTACAGGAGGAAATGAGGGCCCTATTCCCATGGGAACTCACAATCTAGAAGATTTTTTCCCCCTCCCGTCAACATGTATTGGTTCCAAGGTACACAATGATGACTCCAGACAATCAGTGTCCCATTTTTTCCAGGTCCACTATGGCTTATTCAGTCCATCCCATTTTTAAATGCACTATGTGTATCTCACAGAGCTCTACAGCAATAAACCTCACAGCAGTGTGTATGAAGGCATCACAGAGCTCCACAGCAATAAAACTCACAGAAATGTGTGGTGTGTATGAGCGTATCACAGAATCCACAGCAATAAAACTCACAGTAATGTGCGATGTGTATGAGCGTGTAGCGCTGTTTAAAAACTCTGTTGATGTATTGCTCAGGTTTGGCCACCATAGAGAGACAAGCGCAATGTAAAGTATACTGGACACAACGGGACTACGTTTTCCATCATGCTTTGCGCCGGGGACAGGAAGTGGGTGGGAGAGAGCGAAGGACATCCGCAGCCTCTTGCGAAGGAGAGCCAGTGTGAGCCGAGCGACGAAAGGTGGAAGACGCACGTGAGACTGCCAGATATTGAGACCAGGACGGAGAGCAGGAGCTGCCTTGCGGGAGCTGAGAATCAGAGACAGTGCTGGTGGAGACCTATCCACACATCGCTGAGAGGTTTTGCGCAGACACAACGTTCCGGTTTGGACCCCGAGTAAGGGGACCGCGATGATCCACTGGGAGTGCAGGCGGTAGGCCATAATTCTCGTTACCGAAATCCGACAAGCAGGAGAAGCAGATCCGGTGGCACAGAGTTCCAGTATAATCAAGCGGAGAGAGATCCTTGATCGGACAGCGGAACAGAGTGTCTAGCGGATGGGTGAGAGGCCTTCCAGGCCACAGTCCAAGTTTAAACAAAGCACGCTGCAGTATTGTTTAAAACTACAGGGCCCCAATGTGACTAGTCGAAGAATTGCTCAATCCATTCACTGGCCAGTTGAATATAGTACCCGGGTACCTGAATCACACACACACACCTTTTTGGGACATTACTTTTACAGGATTACACTCCAGAAACAAAGGGGTTATGAAAATCCTGTCGTTCATATACCGTATTCACATTATATATTCCGCTTTATTGGGATCAGTAAAGTATATAATCTATAAAATCCACAACAGTGCCGGTGTATATTTATTCCCTAGTGCGGTGAGACTAACCTGAGGTTAAATTCAGCGGCTCTTCCGGGAGTGAGCGCTACAAGCGTATCACAGAGCTCAAAGTGAAACTCACATATAAGTATAAAATAAATTTAAAAATCAATTATATATATAAAATATAGACAAGCCCCAAGGGCCCGGGTGCAGTGGCCGACAGGAAAATTCAGTGAGCTGATTGGTTATCAGCTGTTCAGCAGCGTGAGGTACAGCTGAGCGGCAGGAAAATACAAAGAGCTGATTGGTTTATCAGTTGTTTGGAAGCACGAGACCAAGATATAAATTATAGCAGCGTAGGGCTTAGTCTGCACAGCTGACAGACAAGAGGATTTTACTTTGCACCAGCGTGTTCCAGCGTTCAGGGAGCAGCAGTTATGGAAGACTTGATTCATTGTCTGGTGGAAGAAGCCCTGAGAGCGGGGGGTGAAGAGTGGCGCCGGAGCTGTCTGGCTTCTGCTCCATCTGTGGCGGCGTTTGAGCAATGCGTATCAGAAAATCTTGTCACAGATCGCACAGGATCGTCAGGAAGATGTGAAGAGACCGGATGGAAGGCCAGTCCTGGCAATTTTGAGGCAGGGCATGTGGAGCACAGTTTTTGTCAACGTAAGATTCCAGGGAGCAAAACAGAAAGAGTGGGACTATCAAAACGAAAGTGGATTCACATACAGAAGAAGATTATTTCTTTCATCTCTAAGGCGAACAGGGAACAAGAAGAAAAGGCTAAACGGCGGGAGGGTGGCTGCTGCTAAAGACTCAAAGAAATTTGAGGACAGTTCACAGCGGCTGCAATCTACGGAACATGCTGGAGAAGGAACAAGCAGCGCTGGAGCAGGTCACAGGAGTGGTGAGAGCTTCCGTGGGCCAGCGGGTAGGCTAGGGGAAGTGTTTAGTTTACTCACCGATGTACAGTCAGGTCCAGAAATATTGGGACTTCAACACAATTCTAACATCTTTGGCTCTATACACCACCACAATGGAGTTGGAATGAAACAAACACAATGTGCTTTAACTGCAGACTGTCAGCTTTAATTTGAGGGTATGTACATCCAACTCAGGTGAACGGTGTAGGATTTACAGCAGTTTGCAGATGTGCCTCCCACTTGTTAAGGGACCAAAGGTAATGGGACAGAATAATAATCATAAATCAAATTTCCCTTCTTAATACTTGGTTGCAAATCCTTTGCAGTCAATCACAGCCTGAAGTCTGGAATGCATAGACATCACCAGACGCTGGGTGATGTTTTGCCAGGCCTCTACTACAACTGTCTTCAGTTCCTGCTTGTTCTTGGGGCATTTTCCCTTCAGTTTTGTCTTCAGCAAGCGAAATGCATGCTCAATGGGATTCAGGTCAGGTGATTGACTTGGCCATTGCATAACATTCCACTTCTGTTAGTTGCTTTTGCAGTATTCTTTGGGTCCTTGTCCATCTGTAACTGTCAACACAATCCCCCAGCTTTGGCCGCAAAACCACCAGCTGGCTTCATGTAACATGGCAAATTATCTGACTGTACCTCAACTAACCATGCACATATCAAAAGCAATCCACCGGCTTTGGCTGCAAAACCACCAACCGGCTTCCTGCAACATGGTATGACTCCAATGGTCTTCTCTGTATTTTTTATATTTTCACTGCAGAAATACTTCAGTGCAACTGGAGAAACCGGCCAAGGGGTATATGGGCACCAGAATAATTGAAGTCCCTGCATGCTGTTTTCCCTAGAGCCAGCTGTGGGCTCCTTCAAATGGGAGTTTAAATTCAAAGGAAATACTGAACAACTTGTGTTTAAAGCAGACATACTGCGCAATCCTGATCTCTTCTCCTTCTTCCACCGTAATTGTTCCACCGTCTACATTGTAAAAGAAATGAAGAGAACTGCATCTATGGACATATAGGGTGCCTATCTCACTTTCCCATGGACTTTGATCTAAGAGTGCTGTGTTGTTTATATTGTATTCCATTGTATACTGGGTATTTAGAGGAACCCCATACACAACATTCAGTGGGTGGTTTGGGCACTCGTTTCTGGTGGGCGCTTCACCCTTGTGCTTTACAATATGGTGTGATGATACCTTTATGTTGTACTAACCTGATACATAAATTCAATATTTTATTTGCCGCAATTCAGAGGTTTTTGCCAACATCCAATACCTGATTCAGTGACTCCAATTTTCGCAAATTACGGTGACCATTCGCTAAATAGGGAATTCACCATATTTTTAGGGAAATGCATTCCCCGAAATGTGACAAAAAGCAAAAGATCTAAAGATGAATAGCGTCTAACTTCAATAATAACCCCTGAAATCCCATTAAAGCAGGGAAATACAATAAAAATAAAAGTGTGGCATGTAGCTGTAACATCCTTGGCCCCCGAAGCGCTTCGTAGGGGGTCAGGGTGCCCGGTGGCATCGCTGGCTAGCCTGTTGCCAATACTGAGAGCTGGCAAAACGGCATCTGAGGGGCGGGGCTTAGCATAAGTGCAAGGAGCCATCAGCCTTTAAAAGAGGGTGAGTGCAGCTGCTCCTTGAACTGTCGTGGGAGTAAGTTGGCGTTACTGTAGTTCAAGTTCCTGCATCGCCTGGTGTCTTGATATTGACCTGTTTCTGGCTGAGGACCTGTATACGTTTTGACCTGGCTATCCCTAGCGACCATTCTCTCGCATATCACTATTGTACTTTTGCCTGAGTGTGTGTCAGATTCACGTTTATGGTTTTGCCGTATGGTTTATGTTATCTGTCTAGTTCTAGTCCTGGTTATTTTCTCGTTCATGTAACTTGGTTTCTAGTTCATGTTTTCATGTCTGTCTGTCTGGTTTCAAAGCCTTATCTCAAGGCACCCAGTTCTCTGTCTAGATCAGTGTCATGTTTGTTCCTAGTTTTTAGATTTAAGTCCTGTCCAGTCTGTTGCTGAATTCACCTGCTGTCTTGTTTCCTGTCGTGTATTTGTTTTCTTGGTGGCTATACAGAAGCCTATCGCTGATAGCAGGCCTGCCTGCAGGCTATTGAACTGTGGGTTCCCGCTCTGTATAGCTTGAGTACATACTGAATCCAATCTTAGATTGTAGGCCTTCCCTGCAGGCTAATGAACACAAGTGTTCCTGCTCTGTATGTCTCAAAAGTAAGCCTTGCATCAGCAATCTTGTTCACGTTTGTTCATGTATCATGTCATGTCTATGTGTCAGGACCACAGATAGTTAATGTGTTTCCACCCAGCGACCTCCTGGCCATGAAGCCATTTGGAGCGGAGGAGTTAATTAGGTTTCTTGTAGTACCTCCCTGGTGTGGGAATCAAGGTACTACAGCCTTTCCTGCTGTCTGTGTTCAAGAATCTGTCCTAAAGAATCCAAAGAAACGCTACTCCAGGGTAGCGCCGTTAGCACACCGTTACATGTAGCCTACCCATTAACCCTAAAATGCCATTAATCAAGTGAAAGCATTAAATTAATACACTGTGAGTGTCAGGTTCCTTAACAGTGCCTTGGTAGCCCCCTTCAAGTATTGTGCATCTGCTGTGTGCCTGCACTTGAGCGCAGCTTCATTCCTGTGCTGCTCACTTCCAGCGATGAGATCCAGCACATATTCAGTTAAAACACACACACCATAGGTCACATGATTAACCTGAATAAAGGGTCATGCCCTCTCTCCTCCTTGCTCCAGCATTTCCAAACCACTACCAGTGAGAGTGGACCTATGCTGTGGCTCTCCTGCGTTATCCTGAACCCCAAACCTTGCCGTCGTTGCCAGTCTTTCCTGTGTCTCCATACCCTCCAGTATCCAGTGTGTCAAAGATCCCACTGTCCTGGTTGTTTCCTGCTTCCCTATTGTCAAGCCCTATAATTGTCCTGTTCCTCACCTCCAAACCAATTGTTCTGCTGCTTCCTGCAGCAACTCACTGCACACCCTTGTACTGGTGCATCACCGCATCCTGGGCTCAGTATTCTGCCACCTCGGTACCACCCTGGTACAACACCTAACAGTGAGGCATGTAGCCTACCCATTAACCCCTAAAATGCCATTAAGGGAAAACATGAAATGAATATACTTGGGGCATGCAGCCTATCCAGTAACTCCTAAAATGCCAGTTTTCAAGACAAAACATGAAATATATACACTGTGAGGCATGGCGCCTACACATTAACTCCTAAAATGCCACTAATAAAGGAAAAAATAAAATGTATACTGTGAGGGGTGAAACCTGCCCATTAACCCTAAATATATAACTAACCAAGGCAAAAGCAATACACAATGTAATATATAGTCTGACCATTAACCCTGTCACTGCTGAGCCATTTCCATCCTGTGAAAAAAAATTGTTATGTTTTTATTTTACTTTTTATGACTTTGTCTTTACACTAAATATGGTCAGACTCTGCCCTTTCCAATGACACCTAGATTGATCATGTGCGATGCATAGGGCCGGAGAAACAGTCGTCTGATAATGTGGGGGAAGCTGGATGCTGATTTTTGGTGGGGGGCACATGGGGGGGTAAGGAATAACCTAGGGGGGGCAATTGCCCTCCCTAGAGACGCCTATGCCCGTAAATGCAGCTAAATCTATGCATATAATTCCCATAAATCCGGCTAAATAGGCCGTAACACATTACTATAAAATAAACACAGCGTAAACACATTTATTACAACATTAAAAGCAGATGCACAATACTCACTCACAAGAGGAGCGGCACAACATAAAAGATTTATAGATGTGGAAAAACAGCATAAATTGCTCCAGAAGTCACCGTTCACTTTCACAGGGAGTCCTCCTCTGCAGAAGCATTCCAGACTTCAAATCCACCTTCCTGTCTCCAGAAACCCATTGGAGAGGCCGAGCTGGATAAACGTTCTGGGGACTCAAACACAACGGACTAATGGACCCCCCAATATAACACAAAGCAAGCAGGAAAACATTACAGGGTCTCAATAAAACAAACAATAATAAAAGTCTGTAATAAGTACTTTTGTCACGTTCCAATCCTGTCTCTCTGCCCTCTGTATTCTTTATGTTTTGATGCTTATGTGTTTCCCTATGCTGCTTTCCCTGAGATGCAGCTCAGGGGTTAATGTGTCTGCTAGTTTCAGTTTCTGCTGGTGATATGGGCTGATTACTCCCCTATATAAAGCCATGGGCCCATATCACCATGCTCTTGCATCTGGTTCACTTCAGCTGCTAGTTTTGTTCCTGAGAGCTCCCTGCTATTCTGTATAAGTACAAGTTCTAGTTCGTGTTTAATGTTTACCTTATTTCTTTGGTTTCTCTGTCTATTGTTTCTTTAGTTAGCCTAGGTTCCAGTTCATGTCCAGTGTTTTTCATGTTGTCAGTTTCAGTGTTTCTCCTTTGTCTGAGTTTCATCTTCTGATTGATTTCCTGGTATTGACCCTCTGGCCTGGCTGACAGATTTCCTCTGGTGCTGTATCCCCGCTTTGGCTTGAGGTAAACGTTTTGGTTTTGACTCCTGGCTTATTCACTGAAGACTCCTCTGGACATCCCTAGCTGTACTATGTATATTGATGTATATGTTGTGTGTCCCTGCTGACCACGGTTTTTGTGATTGAAGTCCTTCCCTGCAGGTTGTGGAGTATAACTCATTCAGGTGTGTACACCCTGGGACTCTGTATGGCTACTAGGTAACCTTTTTCTATCAGTATAGGGCTCCTCTGGTATAGCCGTGCAGAGGTCCCCAGTTCCCCTGTGTTTATATTCACGCATCTAACGTTATTGTGTCCTGCATCTCTGCATATAGGGGCTTTTACTCATACCAGGGCCCTACTTGGCGAATGACGGGTACCGCCATTGTGGCTGAATGTGACGACTTTAGCGCGCGACGCCTTTCATTCATAAGACTTCATCTGGATCTATGGATTCCTCAATAATCCGACATTAAATACCCTCATTTTCTGAACAAAACTATCAACTAGCGCATCCAGAATAATGTATATAATATAAATTACAGTGCAGGGGGATTGCCATGGGTAAAACTATGGCACCCAATTATGCAAATTTATATCTGGCATGCTGGGAATAACTGACAGAGGCCTGATAGTAAACAAGGGCATCCACAATATTTAGCAACCGTTAAAACATCTAGAGCAGTAGCAGTAGAGCAGTCTGTTTTAATTACATACCATTTAAAGGGTAAGTTTTACATTCTCACACTGCTGACAGTCACTCTAAAAATACTTTTTTCACTATTATGGTATCTCACTTTTCACACTTGATCAGACTGTAGATGCTCCTGTTCACCATTAATATCTCCGGGGGATCCACACTTTCTCTCGGAGGTTCCCACGGTGAGTTTTGACACACTCCTTTTATTTGCATTCTGCTCACATATCACAGACACGCACACACGCCCATGGATACTTACAGGGTTATTCAGAGAGAGGTGAAAACCAGGAGAATAACTGGAGAAGTGAAAATTCTAGGTTAAAATTGCCAAACCAGAAAAAATCTCCCATTTATCTCACTTTCCAAATCGGCTATTTGGTCTAGATTGTTCATTCTCCTGCTTCTCACCTCTCTCTCTGAATAACCCTGTTAGTTTCACACTTTAGTTCATTTCATTTTTTTCCACACATTGTTTTCTCACTGTTTCGCGGTTGCTTCAGTAGCGACTCGGGATATACATTTATATTTTAAGTTTTACTCTCTGCTGGCCCCTATGTGGGCCCTGTGTTGTCTATATGACGGGGAAATATGGTGTCCCTTTTGTTTTATCTTGATAAACCCTTATTACTTAAACGAGAGAAATCTCAATGTATCTGTAGCGCTGTTTAAAACTCTGTTGCTGTATTGCTCAGTTTTGGCCACCAGAGGGAGACAAGCGCAATGTAAACTATACTGGACAAAATGGGACTACGTTTTCCAGCATGCTTTGGGGCAGAGACAGGAAGTGGGTGGGGAAGGTGGAAAGGACATCCGCAGCCTCGTGGAAGGAGAGCCAGTGTGAGCCGAGGGGTGAACAGAGTGAGACGCACGTGAGACTGTGAGCGATTGTAACCAGGCCGGAGAGCAGGCGCTGCCTTGCCGACGCTGGGGATCGATACAGTGACTTGCTAGAGACCTAGTAATCCACCGCTGAGAGGTTTTACACAGACACAGAGTTCCAGATTGGACCCCGAGTTAGGAGACCGTGATGATCCACTGGGAGTGCAGGCGGTAGGCTGTAGATCTTGTTAAAGAAGACGGACAAGCAGGAGAAGCGGATCCGGTGGCACAGAGTCCCAGTATAATCCAGTGGAGACGTCCTTGATCGGGTAGCGGAACAGATTGTCTGGCGGATGGGTGAGAGGCCTCCCAGGCCACAGTTAAAGTTTAATGAAGCACGCTGCAGTATTGCCTAAATCTACAGGGCCCCAACGTGACTAGTCGAAGATTTATTAAATCCATTCACTGGCCAGTCGAATATAGTACCCGGGTACCTGAGCTCACACACACACTTTTTGGGACATAACCTGCACGGGACCTACACTCCAGAAACGAAGAGGTTAAACTTTTATTTTACCGCTGCGCGTTTCTCGCATTACGAAATCCTGTTTTCTATATACCGTGCTTACATTATATATGCAGCTTTATTGAGACCAGTAAAGTATATAATTTATAAAATCCACAACAGTGCTGGTGTATATTTATTCCCTAGTGCGGAGAGACTAACCCGAGGTTAAATTCAGCGGCTCCTTCGGGAGTGAGCGCTACATATCCTTCCTGGTAAAATACTTTATAAATAAATAATGCGATTAATGTTTTCCCTTTCCCTTTGTGATTATGTATGTACCACAAGTTCTTCCATGTTTGGACTCTGGCCTTTATTTGTGCCTATCTCACCTTACAGGAGGTAGGAGTGATTTGTTTTTATATCTGTGTGGTCCCACGGCCTGCCCAAGCTTTGCGGGTTGTCAGGGCAACACAGCCTCCTGCCGCAGCCTGATGACATCACCTGACTGGAACTCCCGGGTTCTCTGGCCGGGACCACGAGGTGTGTGGCAGGACGGTATTGGTAAATTGTTCCATAAAGTTATAGGCCTCCAGGGGCTGAAACGTCGTGTTATGATTTTAAGGCATTGAAGAAACGTTATACTGTTTATAAAGACCCTCAGTGTCTCCCTTCAGCCAGTTTCTATCATTACCCCCACCGGGAGATGGTACCGGGGCAGAATTGGCTCACAGAGCCGCTTCAGCGATCCTCAGCTTCTATATATCTATATCTATCTATCTCGGTGCACACGAAGACTATCCTATATAAATATAGACTTATTCCATAGATCACCGTTTCAGTCCCGTCTGGGACGTTTCTCAAGATAACATACACAAACAAACATCCAACATAAATACACATTTCAATTAACTCAGAACGAGGGCGTCCCTCTGGCTCCAGGACGTGCCTCAGAAGAGCTCACAAGCTGTTGCCATAGCGACATGCAAACACTTTAATTCTAATGACACACCTGTTAAAAACGATTTAAAAAAATGCAGATCTGGTTGTGTGCCTATCACAATACATCACAGTTGTATCTTTATTACTCAATTACTTGTATAGTCTCATTACCCATATACTACACCCACCATTCTGCCAAACGTAAGCAATACATATAAAAATAATGGTATAACACCAGGAAACAAATGTTTACATAAGGAGGACCTCCGATCCGAGCATGCTACATCGTGATCAGTTACGATTCATAGCAATGTAACACTTCCCACTGATCCCCTGATAAGATTCATCCTACACAAACCAAAAGGTTATTAGCAATAAATTACTCAGACTAGAATCAACAGAGGACTGCCCTATCCGCAGAATCCGTTGGAAAAACTTTCAATTAACCCCTAAATCTCCTAATAGGTACAATGTTACCGGGATCCTAGAAATTAACTTTGACTATTTTTTTCATTCAATTTTCTTGGTGCGAGAGCATCTAGGGAAAAAATCCAGAATGACTCCCTCTTCAACAGCTTGAACGCCCTCGTTCTGAGTTAATTGAAATGTGTATTTATGTTGGATGTTTGTGTAGCGCTCAGTCCCGGAGGAGCCGCCGAAATTGAACCTCGGGTCAGTCTCCCCACACTAGGGAATAAATATACTCCAGCACCGTTGTGGATTTTATAAATTATATAGTTTACTAGTATAAATGGCATATAATGAATAACACGGTGTTCGTATATATATTTACAGTACTTCGTAATGCGGGAAACGTGCAGCGGAAAAGAAATTCGATGCTTCGTAATTCGGGAAATGCGCAGCGGAAAAGAAAATACAATGCTTCGTAATTCGGGAAACGCGCAGCGGAAAAGAAAAGGAAGATAAATCTTTAACCCCCTTTTGTGTTTGGGGAGGGAGTCCCGCACAGGTTATGTCCCAGAGTGTACGTGTGTGTGTGTTATGGTACCCGGGTACAATATTCAACTGGCCAGTGAATTGCTTATGAGGTATCTTCGACTAGTCAAGTTGGGGCCCTGTGGGTTCTGGAAACAAACAGCAGCGTGCTTTCTTTATTCACAAACGGCCTGGAAGGCCTCTCACCCATCCGCCAGATACTTGGTGCTCCGCTCGACCCAGGACGTCTCTCCGCTTGATCTTGGCTGGGATTCTCTGGGCTACCGGATCCGCTGTCTTGCCTTTCTGTAGCTGCTGCAAGAAGTCCAGCTCACCGCCTGCTCTCCCTGTCCGATCAATCTGCGGTGCTCCTAACTCGGGGTCCTCTCGCTCACTTGGTATCAGCGTGGGTATTCCTGTGAATCACTGGGTCTTCCTCTGGTAAAGCTGAATAACCCGGTCTTTAGCTCTGTCAGGCCCCAGCTGCGCTCCGGCCTAGTCACTGTCTCGTTCTGCTGCTCTGCGTCTTGCTCCTCTCACTCCCTGGCACGCTCTGCCAGCTCTCCCCACGAGGCTCAGGATGTAAGTCTCTGTGTCCCACCCACTTCCTGTGTCCGCTCCCAAAGCATGCCGGGAAATGTAGTCCCAATGTTCAAGGTCTCTCATCGCGCTTGTCGCCCTCCGGTGGCCAAAAATAGGTACTGCCGCGACAGGGAATTAAACCCAGCGCTACATTTGTTTGTGTATGTTATCATGAAAAAAGTCCCAGATGGGACTGAAACGTCGACCTATGGAATAAATCTATTTGTGTATGACAGTCTTTGTGTGCACTGAGATTTTTTTCGTATTTATGCTGCAGCTGGGTTTGCACCGAAGCAAGCAATGATCTTTCTATTCATGGAACAGTGAGTGCGGGGCTTCTTGGAATATATATGTAGCGCTGTGTTTAAAACCTTATTGTGGCAGTACCTATTTTTGGCCACCGGAGGGAGACAAGCGCGATAAGAGACACTGAACATTGGGACTATGGTTCCCGGCATGCTTTGCAAACAGAGACAGGAAGTGGGTGGGACACAGACGCTGTACATCCTGAGCCTCGTGGAGATAGCTGGCAGAGCGCACCAGGGAGTGCATGAGAGAGGACACAGTGCTGCAGAGCGGAACCGTGACTAGGCCGGAGCGCAAGTGTGGCCTATCAGGATTCCAAGTGGGGTTATCCAGCCTTGCAAGAAGGAGCCCTAGTTATCCACAGACATTACCCAAGCAGAGGACCCCGAGTAAGGGGTACCGCAAGTCCATTGGATGGGAGAGCAGGCGGTAGCTGGACAAGTCCGGGCGAAGCAAAGAAAGCCTGACCACAGATCCAGTAGCCGGTATCCCAGCAAGGCATCAAGCGGAGAGACGTCCTGGGTCAGCGGAGCCTTGGTGATCGAGCGGATGGGTGAGAGGCCTCCAAGGCCGGTTTTACAAAGTCAAGAAAGCACGCTGTTGTTTATTTCTAGAACCCACAGGGCCCCAACTTGACTAGTCGAAGACATCGTTTAAGAGATTCACTGGCCAGTTGAATAGTACCCGGGTACCATAACACACACCTACACTCACAGTTCGGGACTTAACCTGTTCGGGACTCACTCCCTAGTATCCGAAAAAGGGGCAAAGATTCGCATCTTATTTTGTTTTCCGCTGCGCGTTTCTCGAATTACGAAATATTGTATTCTTTTTCCGCTGCGCGTTTCTCGTAATTACGAAGCATTGTACTTTTCTGTTCGGTCACGCATTTTTCAGAAATACGAAGTCTCGCATTTCTTTTTCCGCTGCGCGTTTACCGCGATACGAAATACTGTAAATATATCTACAAACACCGTGTCTCATTATATGCCTTTTACTTTAGTAAACTATATAATTTATAAAATCCACAACGGTGCTGGAGTATATTTATTCCCTAGTGCGGGTTGACTGACCCGTGGTTCATTTTCAGCGGCTCCTCCGGGAGTGAGCGCTACATATATATATATACATACACATACATACATACATACATACATACATACTGACTGATATATTATCGTGAAAGCTAGGGATGCATTTTCCCAAACCTTGCAGGATCCCTTATTCCCACCTCGCACTGCACGGTCGCTCTGATAGCCGGTGTTGTATCAAAAGTGGTTGCCCGTGAAAAGCTGTTCGGCAATTTCTGTAGCTCCGCCCCCTCTCTCCCTGCCACATAGGACCTCCTACGTCCTTTGCTAGATGGCTGAACTGAAAGGCTAACAAACAAACAGAAATTGGATACGGTAACACAGGCAACAAAATAAAAGCGTGCTCTCCTGAATCAAATGAATAAAGAAAGCAATCAATAGTCACATATAATGTCCTTATATGTCATATGCATCACATGTGCAAAGTCCTCATATGGATTCGGAGATGCGGAGGTGTGGTGACTCACCATCACAAAGGATTTTTCAAGTTGGAAAATGAGAAGAGAGTACTGGACATAGTGTAAAACTGAGAAAAATTTAAGCTCTTGAAAAAGTTGTTTTATTACAAACGACCAAGCCAGGCCCCACCCACTCAGACGCTGATCGGCCATTAGTAAGTGCTGGCACCCGGCCAGCCAGCGACACCGTCTGATGCCCAGACCCCTCAGGCAGTGCTGCGTGGGCTTAGGACGTAACAATATATATCTGGTGGTCTGATGTTTTTATGGTTGTGTGTGATATATATATATATATATATGTCTGAGGTCTGTATGAGTGTATATGTATCTATGATGTCTGGCATACCAGGAGTTTGCCCGTTGGGCCGCTAGCCTCCCGGGTCGGTGGGCTGCTAGCCTCCCGGGTCGGTGGGCCGCTAGCCTCTCAGGCCGGATGGCTGCTACTTTCCTGGGCCGGAGGGCCACTACCCTCCCATGCCAGATGGCCGCTACCTTCCCGGGTTGGACGGTCGCTAACCTCCCAGGGTAGATGGCTTGTCATCATAACCAGCCACCTGACAAGGCAGCCTATGCCAACTTTAAGATTGCGGCTGACCATTCAGTGTGCCCTATGACCTAATCAGACAGAGCCGGCCGGCCGCAGGCCCCCGCTGATTAGGTCACAGGGCACAACACGTGATGTCTGCCACCCAGGAAAGGGGCAACACGCATCGTGCCCTGTGACGGAATCAGAAGGGGCCGGTCGCCATCTTGGAATTCTGCAAAGCCACAGCTTCACAGTGTGTGGGGAGTATGAGGATATCACAGAGTTCCACAATAATGTGCAGTGTTTACTGTGGAGCTCTGACATCCTCGTAAACACCGCAAATTACTGTGGAGCTCCGTGACACCCTCATAGAGCTCCACAGTAATGTGCAGACTTTATGACACCCTCATGTGTGTTGTTTCAAAAAAAAAGATGTCACATAGCTCAATCGTAATGTGCGTTCTGCATGATGGTGCCAGAGAGTGCCACAGCAATGTGCGGTGTGCATGAGGAAATCACAGAGCGAGCTCCACAGTAATGTGCGGTGTGTATGAGCATATCACAGAGCTCCACAGCAATGAAACTCACAGTAATGTGCGCTGTGTAGATAAAAAAAAAAGTGTGCTGCTCAGTCCATAATGCCCGGGCCAACTTATTGTCCCAGTCTGGGCCTGGTGGCTATACATATATATCTGGAGTCTTGTGTGGTATCGGTGCATCCCTACTCTGTACATAGTGCTCCCTGTGTCCCCATTTTTAATATATATATATATATATATATATAATTACATATATACACATTACCAAAGAGGTGGAAGCACTCCGGGTCTTATATAAAATAACAAACGTTTATTAGCAAGTCCTATAAAAAGGGACTGCCGTTTCGGCTCCTAGAAGCCTTTGTCAAGGTATGTCCCAACATACGTAATGGCAAGATATATATACAATAAAAAGTTTAATTCCCCCCCCCCCCCAATCATGTGCCTCTGCGTCCGTGGCCACGCCGATAGCCTCAACAGCCGGCGCGCCCACTCGGGACGTCTTGCGTGTGACGTAGAACCCGTCACGTCATGGTGTGTGTGACTGTAGGATCCGTTACCTTAGAAACCTAACAGCAATGAAAACACCACGATAGCCCCAAGCGGGCTAAAAACAATAATATGGCTACTATGTATCAGGCTGGAAGAGCATGGAGAGAAAAAATAACAGTAGGTACACTCATCTCTTTGAAGTATTTGTAATGCAAAGAAATAGAAATGTATGATGGTGCGGAAATATATGCTATAGCTAGCGCTATTAATCAGGTGATTATATATATATATATATAGTCCTAAAGATCATTGGGCTGTGACACTAGTGTTAATAAGCTGGTGATTCCAGATGTATACAGTGATAAAGGGGTGAAAAAAGGGTGAACAAATGAAAAAAAAAAACAAATGTGGAAATTTTTATTTTTATTTATTTATTTATAAAAGGATTTTACCAGGAAGGATACATTGAGATTTCTCTCGTTTTCAAGTACGTCCTGGGTTCGAGAACATTGAGTGGTTACAGAAATACAAAATAGTAAAATGAGATATTAACACAAGACCAAATATACAGATTAACAGAAAAATAAATATGGAGGAAATAAAGTCATTATGTTACATGTTTACAGGTGCATTCCATATTGAGATATGTTAATAGGGAAGTCTTAAGGGACTTTAGACTGGGGGAAGATTTGACGGTGTCTGGGAGGTTATTCCATATTTGCGGTGCTCTGTAGGAAAATGAGGATCGAGACACTTTCTTTTTGTATTGTGGTATTGCAAGTAAGGTACTGGTCCTGGATCTGAGGTTATAGGATGAGGGAACTGCCGGGGGAAGCAGCATATTCAGGTAGGGTGGTAGCTTCCCAGAAAAGCTCTTAAACACCAGGTTGGAAAGGTGAAGGGTGCGTCTAGATTCCAGCGATGGCCAGTTTAGTTCTTTTAACATGTCACAATGGTGGGTCATGTAGTTACATTGTAGCACAAAGCGACAGAATGAGTTATACAATGTAGTAAGTTTCTGGAGGTGTGTTTGCGGGGCGGCTGCATACACTACATCTCCGTATTCAATGGCTGGCATAAGCATTGAATACGGAGATGTAGTGTATGCAGCCGCCCCGCAAACACACCTCCAGAAACTTACTACATTGTATAACTCATTCTGAATGAAGTGAAAACAAAAGTGACAAATGTCAACTAAATAAAGGTGAAGAGTGAATTGAATAAAAGTGAAGGGTATAGAGGCGGAGCTTGGATGCCGAGGGGGACAGACGTGCTTTTCAGGAGCTCTGTAAATCGGGCTCCTGTTTACGGTTTTTGAGCTCATTAGGGCCACCTACTCACCCTCCTCGGCTCCTTACATTTGGCAGGGGCACTACTGACTGGAACGCTGTCCCAGACCGGGAGCTTTGACTGCCGCAGGTCCCTACAATAAACGCCGCTGGCTTCCTGCTTTAACTGGCAGCCATTTTGGAGCCTACGAGATGGAGGAGCGACACTCTGCCTTGCTGCTCCGGAGGACACACTGAGGGATCCTAAGCGGCATATAGAGGTGGCCTTGTGAGCTCGGGGGGGCACCTGGAGTGGAGAGGGCAGACTAGCAAGGACGGCAATTTCGGGAGACTGTGGAGGTTCCTTGGCCCATCACTACCTCGCTGACTGCGGCGTGCTCTATCCGGGTCCTGCCTAGCTCCCAGATGGGTAAGAAAACGGCGAATCGGCCTGACTCAGTGCCGGCTCCTGGCCAACGTGACATTCGCGACTCGCTGAGTATCGGGCGGTTGTCTGCCGCGGGTCTCCCCTCTTCCACCCTGCCTCCGTGTTATGGCTCATCAGATGAGGATGGCTTCATCTGGTCAAGGGGGAGTGGCGATGAAGAGGACCGGCTTTCCACGGAGGCTCCATTACAGGACCGGAAGGCCTCTGCGAAGAGGGCTGCCAAGGCGGCTCGTCGACGGGCTACACTATCTGCCTCTACCGAGGCTGCTGCCATTCAGACTGCCTCGTCCGCCTTCCTGGCGGTGACCCCGGGGGAGGACGTCCAGCTTGCCACTAAAGGCGATATAAAAAGAATGATGAACGACAAGCGGGCAATGTGGAGTGCGGACGTGGCAGGGGTTAAAGCGGAGGTGACCCTGGTACAGGAGCAGTTGGTAGAGATTCAAGACCGAACAACGACTGTGGAGACAGCGCATACTCACCTTGCTCGTAAGGTGGAATCTCTCCAGCTGCAAGTGGAGACCTTGTCGCGTATGGTGGAAACATTGGACGCCCGACATCGCCGGCGTAATGTCCGCAGCCGGGGGGTACCGGAATCGGTGCAGCTGGTGGAGACTGTGGGGTATGTTAATCGCTTGGCGGGCCACCTACTGAGACTCCCTCCCAGCGCACCAGAGATCTTTGGCGTGGCCATTCGCGTCCGGAAATCGGCAGCGGCTCTGGAGACAGCACCATGAGATATTATTGGAGTGGCGCGGGAGATACCTATGAAACAAAAGCTGATGTCGTTGCCTTCGGCGAGGAATGTTATTGCCTTTGAGTCCTCTGCCATATCTTTGTTTAATGACCTGCCTTTCTTGACACTGGCGGCACGCCGGAGGTTTCGGGAGGTGATGTCCTGCCTTCGAGATAAGGAGATTCGGTTCAGATGGGGGGCGGCGGGCACTCTGCTTTTCACACTCGACAACGTGCCGTATGTTTTCACATCCCCGGATGAAGTGTGGCCGGTCTTTGCCTCCCTGGGGATCCCCCGAGACCTGGAAACCGCAGTAGTTAGTGCCTTGGCTTCACCCTCTCTGGATCCAGGCTGAATGTTTGTCGCCATTTTCCCTTGCCTCTGTAGTATTCGAGACTGATTGGAAAAGTACACCCCGAGTATGTGTTTTTTTTTTCCTTATCACCATGTTATTTTGCCGGCTAGCTGAGACTCCTTCGTTGAGTATTTGAGACTTATGATCTATGTCAGTGGAGGACTTTTGTTGCTCTTCTACCCCATTTTATTATTATTATTTATTTTTCTTTCTACCTATCCTGCGACCATTACCTGAGAGGACTTTCATTTTTGCTACTAATATTTACCTACTAATATGTTGAGAGTGATGTTGCTTATTGTTTGAGTATTTTTCGGTACTTATGATATTCCCATGTCTCTCCTCTGCCGTTTGAGACATAAAGGACTACATGAGACCCCCCCCATGTTTGATGTATTTTTGATGTCTACTTGGCCCTGCGAGGCCTCTTTTGTCAGTTATTTTGTGCTTCTCGTTTGAAAAATAAAAAACTTTTTTTTTTTTTTACATTTTTTTTTTAAAAAGTGAAGGGTATAATGGTTAAGTGGTGTGTCAATACTGGGGTAACTTGACTAGTATGGCTAAATTAACGTTCCTATAAAAAGGAAGTGAAAGAGATGTATTCGTTTTGTTAAGCCCTGCTTCAGTGGCAGTTATTTTGGTGTTCTGTATTGTATATATAAAGTTGTGTAAAGCCCTGTTTCAGTGGCAGTTATTTGTCAGTTGATTCAATAAAATGGTTGTATCCTTGCTGTCTGTGATTACTGCAGCACAATACATAAAACGTTTAGTCCCTGAGGAGAGAGAGTTTGCAAGGTTCTAATCCAGAATGTTTCCCTCTGCAACAGGAGTTGAGATCGGTTGCCCCCTCTTTCCAGCTGCGGAATATGATCTATGGCAATAAATTTCAATGGCGGAAGTCTGTGTCCTGCTTGTAGAAAATGCTTGGCAACTGGTTTATCCGTGTGCTGGTCGCGATAGGCTGTAGTAATGGCTGACCGATGTCCACGCATCCTCTCTCGTAAAGTAAGGTCCAACTTGCCAACATAACCCATGCCACACGGGCATGTGATCAAATAAATAACATGATCAGTGGTGCAGGTGATACGGTGTCGGATCTTAAATCTTTGACCCGTAATAGGATGGGCAAACGAGTTGCCAGGCAGCATATGATGGTAGGTCACACATCCTGTACATCTGAAGCACCCCATCTTGTGGAACGGTCATGGTGGATCATAGGCAGAACGTAAGATTTTTAGTTCTCATGTAGCAAATCCGAGGTGGTTAATGCAACTGTGCTGGCAGTTTTGGATCATACTTAAACAGTTGCCGATGTAGGCGAAACTGCTTAACCAAAGTACCACTGCCTTGATGGCATGTGAGCGGAATGGTGATGCGTGGTAAATCCTGCTGGCCACTTGGCTTAGGAGCCTGGAGTCTTTGAAGTGCTTGGAGTAACCTCTTTGCAAAAACCGTGCTGTCATTTGTTCGACCTGTTGATTCCTACATTCTGGTTGGCTATTATATTGTAAGACCCTAAGGTATTGAGAGACAGGTATGGCACGTTGTAAATGCCAAGGATGATGGCTGTCAGCCATTAACAGGTGTTTCTGTCAGTGGGCTTGCGAAAAAGTATATAATCCAGGCGTATGCCACTACGAATGATTTCTGTGCTTTTGGAGTGCTTTCCCCTCCTGGAAAAAACACACACACACACACACACACACACACACACACTATATTTAGCTAAGCAATGTTAGTTCATATGCCAAAATCCCCAGAGTATAGCCGTAGTAGTGATACCTTTTTTTTATTGGACTAACGTTACATTTAAAAGAAAAGCTTTCCCCCACATTGAAAAACTCTCATCTAAACTTTACCCCAAACTAGGTGCTCTGTAAAGAAACAAATCCTGCCTGAACCCCATGGTAAGAAAGCAGATTGTAATAGCCGGCATAAGCATTTGTTGTACATAGTTACATAGTTATATAGGCCGAAAAAAGACATGCGTCCATCGGGTTCAGCCTCTCCCACATAACCTACTGCTGTTGATCCAAAAGAAGGCAAAAAACCCAGTCTGAAATGCTTGCCAATATGCAACAGACTGGGAAAAAATTCCTTCTTGACCCCAGAATGGCAGTCAGATTTCTCCTTGGATCAAGAAGCTTTTACCCACATATTAAATATTACAACCCTTAATATTCTGTGTCTGCAGGAAGTCATCCAGTCGTTTTTTAAAAGTCTGTACAGACTCTGACCCAACCACCTCAACAGGCAGAGAATTCCACAGCTTTATTGTTCTCACCGTAAAATAACCCTTCCTATGCTTTAAGCTAAATTTTCTTTCTTCCAGTCTAAATGGATGACCCCGTGTCCTGTGTATAGACCTGTTAATGAATAGGTTTATCAGACAATGGTTGATAATGGCCCCGTATATATTTGTATAAGGTTATCAGATCCCCTCTAAGGCGCCGTTTCTCTAAACTAAACAGGTTTAAGCTTGTTAGTCTTTCCTCATAACTTAACCCTTCCATTCCCCTTATTAATTTAGTTGCCCGTCTCTGCACTTTTTCTAGCGCTATAATATCTTTTTTTAAGACAGGTGCCCAAAATTGCACGGCATATTCAAGGTGCGGCCTGACCATTGATTTATACAGAGGCAAAATTATTTTTCATCCCGTGAGTGAACTCCCCTTTTAATGCATGCCAGTACTTTGCTGGCCTTGGCGGCTGCTGTTTGACATTGCACACATTGTTACTTAGTTTGAAGTCTATGATTATTCCAAATCCTTCTCCCGCTTGGATTTCCCTAACTCCGTACCATTTAGGGTATAAATTACTTGTGTGTTCTTCACTCCAAAGTGCATAACTTTGCATTTATCTAGATTAAATTTCATCTGCCATTTAAGTGCCCAGTCCCCCAATCTATCTAAATCCCTCTGCAGCGAAGTAACATCCTGCTCACATTGTATTAGTTTTTCCTAGTTTTGTGTCATCTGCAAACACTGATACATGGCTTTCAATGCCTATCTCAAGGTCATTTATAAATAAATTGAATAGTATTGGTCCTATAACAGACCCCTGAGGACACCCGCTTACCACTGGTGTCCATCTTGAAAATGTACCATTTATGACCACTCTCTGTACTCTATCTTTTAGCCAGTTTTCTATCCAAGAACAAGTATTTTCATCTAGACCAATTTTTCTCAATTTAAATAGTAACCTTTTGTGTGGAACTGTGTCGAAAGCTTTGGCAAAATCTAAGTAAATCACATCCACTGCGACCCCCTGATCTATACTTCTACTTACTTCCTCATAGAACGTAATTAGGTTAGTCTGACATGATCTGTGTTTCATGAAACCATGCTGATTTTTGCCAATTACATTATACCTCCCAATAAATTCCTGAATATTATCCCTTAGTAACCCCTCAAATACTTTCCCAGCCACAGATGTTAAGCTCACAGGTCTATAATTCCAGGCACAAATTTTAAACCTTTCTTAAATATAGGGACGACGTCAGCTTTTCTCCAATCCTCTGGTACTATTCCTGAAAGAAAAGAATCTTGAAAGATTAAGAACAGAGGTTTACATATTTCAACACATAGCTCTCTCAGTACTTGCGGGTGAATTCCATCTGGCCCTGGGGCTTTATTCACATTCACATTGTTTAATTTCTGCAAAACCTTGTCCTGAGTCAACCAGTCACTTTGTATTAGTAAGTTTTTATTAATGAATTGCATGTCTCCTGTTATAGGTTTCTCTTTGATAAATACTGAAGAAAAATAATCATTTAAAATTTCTGCCTTATACTGATCTTCCGTTAACAATAACCCTGACTCAGATTTTAGTGAACCTACATTTTCACTCTTGGGGTTTTTAGAATTTATGTACCTAAAGAATCTTTTAGGGTTGATCTTGCTCTCTTTGGCTATTTCTTTTTCATTTTCTAGTTTAGCCCATCTAATCGCATTTTTACATGCTTTATTGGCTGCCCTATATGCTTTATAGGATGCCTCAGATTTATCAAATTTAAAAGCTTTAAATGCCTTCTTTTTATTTTTCATTTCCTTAGTTACCTTCCTACTAAGCCACATTGGTTTCAGTCTGTTTCTTTTATATTTATTAACCAGTGGAATATATTGAGACTTTTCTAGGGTTAGTTTAAAGATATTCCACTTATCCTCAGTGTTTTTCCCGTGAAAGAGTTTCTGCCAGTCAATGACATTGAGAGCTTCCTTTATTTTAATAAAGTTGGCCTATTTAAAATTATATGTTTTAGCATGCCCCCTATGAATGTGTTTTTTTTGAGTTTATTCAAAGTCACCATATTATGGTCACTGTTTCCCAACTGTTCCTTTACATTAATATTTGAGAAAAGATCCACATTATTTGTTATAACCAGGTCCAGACAGTTATCCTCTCTGTATTGAATACAGAGATGTAGTGTATGCAGCTGCCCCGCAAATACACCTTCATAAACTTACTAAATTCATTGTTTCTTGAACCCAGGACATACTTGAAAAAGAGAGAAATCTCAATGTATCTTTCCTGCTAAAATACTTTATAAATAAAATGCTACATTATATAACTCATTCTGCCGCTTACTGCTACAATGTAACTACATGACCCACCATTGTGACATGTTAAAAGAGCTAAACGGTGCATGATTCTGCACACCCTGACCACTTTATGTTTTCAAAGTGGCCTGTATATTTAGAATACCCAAACCCCACCTCCCAGTAGTGCCAATCTGGAAAAATTGCTAGGTGAAACACCGAGGAGTTTCCTCAACCATCATCAGCAACACCATTAGGTGGGATTAATTTCAGGTAACCATATTGGCCGCAGGTGACATCAGTTGATTCTACGTGCTGACCTAACTCTTTCAGGCTAGCATCAGATGAGTGCACCATGTGCGCCCGTACTGATATGCTTACCGGTGTCTGTCGCAGCGTTGTCACTGCAACGGGGCCGGTCACACACTTGTCCGCGCACTAAATGCACACGCAACATGCATCCATTATCCAAGCCACTCCGTCAAAGTGCTAGGACGTGCGTTGATGGAGCTGCAAAGTGCGTCACTCCATAGGAAAATGAGTGCGGTCAGCGAGGTGGCTAGACGGGCGTCGAGTGGAAGGAATGTCCACTCTCACGGACGTTCCTTCCACCCCCAAACACGTTCGTCTTACACAAGCCTCAGACAGCAGCCCATCTCATAGGGGCACACCCTAATTACCCCAGAACCGAATTAGCCCGCGGGTTTTCCCTAGCACCCGTGCTAGCCAGCTGAACGTCTGGCCAGCCGGTCGCATAGTGAGGATATTAATCGGAGTAATGCAGGAGCAGGTCCCTCCATGCCTGTTAACCGACCTGGACTGATGTTGGGAAGACCCGGAACGTGTTGCTGGCTCTGTGAGGAACTCGGCACGCAGTGAAGAGCGATCCGTTGCCGGCCGCTCTGTAACTCGCTGTCGCTCCATGCTGACGTCAAGAGCGACCTTTAAGAAAATGGACCCGGGAGGCCGGCTAAGCAACAGGAAGATGCAAACCTGGATCAAGTAATGTGATAATGCACTCATCTGCTTATACATGTGTAGGGGCGGTGTTGGTCCAGGGCCTATTGCACTATTTTACATCTCACGCAGTTGGTCAGTGAGAAAACGGAGCTAGCCGGTGTACGACATGTAAAAGAGTGCAATAGCCACTGGAACAACGCTTCCCCCCTACACATGTATAAGCAGTGGAGTGCACTGTCACATTATTTGACCCAGGTTTGCGCACTCCTGTTGCTTCACCAGCTTGCCGGGTCTATTTTCTTAATGGTCGCTCTGACGTCAGCAGGAGCGACAGCGAGTTACAGAGCGGCCGGCGGCAGATCGCTCTACGCTGGGTGTCAAGTTCCTCACAGTGGTGCTGTCTGTTCTGCCACGGTGAGTAAAGCTTGGAAGCAGGTCCCTGATCGTTTGAGATCTGATCCAGGGCCGGTGCAAGCTTTTTTTTGTCTAGTCAGGCGAAGGTGCATTTTGGTGCCACCCCCCCCCAATCTGTGTCATGTCAAGCCAATCAGTGTTTGGCGTCTTCACGCAGAGAGTAAAGGATGCTTAATGTTGGTCTTATATATAATTTATATATATATTTGCCCCCAGCAGCTCTCACCTCCGCTCTGCTGCCTGCCGGGCCCCGCCAGCTTTCTTCTACTCACTCAGTCCCTACTGTGTATGGAGCCTGGATGCCTGAGAGTGATAGGAGTTGTATGCAGCTGCTGAACTCACTCAGAAGCCACACATAAAGGTATCTGCTGCAAAAGGGAGGAGCATTAGGGATATGGAGGCAGGAGGTGGGAGGGACGCTGGCTGGAGGGGAGGAGCATTAGGGATATGGAGGCAGGAGGTGGGCGGGACGCTGGCTGGAGGGGAGGAGCATTAGGGATATGGAGGCAGGAGGTGGGCAGGATGTGGGAGGTTCCATTTTGCCTTTCAATTCAGCCATGTGGCAGGGAGGGAGGGGGCGGAGCAACAGGTGTGGGCACCTCCCTATGCTGTGCCCCTAATCAGCATTGCTATAACGCCAGAGCTGAGTGTATGACCCTCACCACAGTATACAGCAGTGATATGGATCTGGTCAGAAAGAGGACCATCCCTCACCCCCACAACATTAACCCTAAAACTGCCCCCGCGCTGCCCAGAAAACACCAAGAAAAGGGATTATTAATAGAACAAGAAAAGCCAGAAATGAGAAACAAAAGCAAAACCAAATTATAAATCAACTAGAACCGCAAAGACACACAATATAAAACAGCTGTCAGACTCCGCCCCCACTGAGACTACAATTCCCAGAGTTCTTTCAATGCAACAACCGGCCAGAGTATCATGGGAGTTGTAGTTCAGAAACCTCTAGGGGAGGTGTTTGAGATCCCTGCTATAAAGGAAAAGCTTGCTGCACATCCCCCCCTTCTCTCAGACACTGTATCATGTGACCTCTCTACCCAGCCTGCTGTGAGGTCAAAGGTCCTTCTAGGGGGGGGGAACAAACTGCAGCCCCTCAGTGCTGGATCCAGTCACCTCACAGCTCAGTGTCCGCCATTCCCCTCCCCCAGCACCACCTGAGCCCTGCAGCCAGTCACATGAGCTGTGATGTCATCAGAGTGCGCCCCTCCCCCTGTGTTGCTGCAGGAGATGGTGTGTGTGAGAAGCTGAGGATGTGCCGGGAATGTCCGGCCCTGACCCCTTACTACGGGCTCCATGAGGCTGCTCACACCCCCATGTGACTGGAGAGAACACACACAGGAGTAGCACACACAGGGCTGGTGTCCTGGGAGAGGAGGCTCAGGTATGTGCGGGCGCCATGTCCCACATGCTGGTTATTGTATGGAAAGCTGTCTGGTGTCATTGTGGGACAGTCACGGCGCAGCCCTCATAGCCGCGTAGCTCCATTACAGCGCCGCGCAGGGAGGAGCTCTGGCAGGTCCCATTAGCCCTTTCGCTGCTGAGGCTTTTCCCGCCCCTGTGCTGAGGTCATTTTTACCTGTTTTGCGCATCATGTTTAAACGTGTTTTGAAGCTTATTTTAGTATATGACCCAGACATATTATATATCGTTCTTTCCGTCAGACTCGGTAGATTCATAATATGTCATTATTATATGTATACGTTATGTCATGTCTGTATATTATAACAAAAAATGCAATAAAATATGTATTTTCAATAATTTACAACGTGTAAAGTGTTTTTTTTTCACATTTTAACATGCGAGCAATTGCGGTTATATTTTGTATGGGGTGCGCTTGTTAAAAAAATTAGAGATGGGGACTCGTTACATTTTTTTTTGGGGAAAATTACACTATTTTTAACAAACGCACCGCATACAAAAATCGTTAGTGCAGCATCATTGTTCACATTATAATTGAAATGGGAACAATATTGCTGCATTAACAAACCAAAAAAAAAAAAAAAAAAAGTTAATTTTTTTTTTTTTTACAAAATTTTTCACTTTCATGTTTGGTATCGTTGGAACAGCCATGCTCTGGCCGATCCAACCATACCAAAATTTAACCCCTAGCTGCCACGGATCGGGAGATAGGGAGTTCCAATGAACTCTCTATCTCCACCGTTGGTGGCAGTCAAGGGTTAAGTCCAGGACTGGCGTCATCGTCCTCAGGGGGAGTTCCCGGAGGCTTGGCCGAATCCAAGATGTCGGCCAGCTCCGGGAAAGGATCGCGAACCGGCGCTTTTCAGCGCCGATTCGCCATCCAGCTCCCCAGGGATTAATGCCAGGCATCATTTGGAAGGGCAGGCTGTGCCCTTCCAAATGATGCCTGGGTTAACCCCCGCAGAGCTGCCGATCGGGAGGGAGAGAGGTCCGAAGGACCTCCCCCCCCCCTCCCTTTCAGGCGCCTCCTCCGCACATGCGGGGGGGGGGCGCCTGAATTAGATGTCATCGCGCCCCCGCGATGACACCTAATTCTGGCGGCTGCTGTTCCGGATGCCGGGCTGACATCCAGGATGTCAGCCCGCACCAGAGGGGCCAGCGATCGGCCGGAACCCGGCCGAACGCTGACCCCAATGGGAGGACGCGCTCAGCGCATCCTCAGCACACCAGCGGGAATGCTGAGGACGCGCTGAGCGCGTCCTCAGCAGCGAAGTGGTTAAACATGGGGACGTTTCACCTGGCTGAGGATCATGGGAGTTACAGTGTGCGGCTCCTCCCAGGCAGGTCCTATTAACCCTATCCAATCCTCACACTCCCCCTGGCGCTATAAAGCGGCGCTGTAATGACTCTGTATGAACGCCGCGTCCTCCGGCCTCTCACGCCGCACACACAGTATATCATCTCTGCTTCAGACTAAACCAGGTCAGCTCTGACACGCATGTTATTATTCTCTTATTCCAGACACATTGTGCTTCCTCTAATCGTTCCTCCACAAGATCCCGCCGTCCAGGTAACCTGTGATAATGAATCCAGACACAGCCAGGGATCCACTGAGCCAGAGGATCCTGGATCTAACTCTGGAGATGATCTTTCTGCTGACTGGAGAGGTAAGAGATCCCATGAGATTCCATATTCCTGCTGATATTAAATCCCCCTGGAGCTGTGTGACCCAGGAGACATTTCAGAGGCAGATCAGTAGTAGATTCATGTGTGAATAAAGGTTCCAGCACACCATACAGCACACTATGGAGATAACACACTGACACATACACAAAAGCATGGGGGGCCCAGGGGGGCGACATGTTTATACCTCTCTATATTGGGGTCACTCTCAATGTTTAGGGTCATATGGTGGTGAAGATCCATGAGATGGTCAGTGACAGCAGCCGTCACCAAATATCAGAAGGACACGGCCGGAGCCAAAGCTTCAATACGGAGCCTCCACCTCACTCAGGAATCCATGAGCAGAACCATGAGAAGATCCTGGAGCTGAGCAATCAGATCATCCGTCTGCTGACTGGAGAGGTGAGGCTGCTGGGAATGGGACATTATACGCTAACACCAAGGCATGTGTCTGGATGGTGACTGTGTCATTGTGTGTGTCAGGTTCCTATACGCTGTGAGGATGTCACTGTCTATCTCTCCATGGAGGAGTGGGAGTATGTGGAGCGACACAAGGAGCTCTATGAGGACGTCATGATGGAGGATCACCAGCCTGTTATTACACGGGGTAAGAGATGCTTTAATTCTCATAATGGATAAGGATAACACAACGCAGCGCTAAATGGGCCTAAGCCCGTAAGAAAGTGGAAAAAGCACAATAATATCTCCACAAATACAATGACCTTCGTTTTTCAAGCCGTATGCTTCTTTATGGAGCAGATGGTGGAACATACACATATATAAAGATTTCCTGTCCTTTTATTTTAGGATATCCAGTGGTAACACCTAGAAATTGACTGTACACTGCTAGGGGCATGTATCTTTAGTTGGGACAACACCTCTAGCGCTCTTATCTCCAGATGTAAATGGTCACTCAGGTCAGGTACAGGTGCATCATTGATTTGGTTTCTCTGAAGCAACGTCTTGTGGCTAGCATAGAAGCAGACCTTGGGACTGAGAAGATAAAATCTTTATCTAGCAAGTGTATTCTTGAACCTAAACCTGTGACCATTTACATCTGGAGATAAGAGCGCTAGAGGTGTTGTCCCAACTAAAGATACATGCCCCTAGCAGTGTACAGTCAATTTCCAGGTGTTACCACTGGAGATCCTAAAATAATAAAAGGACAGGAAATCTTTATGGAGCAGATGGTGGAACATACACATATAAAGAAGCATACGGCTTGAAAAACGAAGGTCATTGTATTTGTGGAGATATTATTGTGCCTTTTCCACTATTTTACGGGTTTAGGCCCATTTACCGTTGTTATCCTTATCCATTTGCTAACTAGGTTTATAGAGGAACCTCCGTTTGCAACATCCAGCGAGTGGTTAGGGCACTTGTATCCAGTGGGTGCTTCACCCTTTTTTGCTTTTTAGTTAATTCTCATAATGTTTGTGTCCAATCCCAGAGCAACGTGTCCCAATAATCCCCTGAAATGTTGGCTGTGCCGTGTAATAGACGTGTTCCTGAATGAACGTCTCACGTGTTCATGTGATTTTTCCCTCCAATAGATAAATCTGTATGGGGTGAATTTCACGCTGCGGTTTCTTTATGGGATATTGGATGTGAAAATGGAAGTGAAATTCTAAGCAATAATGTGGAAAAGGATCTGAACAAGACGAGAAAAGGACGAGCTGAATCTGCAACATACACAGAGCGAGAATCTCTGGCGTCTGAAGAAAGACACGTCCCAGAGAAAGAGATTTATCCAATCACAGAACCCCCAGAATATTCACCCCCTGATATTAAGGAGGAACCGGCCTCATGTGACGAAGAAAATCTCCCAGACAGCGACATGTATGAACCCCCAGAACATACACAGACACAATATACCTCTACTTATACAGGAGCAGAATCCGAGTCACATGGAGAAGGAGATATCTCACATCCTGACATTTCTCCCCTCCCAGGACATACACAGACTGAATATCTACGTATTGTTATTAAGGAGGAACCGGCCTCATGTGACGAAGGAAATCTCCCAGACAGCGACATGTATGAACCCCCAGAACATACACAGACTGAATGCTCAGCTGATAATAATGGAGAATATGTAAAATCCAATCCAAACCCAGTGGAAATAAACCATAGCGAGTCCTTAATAGAATCCAGAAAGCCAGATCACAGGATATATTATACAGATCACACATATTCTAGATATCCCCTTACTCATAATTCAGTTTATAAAAAACATTCAGCGCCATCTTCTGAAATGGGGAAAGTCTCATATTCTGAGTCTGACTTTGTGATACGTGGAACAAGTTACAATGAAAAACAAACATTTTCAGCAATGTTTAGGGGAGAGAAATCTGCCCCAAAATTGGGCCTTACCCTCCAACGTGTTCACACCTTAGAGCAACCATTCTCATGCTCTGAATGTGGGAAGCATTTTACAGACAGTATTGCTCTTACAAAGCATCAGATGATTCACACCGGGAACACACAGTTTAAATGCACTGAATGTGGGAAATGTTTTACCCGGGCCTCAAATCTCACAGAACATAAAAGAATTCACACAGGAGAAAAACCATTTAAATGTAATGAATGTGGGAAATGCTTTATTCGGGCCTCACGGCTTGCAGGACATAAAAGGATTCACACAGGAGAAAAACCATGTAAATGTAAAGAATGTGGGAAATGTTTTGCTGTTCTCTCTTCTCTTACATCGCATAAAAGGATTCACACAGGAGAAAAACCATTTAAATGTAATGAATGTGGGAAATGCTTTATTCGGGCCTCAAATCTCAGAGAACATAAAAGGATTCACACGGGAGAAAAACCATTCACATGTAATGAATGTGGAAAATGTTTTACTGTTCTCTCATCTCTTCTATCGCATAAAAGGATTCACACAGGAGCAAAGCCATTCACATGTAATGAATGTGGGAAATGTTTTAGTCAGGGCACATCTCTTGCAAAACATAAAATGATTCACACAGGAGAAAAGCCATTCACATGTAATGAATGTGGGAAATGTTTTATTCAGGGTTCAAATCTTGCAATACATAAAATGATTCACACAGGAGAAAAACCATTTAAATGTAAAGAATGTGGGAAATGTTTTACCGTAGCCTCGCAACTTGTAGTACATAAAAGGAGTCATACAGGAGAAAAAACATTTAAATGTAAAGAATGTGGGAAATGTTTTACCTCGTCCTCAAATCTTGTTGATCATATAAGGATTCATACAGGAGAAAAACCATTTATATGTAATGAATGTGGGAAATGTTTTACCCAGAACTCAATTCTTGCAAGACATAAAAGCATTCACACAGGAGAAAAACTATTTAAATGTGATGAATGTGGGAAATGTTTTACCCTGTCCTCAAATCTTGCAACACATAAAAAGATTCACACAGGAGGAAAAAAATTTAAATGTGATGAATGTGGGAAATGCTTTACCCAGGGTTCACTCCTTGCAAGACATAAAATGACTCACACCGTATAAAGCCCTTACTGCTCAGATTCATTGTTTATAATGGGAAATGTTTTACCTGCTGGACTTTTTTTATTGAGCATTAAGCACTGTGTTTAATTTGCCTCTGAGAACAAAACCATATTGCCTCTAGAGGGAGCCAGAGCGTAGTGCATAAAAAAGGATTATATATTGTGGGGACCCCCTTTACATGCCTGATCCCGTCTGATGGTATACCCTGCTGACCCCCCCCCCCTCACGGGTTTGCAGAGACCCCCTCTATGCCGATTCTTTCCTCTTCCCCCCCATTTGAGACACTCTGCGACACTATTTTTGCCTTCTCTGCTGACCTTTTTTGGTGTATAGCTTATTTCCGATGTGTCGGATGCTGGGAGCCTACCCCCCTTTTTTTTGTAATGGCAGAACGGGACTGCCTTGGGGTGAGCCACTATGGTGGCTACCATGGCTCTGCCTGCCATAATTGGCCCAAGAGAGCCCTGGCCGCGTGACATTTGTCCTCCATGGCCTCCTTGTCCTTTGGACTCTGGAGTGAGTCAGGAGAGTCACATAGTTGGCCTTTGCCATATCCCCCTACCTTGTTTTGTTTCTCTTTTTTTTTTGTATGTTTTGGTCTCCGGCTTCCACCTTCCATTGCTTTGTTTTACTGCTGTGTACACTAGTGTTTATTTCTTGTTGGCCCTGTGCGGCCATTGTTTCTCGCTGATTTATTGTACTGCTGACATGTCTTCACAATAAAAATTTTGAATATAAAAAGGATTATAATGGAATTATGGACTGCATCCCCCAGAAACCCCTGGGTTGAGGGGAAGGAAGTGAGCGTACTGGCGCCAGGAAGTGAAAGGCCTCGTGTGCAGTGTGAGGAGAATGAGCGACAACTTCCAGGATCTGAGTAGTTGGAGTGCAAGAATTGGTGGCATCCATTGCTGGAGTGATCGGGGAAAGTGCACATCGATCTGGAGTGTATTCCGGTGGCAAGTGCGTTCGAGCAGGATCTCGTGTAAGGAGGCCACAGACGGAGCGAAGTGCTGGTGGCATTCGTGTTCTGGCTGAGGAGATTTGGTTCAGGAGCGGGGTTTTGACAGCATCAGGTTCCAGGCAGCAGCGAAGGACTTTCGAAAGAGTTCATCGATCCGGGACAGGGTGTTCATCGGTTGGGTGAGAGGCCTTAGGCTGGTGACATTGATAACAGTGCGCACTTATTTGATTGCATCAAATTTCAGGGCCCCAACGTTGACTAGTCGAAGATTTTCGTCCATCCACTGGCCAGTGGACTTAGTACCCGGCTACCCGCGTACCCTAGGACATAACTAACGAGCATTATTGAGAGGGATTTTGAACCAAAGAACTGAGAACTTTATTAACCGGTTATTCGCCATATATATATATCCACGTTACGTATTACAGTCATTCATTCCTAGTCTGATTTCATGCTTAAAGTATATGTATCTCCGTTGCTGTTTAATTGCTTCAGTAAAGCATAATTTAGGAAAAATCCATAAAGGTGTGCTGGTGTACAGTGATTTGTTAGTGCGGTGAGACCAATCCTGGGATTATTCAGCGGCTCCTCCGGGAGTGAGCGCTACAACCATGTCAGAACTCAAGGTGAAAAACATTTATAAAGAGAGTTACAGGTGCGTATACAGATTCCGTAGCTTTTTACAATAGGGTAGCATGAACAGGTGACATAATTGATATTAAAACATAAGGAACAGACAGCCCTGCCTGTAGGATAATTGTCCTGCTGAAACAGCACTTCATACAAGTGCTCAGCTCATCATCCCGTGAGCTCACAATCTTTATTTTATTATTATTTATTAGAAAATTTCAAGATAATATACAGACATAAAACATATACAATTAGAGACTATGCAAATTATTACCTAGTTTCCTCCCCTATTTCTTCAGCTTCAAATACATAAAACAAACATAAACACACCTTGCATACTAACTATGGTACGTAAAACCGTTATCTCTTCCTGATATTCCCAGGCTTTAGCGGGTTTTTTTTTCTCCCTGGTCTCTTTTTCTTTTTCCATTTCTCCCTAAAATCATCTACTTCTTTATTGGCCTCTCAACTTAATTCCATTCTCCCCAGGTTTAATATCTATACCTCCATCCTTGGAATTAAAAAGTTATTAACACTTTATCTTCCACTAGGTTGATCCACTCTTTCCAATAAGCTAAATCTCTATGTTAGATAGATATTGTGCACTAATACCTCTCTCCATTTTACATTGGAATAATAATTGTGTTTTTATATGATACCAATTAGGAGTGTTCACCGACTTCCAATTTCTAGCAATTGCTAATTTTACGGCCGTTAGATAGTGAATTATACATTTTCTTGTCCGGATGGGAACATTGGGAAGATTGATATGTAGAAGGGCGGCAGCGGGTGTAATATGTCGATAGTAATGCCCACAAGAGTATTCAAATTATGGATACAGTTACAAACAGTCTATCACTGGACAAGACCACCATACAGTTGTGTTCAAAATTATTCAACCCCACTGAAATTGAGTGTTTTGGCCAGTTTGACATTGATTTTGATCATTCAGTCATCTTGCTTACAATTAAATCAAAGAGGCACGTGTAGGTCAGACAAATATAACATAACATTTATAATGAAATAACCACAAATGTCTTTTCTGTGCTCACATCATTATCAGTTTTATTCAACCCCAAGTGACATTCAATCTTAGTACTTAGTACAACATCCTTTTACAGTTATAACAGCTTTTAAACGTGAAGCATAGCTTGACACAAGTGTCTTGCAGCGATCTACGGGTATCTTCGCCCATTCGTCATGGGCAAAAGCCTCCAGTTCAGTCACATTCTTAGGCTTGCGCACTGCAACTGCTTTCTTTAAGTCCCACCAGAGGTTCTCAATCGGATTTAAGTCAGGTGACTGCGATGGCCACTCCAAAATGTTCCAGCCTTTAATCTGCAACCATGCTCTAGTGGACTTGGAGGTATGCTTGGGATCATTGTCCTGTTGAAAGGTCCAACGTCTCCCAAGCCTCAGGTTTGTGATGGACTGCATCACATTGTCATCCAATATCTCCTGGTACTGAAGAGAATTCATGGTACCTTGCACACGCTGAAGCTTCCCTGTACCTGCAGAAGCAAAACCGCCCCAAAACATGATTGACCCCCCCGCCATGCTTCACAGTAGGCAAGGTGTTCTTTTCTTCATAGGCCTTGTTCTTCCTCCTCCAAACATAGCGTTGATCCATGGGCCCAAACCGTTCTAATTTTGTTTCATCAGTCCACAGAACCACTATCCCAAAACTTCTGTGGTTTGTCCACATGACTTTTGGCATACTGCAGTCGACTCTTCCTATTCTTTGGAGTCAGCAAGGGGGTGCGCCTGGGAGTTCTGGCACGGAGGCCTTCATTACGCAGTGTGCGCCGTATTGTCTGAGCTGAAACTTCAGTACCCACATCTGACATATCTTTTCTCAGTTCCTCAGCAGTCACACGGGGACTTTTCTCCACTCTACGCTTCAGGTAGCGCACAGCAGTCGAAGTCAGCATCTTCTTTCTGCCACGACCAGGTAGCGTTTCAACAGTGCCCTTTGCCTTGAATTTGCGAATGATGCTTCCTATGGTCTCTCTTGGTATGTTTAACATCTTTGCAATCTTCTTATAGCCATTGCCCTTCCTGTGAAGAGTAATCACCTCTTCTCTTGTCTTCCTGGACCATTCTCTTGACTTCACCATGTTTGTAACCACACCAGTAAATGTCTAGAAGGAGCTGAGTATCACAGTCATTTTAAAGCTGCCTAATTGGTGCTTATTATGCTTTATTGCTGCTCCGTGACATCCACAGGTGTTTTCAATACCTGATTGAAAACACTTGAATGAACCTCTGTTCTTCAGAGTGGTAGTCTTTAAGGGGTTGAATAATTGTGTCAATGAAGAATTCACAAAAGAAACATTTACTACTGTATTACAAAACCAATTGATGTCATTTTAGTTGCATATGGTTCTTTAAAAAGTCCTTGTAGGATTTCATTCTGAATACAATTACAAATGTCACTAAATTCCCTAAAACCCTTTACAGCATTGGGGGTTGAATAATTTTGAACACAACTGTATATGCAGAAAATCACCACATCTCCATCAGTTAGCCATACATCTTGGCAAGTTTTTTTGGAACTAAACACCATCTATTCAGTAATTTATAGTGAAGTTCACATATATTTAAGCAGCGGATATACTGAAACACCTCTACTAATGATCGATACCAATCGCTTTTGCTTTTCTTGATATCTAATTCTTTTTCCCACCAGTCGGTATGGTCTCCGGAGCTTACAATCTAGGGGACTGAGGTAAGTGAAACAAAAGAGAGCAGGGGGAGAGTGGAGATAATTACCAGAGAGCGTATAGCAGACACTGCATGATGATAAACCATGAGCTTGGGTATGATAAGGTTAATCAGAGAGGAGTGAAGCAGCTGGAAAAGGAGCTTATATAAATGGGATAGGGGCTGGGTGGATCGGACGAGTGGGACGACAGAGGTGAGGATGGACTTGAATGGGATTGTGGGAAAGAAAATACAGAGAAGGCCATTGAATGAAGGAATTTACAACAGGGAGGAGCAGAACAAACTGAGGAAAAAAGCACAGAAATAAACGAAGAAAAATGGAGGGAAAGGATAAAATATTAAAGAGCAGTAACAATGTGGCAAAAATTGTGTTGATTGAAGAATACCTTGCTTGTTACAGAAGGGAAGATTGGGGGGGGGGGGGTTCTGGCTTGTTCAAAAGATAAACTGGAAAAGGAATAACAAGTACATATTAAATGAAATGTAAATTTCCAATAAATTTCAATCCTTTACATTGTGTAAGTTTATTTTATAAGAAGTCACAGGTGAGTAGCAGAAAGCACACAAGTGAATATATGTATATAACTCCCGTAAATGGAGCTAAATCTATGCATAGAATTCCCGTAAATCCGGCTAAATAGGCCGTAACACATTACTATAAAATAAACACGGAGTAAACACATTTATTCCAACATTAAAAGCAAAAAGCCAGACGGCTCACTCACAAGTGGAGCGGCACAACATAAAAGATTTATAGATGTGGAAAAACAGCATAAATTGCTCCAGAAGTCACCGTTCACTTTCACAGGGAGTCCTCGTCTGCAGAATAGGGATGAGTTGAACACCCCCGAGTTCGGTTCGAACTCAATGCAAGTCAATGGGACTCAAAATTCGGTTTTTAGAGTGCCCTCCAAGAGGGCATATATGCTAGATATTTGCCATAAAAGGTGTATGGGGGTCCGGGTAGTGCCCTGGGGGACAGGAAACAAGGACAAAAAGTAAAAAAAAAAAGTTTTTAAAGGGAGAGTGAGTTTTCCATGAAATAAGGGTTAAAAATAAAAACAAAAAATTCCTTCAAATATCATGCCTAGGAGGTCCCCATAACCTGCCCGTGAAGTGGCAGATTTCTAGGATGTATAGAAACATTTAAAAACAATGTCCGGGTGCGGGTAGTGCCCTGGGGGAAAGGAAACCTGGACAAAAAGTTTTAAAAAAGACGTTTTTAACCCCTTCACTGCTGACGACATGTGGGACACGTCTTCAGTTACTCCCGCTGTATGCTGAGGAGGACGTGTCCCACATGTCATCAGCTTTGCGGGACCCCCGGCGGAGGTACTCACCTCTCTGTCCAGGGTCCAGCGGCATTCTGACTTCAGTGTCCTCAGACGCCGTGAGATGCCGTGTATAGAGATGCTGATGGGGTTGTGTATAGAGATGCTGTGAGGCTGTGTATAGAGATGCTGTGAGGCTGTGTATAGAGATGCTGATGGGGTTGTGTATAGAGATGCTGTGTATAGAGATGCTGTGAGGCTGTGTATAGAGATGCTGATGGGGTTGTGTATAGAGATGCTGTGAGGCTGTGTATAGAGATGCTGATGGGGTTGTGTATAGAGATGCTGTGAGGCTGTGTATAGAGATGCTGATGGGGTTGTGTATAGAGATGCTGTGAGGCTGTGTATAGAGATGCTGATGGGGTTGTGTATAGAGATGCTGTGAGGCTGTGTATAGAGATGCTGATGGGGTTGTGTATAGAGATGCTGTTTGTGTATAGAGATGCTGATGGGGTTGTGTATAGAGATGCTGATGGGGTTGTGTATAGAGATGCTGTTTGTGTATAGAGACGCTGATGGGGTTGTGTATAGAGATGCTGTTTGTGTATAGAGATGCTGATGGGGTTGTGTATAGAGATGCTGTTTGTGTATAGAGATGCTGATGGGGTTGTGTATAGAGATGCTGTTTGTGTATAGAGATGCTGATGGGGTTGTGTAATAGAGATGTTGTGTATAGAGATGCTGCGAGGCTGTGTATAGAGATGCTGTGAGGCTGTGTATAGAGATGCTGTGTGGCTGTGTATAGAGATGCTGATGGGGTTGTGTATAGAGATACTGTTTGTATATAGAGATGCTGATGGGGTTGTGTATAGAGATGCTGTGTATAGAGATGCTGATGGGGTTAAGTATAGAGATTCTGTTTGTGTATAGATTTGCTGATGGGGTTGTGTATAGAGATGCTGTGAGGTTGTGTATAGAGATGCTGTGAGGCTGTGTATAGAGATGCTGTGAGGTTGTGTATAGAGATGCCTTGCGGCGCCGAAGTGTGGCCTAGCTCTAGGGGGCTGCCATCTTGGATGGCGGCTCCATCCCCGGGTCCCGCCCTCACTGCCTGACGTCCTCACGCATAGCGTGATGACGTCAGATAGCCGAGGAACCCCTAGCTGCCCGGAATCCCCTGGTGGAGATAGTTGAACCCTGATATCTCCAGAACCGTGGCAGCTAGGGGGGTCATGGAGGGTGTAAATCGAAAGGCCTGAGCATGATACCCAACATAACCAGGTATAAAGTAAAAAAAAAAAAAAACATGTATTTTTTTGTGTTATTTTTCTTAATGCAGCAATATTGTTCACATTTCAATTATAGTGTGAACAATGATGCTGCACTAATGATTTTTTTCTATGGGGTGCGTTTGCTATAAATCACGTAATTCCCCCCCCCCAAAATGTAACAAGTCCCCATTTCTAATTTTTGTACATGCGCACCCCATAGAAAACATAACCGCAAACGCTCATGTGCTACAATGTGAAAAAAAACACTTTACACACTGCAGATGATTAAAAATTCAATTCTTATTGCATTTTTTGTCATAATATACAGCCAGGACATAACGTATACATATAAAAATGATATATTATGAATCTGCAGAGTCTGACAGAAAGAACGATATATAATATGTCTGGGTCATTTAATATAATGTGGCTTCAAATCGCGTTTAAACATGATGAGCGAAAGCGGTAAAAATGAGCTAAGGGGTTAAACAGCATATCAGAGGAAGATTTAGTAGAGAAATGAACACTTCTCAGAAGCACAGGTGTTGTTTGATACATGTTCAGATCAGGAGACACCACACCCTCAGTCTCTAACAATGTATCAAATTCATCAGACCAGACTAATTAAAAGCACAACACTAATCCCAGGACATACTTGAAAATGAGAGAAATCTCAATGTATCCTTCCTGGTAAAATCCTTTATAAATAAATAAATTAATTAACACCTGTTGTTTACACCGTTTGAGAGCACAGGTCATTTAGAGGTGAGAATCTTTGCACCTAGACATTAGTTTTTAATTAAATATCTAATAAACCGTTGCTTATAATATTCTGCAGTAAAGATTCTCTTTATTTCTAGATTTTTTAGTATTTTTTTAAGCATTTTTTATACTTTTTTAAAAAAAAAAATTTCGAACTCAAACCGAACACGCCAAAAAGTTCGAGTTCGCGAACTTGCGAACGGCCAAAGTTTGAATCGAACTTTGAACTGATCGAACCAAACAGATCATCCCTACTGCAGAAGCGTTCCAGACTTCAAATCCACCTTCCCCATCTCCAGAAAACCATTGGAGAGGCCGAGCTGGATAAACGTTCCCGGGGACTCAAACACAACGGACTAATGGACCCCCAATATAACACAGAGCAAGCAGGAAAACATTACAGGGTCTCAATAAAACAATAATAAAAGTCTGTAATAAGTACTTTAGAGCACGACGCGTTTCATCCATAAGACTTCATCTGGAGCTATGGTTTCCTCTATAATCCGCCATTATATACCCTCTTTTTCTCAACACGACGATCAACTAGGGCAGTGGATCCCAACCTTTATTCACCCGAGTGCCCCCTGGCAGCCCATTTCCATAAATTGTTCCCCTCACATTAAAAAAATCTTTCTAATTAAGATAATTGACCTTTTTTTCAAATGTTTTTCTCTCCTCCATCTGTCAATTTGTCTCACAACCACCTCTCCTTTTTCTCTGCCCTTATTTACCCTTTTCTCGCACCTTCTACCCAGCTTTTGCTCTTCTCCCCATCTCCCCCTAGTTTCTCCTTATCTACCCAATGCTTCTCCTTATTTTCTCTCCCTATATCCTCCCCACCATCTCCCTGTTTCCTCACTAGTTTTTCCATATCTCATCCCCAGCTTCTTGTAACTTCCATATCTTCTCATTATCTCCACTCCAGCTTCTCCATATATCCTTACCCCCTTGTCTCCATCCCAGCTTTTGCAGCTACCCCGGGTCCCTGCTCCTGCAACCATGTCCCCCTGGCAGCTGTGAAGCCGCCCTTTGGTAAGTGGGAAATCGTCAGAGCCCGACAAAGCAGCGGGCCTTTCCTCCTTCCATGGGAGGAATCCCAACATCCTCCCTGGACCACTTGCACTCAGCCTCTGCCGTCTGAGGGGCTCAGGCTATTGAGGGCACACTGGGTGGCACATGTAATGTATGGGCCTGGTGCAGCGAGAGCTGCATGGCAGACAGGAAGGATGCTGGGCTCCTGTGACAGGACAGGTGGTGCTCTGAGTGTGAGGGCCCTGCAAACTGTACAGGGGCACTGCCATATAAACAGTAATGGTGGCACTGCCATGTATTTGTTCTGTGGGCATCACCACACAAGCAGTGGTGTCAGTAGCGTTGGTGTCACCCAGTGCAGTAACGCATGGTGTCCCCCGGATAGAGTCTGCACCCCTTTGAAGCCACTAGAGGTGCTGTATGTTACCCTCACAAAGCCTGTTACAATACAAAGTGATTCAAGCAAAAATGGCCTAGGATGTTGTCTACTGCAAGAGGAGCAGCCAGTTGCATATGCGTCCAGAGCTCTTTCATCAGCCGAGCAAAATTATGCTCAAATTGAAAAAGAATGTTTGAGTCAGGGGTCAAGTCCTGGGAAAAAAAGTGAGGGAACTCACCCACGAATTCCACAACCCCCATTACCTTAAGAAAATATATATATATATCACGAGTATAGCCGGACGAGCCGGTGATACCATTTTTATTGGGTTAACTTTACATTTAAAAGACAAACTTTCAAGAGTGTAAACTGGAAACTATACTGATCAGTGAAAGGTATCACTACGTACAGGTATACTCGTTATTGTGGCAACTGGACTAACGCATTATATATATAATCTATCTATATATCCAGGCACAGACCCCCAGAATAATATACACAGCACTGAGCCCCCAGAATAACATACACAGCACTGAGCCCCCAGAATAACATACACAGCACTGAGCCCCCAGAATAATATACACAGCGCTGAGCCCCCAGAATAATATACACAGCACTGAGCCCCCAGAATAATATACACAGCACTGAGCCCCCAGAATAATATACACAGCACTGAGCCCCCAGAATAATATACACAGCACTGAGCCCCCAGAATAACATACACAGCACTGAGCCCACAGAATTATATATACACAGCGCTGAGCCCCCAGAATAATATACACAGCACTGAGCCCACAGAATAACATACACATCACTGAGCCCCCAGAATAATATACACAGTGCTGAACCCCAGAATAATATACACAGCACTGAGCCCCCAGAATAACATACACAGCACTGAGCCCACAGAATTATATACACAGCGCTGAGCCCCCAGAATAATATACACAGCACTGAGCCCACAGAATAACATACACATCACTGAGCCCCCAGAATAATATACACAGCACTGAGCCCCCAGAATAATATACACAGCACTGAGCCTCCAGTATAATATACACAGCACTGAGCCCCAACAATAACATAATAACATGCACAGCACAGAGCCCCCATAATAATATACACAGCGCTCAGCCCCCAGAATAATATACACAGCGCTGAGCCCCCAGAATAACATACACAGCGCTGAGCCCCCAGAATAACATACACAGCGCTGAGCCCCCAGAATAATATACACAGCACTGAGCCTCCAGTATAATATACACAACACTGAGCCCCCAGAATAATATACACAGCACTGAGCCCCAACAATAACATAATAACATGCACAGCACAGAGCCCCCATAATAATATACACAGCACTGAACCCCAAGAATAATATGCACAGCACTGGTTATATGGATATATTTTCCCCAGTTCACATGGATATAATTGCCCCCCAGGTCTCATGGATAATGCCCCAACTCTCATGGATAATGCCCCCTGGTCTCATGGATATGCCCCTGGTCTCATGGATAGTGCCCCCAACTCTCATGGATAATGCCCCAACTCTCATGGATAATGCCCCCTGGTCTCATGGATATGCCCCTGGTCTCATGGATATGCCCCTGGTCTCATGGATATGCCCCTGGTCTCATGGATAGTGCCCTCAGGTCTCATGGATATGCCCCTGGTCTCATGGATAATGCCCCTGGTCTCATGGATATGCCCCTGGTCTCATGGATATGCCCCTGGTCTCATGGATACTCCCCCAGGTCTCATGGATAATGCCCCAGGTCTCATGGATATGCCCCTGGTCTCATGGATAATGCCCCAGGTCTCATGGATATGCCCCTGGTCTCATGGATATGCCCCTGGTCTCATGGATATGCCCCTGGTCTCATGGATACTGCCCCTGGTCTCATGGATAATGCCCCAACTCTCATGGATAATGCCCCAACTCTCATGGATATGCCCCTGGTCTCATGGATACTGCCCCTGGTCTCATGGATATGCCCCTGGTCTCATGGATAATGCCCCCTGGTCTCATGGATAGTGCCCCTGGTCTCATGGATAGTGCCCCAGGTCTCATGGATATGCCCCCAGGTCTCATGGATATGCCCCCAGGTCTCATGGATATGCCCCCTGGTCTCATGGATATGCCCCCTGGTCTCATGGATATGCCCCCAGGTCTCATGGATATGCCCCCTGGTCTCATGGATATGCCCCCTGGTCTCATGGATATGCCCCCAGGTCTCATGGATATGCCCCCTGGTCTCATGGATATGCCCCCAGGTCTCATGGATATGCCCCCTGGTCTCATGGATATGCCCCCTGGTCTCATGGATACTGCCCCCAGCCCAACTTACCACTGCTGCTGCTGCTGCTGCCGCCGCCGCACACTGCCGGCGGCCACGTGTTTCCTGCTCAGCGGCCGCTGACAGGAAGTGCAGCCGCTCGCCTGGGATCTAGGAAACAGCCAGGCGAGCGGCTCCACTTCCGGTCACCGGCCGCTAGAATAGGAAGCACGCGGCCGCCGCCAATGTGCGGCGGCCGCCTGTTAAGCGTTCGGGCTCGGGCCACAGCGGGAACGCTGCGTTCCCGCAGCGTTCCCGCTGTCGGAGAAGTGCGGGAACGCCGTTCCCGCGCGTTCCCGCTCGACTCGAGCCCTGGTTTGAGTATTGTATTTGCCTGCCAGCGCTTCCATCATTATCTTTATGGCCGGGATACAATCACAGCTGAAACAGATCACAAACCACTAATAGCCATATTTAAGAAGCCCCTTTTGTGTGCTCCCAAGCGTTTACAGAGCATGATGCTTACATTGCAGCATTACAACCTCAATCTTGTCTACAAGCCAGGAAGTGAAATTTACATCAGTGATACCCTGAGCAGAGCTACTACAAATCATGAGACACCCAGAAGTGAGCATGAGCATCATACAGTTTGTTTGCTGCAGCAGGAACAACTTTTCTTTCCTGAAGTCAATCAAGCAGACTATCTTAATGTCACAGATCAGCGGCTACATCAGCTTCAACAGCACACAGACCGAGATGAAACTTTACAAGCGCTGAAGTCTATTGTTCTAAGTGGGTGGCCCAATGACAAGGATGCAGCTGTAACGTTGGGGGCTTCCAGCCTTTCCGGTGTGCTTGATGGCAGCATGTCTGATGCTGCTCGCTCACCAACGCCTGGTTTAAATTGAAACAGGCAGGGAGGTGGCTGCATGAGGCGCGGCTTGAGAGGGGGCGCGGTCTGGTGAAGGTCTTTTAAAAACCAACAGTTCCTTCTAAGCAGTGCCAGATCGTGGTTATCCATACCTGAGCTCCTTGTACCTGAATTCTCTCGTGATTGAACCTGTTATTGACCTCTGCTTGTTTTCTGACTATTCTGCCTTCCGTTGCCCTAGACTATTTTATTGTACTACGCTCCTGCACTGTATCGACCCGGCTATTCCCTTTGACTATTCTATACTCTGAATTCCTGATTCTGGCTCGTTTGACTACCCCTGTGTTGCTGACCTGGTTTTGTATTACGACATTGTCTTTGATTAACCCTTTCTGTCTAGCTAGTATACCTGGCCAATTCTAAGGACCAGACAGTTAGGGATTCTTCTATGGCTACCCTGTTGGTAGCATTTGGGCTCTGTGGAGTGTTGGGCTTTAAGGACTGCGTGGTGGGATCCGGGAACCGTGACAGCAGCACCTGCAATTGTGAAGGAGTATTGGTTTTCCGGGGGTGAGATCAGCGTACAAAATGGCATCTTGTACAAAGGCCCAAGAGTTATAGTGCCATGATCACTGAGAGCAGAAATGTTATTACGCATTCACTCAAGCCACATCGGGGGTGAGGCGTGCTACAGACAAGCTCGCGATACGCTTTACTGGCCTAATATGCCAGGTGAAATCAAAGATTTTGTCAGTAATTGTCCCACTTGCAATGAATTTGCACACTTGCAACAAAAAGAGACCATGATGTCGCATGACATACCTACGCGCCCTTGGCAGATTGTCAGTATGGACTTATTCAACTATGCGGGAAAAGAGTACCTGATTTTAGTTGATCATTACTCAGACTTCTGGGAAATTGAGCTGCTTCCTGACTTATCCACTGAAACTACAGTTAAGAGGTGCAAGGCACAGTTTGCACGTCATGGGCAACCAGATAAAGTGATTTCTAATAATGGCCCTCAGTTCTCAAGCTTACAATTCAGAAAATTTGTCTTTGAATGGGAGTTTGAGCTTGTAACTTCCTCACCACGTCATCCAAAGGCTAACGGCAAAGCTGAAACTGCAGTGAATAGTGTAAAAAACTTATGCAAGAAAGCACAAAGTGATGGTAAAGACCAGTGGAAGGCCAGCACAGAGACTGATGTCACAAAGATTAAAAACTTCCTTACCTGTGGCCAACAAGCTACTTGAACCCTCTGTGATACAAGGGGTACCGAAAAAGTTACGGCTTAAGAGGCAAGTGTTCAAGGCACAATATGACACATCTGCAAGAGATTTGCCTGAATTGAATATTGGGGAATGAATCCGAATGAAATCACTGCCTGGAGATCGAACAAGTCTTTGGAGAATGGGTACTTGTCTGCAAAAGGTTGCACCACGCTCCTATCGTCGCAATCGTGTGGATCTGCGTGTGGCCGAAAAGCCTGATTCACATTATCCAGTTGTCAGGCCAGACTCGCCTGGTAATGCAAAGACAAATTCACCAATTGTCAGTAAGGAATGTACAGAGATGATGCCACAGACTAATACTACTGACAGTCCGGAGCAAGCGGATATATCGGACGGGAGTGAATGGCAGAGCATGCCAGTAAGTGGTGAGAAGAGCCCAGTAACCTCTGAGAGGGCTGAGAAACTCTCTATACAACGAGGGCCAGTCTTCACCTGCAGTGGTAGACATTCACAACCACCCAAAAGACTTAACTTGTAAATATGCTATTACAAGGATTCATCTAAATATCACAATGATCATTTATTAATATTAAGAGGGAGATGTTATGAGTGTTATGTTTTATTTATATGCAACTCTGATTTATCTCTATGGCACTTGTTTCCTGTGATGCGTTTCCTGTTCTGTTCTGTGTGTTCTCTTCTAGGAACATGACTTCTGTTCACTAATGGCTTGCACTGTCATTATTATCTACATAAAACAGTCACTGCACCTGGGCCCATGAGTGGGGGGGACCACACTCACACTCGCCTTGCCTATATTTTATATATATAATTGTTTTTTAAATTTATTTTATACTTATATGTCAGTTTTACTTTGGAGCTCTGTGATACGCTCATACACACCGCACATTACTATGAGTTTTATTGCTGTGGAGCTCCATGATACACTCATACACACTGCACATTACTGTGAGTTTTATTGCTGTGGAGCTGTGATACGCTTGTAGCGCTGCTTTAAAAACACTGTATTCTGGTGCATTGAACTATTGCTGCCACCAGAGGGAGACAGAGACATTGTTAGACTATGCTGGACAAAACAGAACCACATGTACCATCATCCTTTGCGTGGGGACAGGAAGGAGGTGGTACAGGAAGAGGAGAGGGTTCAGCAGCCTCGTGCAAGGAGAAGCAGAGTGAGTGGAGCAGTGAAAGGTGGAGGAGGCACGTTGGAGCTGTCAGGGATCGCAACCAGGCCGGAGTACAGATGCTGTCTTACTGGTGCTGGAGATCGTGACAGTGACCCGTGTTAAGACCTACCTGCACAGCGCTGAGAGGTTTGGAGGAAGAGTTAGGAGACCGCGCTGATCGAATGGGAGTGCAGGCGGTGGATCGTTGTTCCAGTTGCGGAGATTTGGCAAGCAGGGAGCAGATTCAGTGGCAGGAGTCCCAGTGTACAGCAGAGAAGATTCTTTGACTGAGGCATCGGGTGCTGAACAGTCTCGTTCATCGGATGGGTGAGAGGCCTCCCAGGCTGCAGTTCCCAAATAAGAAACGCACGCTGCAATATTGTTTAAATCCACAGGGCCCCAACGGTGACTAGTCGAAGATTGTTTTGTTTCATTCACTGGCCAGTTGAATACAGTACCCGGGTACCCAAGACAACACACATACACATTTTTGAGCTATTATTCACAGGACTTACACTCCAGAACTGAGGGGGGTAACCGTTTCTTTTGCCGCCACGTGTTTTTACCGCGTTACGAATTCTTGTCATTTAAATACCGTACCGTACATGCGTAATATATGCTGCTTTATTGGGGTCAGTAAAGAATATAATACATAAAAATCCACAACAGTGCTGGTGTATAGTTATTTCCTAGTGCAGTGAGACTAACCCGAGGTTTATTCAGCGGCTCCTCCGGGAGTGAGCGCTACACGCTCATACACACCTCACATTACTGTGAATTTTATTGCTGTGGAGCTCCGTGATACACTCATACACACTGCACATTACTGTGAGTTTTATTGCTGTGGAGCTCTGTGATACGCTCAAACACACCTCACATTACTGTGAGTTTTATTGCTGTGGATTCTGAGATACCTTCATACACACCGCACATTACTGTGAGTATTATTGCTGTGGAGCTCTGTGATACGCTCATACACACTGCACATTTCTGTGAGTTTTATTTCTGTGGAGCTCTGTGATGCCTTCATATACACTGCTGTGAGGTTTATTGCTGTGGAGCTCTGTGAGATACACATAGTGCTGTAGCGATGTGTTAAAGTTTACTGTGGCAGTACCCATTTTTGGCCACAAGATGGAGACAATCACGATTAAAGACCCTGGACACTCGAACTACATGTCCCGGCATGCTTTGCGAAGAAACAGGAAGTGGGTGGGTTTGTGGAGACGCTGTACATCCTGCACCTCGTGGAGAACAGGCAGAGCGCGCCAGGGAGCAGAGGAGAGTGGATGCACACACAGAGAAGGAGAGACCAAAAGATAGGCCGGAGCGCAGACAGAGTGGATTGGGCCTTAGGATTGGGTCACCCAGCCTTGCGGGATACAGACATCACCCTCTATACTATCCGAGTGCAGAGAAGGAGAGAAGACCCCTCGAGTAAGGAGTACCGCGGTCGATTGAAGCGGGGAGCAGGCGGTAAGCTGGATGAGTCGCGGCTGACAGACAGAGGGCCAGACAACAGATCCGGTGGTCGGCGTCCCCAGTCAACATCGAGCGGAGAGACGTCCTGGGTCAGCGGAACCTCAAGCTTGCGCTGGATGGGTGAGAGGCCCCCAAGGCCGTATGTAAATAAGAGCGTACGCTGCTGTTTTCCTTCTAAAACCCACAGGGCCCCAACTGACTAGTCGAAGACATCATTAAAGTAAACTCACTGGCCAGTTGAAAAGTACCCGGGTACCCTATACACACGAATACACACCACTTCACGTTCTGGGACTTAACCTGTGCAGGACTCAGTTTCTTTTTCCGAATCGGGACAAGGGGGCAAAGTTAAAGTTACATTCCGAACAATTTTTCCTCTTTTTTGTTCCCGCTGCGCGTTTACCGTGATACGAGAACTGTGTATTTTATTGTGTCCCGCTACGCGGTTTTTCCTCGAATTTCGTATCTTTTAAATTTCTGCTCGGTCGGGGTTTTTTCCGAAAATACGAAGCCCTCGTGTTTTCGTTTCTTTTACCGCTACGCGTTTATCGTGTTACGAAAGTACTGTAAATCTTCCTGCATATACCGTGTCTCAAGAGCTGCAAACCTTTTTAGTAAACCTTTTAACTTGTAAAACTTACAGCGTGTTGGAGTATATTTATTCCCTAGTGCGGGGAGACTGGCCCGTGGTTCATTTTCAGCGGCTCCTCCGGGAGTGAGCGCTACACGTGGGGGCTCGTTTCCGGGATTCAGTCTCTGGAAAAACCGCATCTAAAGGGTTAAATATGGAAGTCCAACTAATTCAGCCAAGTGCGCCACGTGGTGAATCCGAAACTGTTCCCGCGCCCAGTCCGTTGGCCATGATCGGGCCTGAATTTATCGTGGCTATTGGAGATTTGCTGGCCAAATGTCAGAAAACAAGCCCTCCTCACACTAATTTCGGTTATCGACGGTTAAGGAACTTTACAGGAAATGTACCAACTCCGGCGGGAGAAGAAACCTTTGAGGAATGGGTGGAACAGGCGATGCAGGCACTGGATGAGTGGGACGTCCCTGAGGCCCAGAAAAAGCAAAGGATCACCGAGAGTTTAAAGGGACCTGCGTCAGAAGCGGTGAGAAACCTAAAATTGAGTAGAAAAGATTGTACTGCTTTGGATTATCTGAACGTTCTTGAAGAGGTTTTTGGGCGAACAGAAAAGGCAGCGGAACTAGTATATCAGTACGAACACACCTATCAGAAGAGAGGTGAGAGAATGATTGATTACATGAGGCGCTTGGATAAGATTCTGCACCAAATACTCCTCAAGAAAGGGGCCAAACCGGCTGACGTAGATAAGATACGAATAAAGCAGATCCTGAGGGGCTCTCAACCGTTAGATCCGGTGATGATGCAGCTGAGAAGCAGAGCAGTTAATCAAGAGTTGAAGTACCTGGAACTGATCCGAGTTGTACGAGAGGAGGAGGCTCTGCTGGAAGAGAAATCCTTCAGGCGGGGAGAAAGGGCTTATGCACAACCTGCAAGATATAACGACGGTCTACAGCCTGAAAACGACTCGTTAGACACCTATGGATCTGACCTGGATGAACAGGAGCAGTTAGTCGGTTTTAAATTCATCGAAAAGGCTGCCAAAGAATCGAACTCTTCCGAACGAAGCGAGTTGTTCAAGACTGTAAAGAAGGTACAGGAAGCTCAAACTGAACTGCAGCAAGCGCACGCTGAACTGTGCAGGGTGTTGATGAAGGTGACCGAGATGCAGGGGGAAATGCAAAAGTTCCTAACAGGTATGCAGACGACTGAAGTTGCCGTGGCGTCTGGTTCAAATCTCTTATTAGAACCTCAACAAGCAACTGTGTCTCCACTTTCGAGGAAGAGATGTTTCGGTTGTGGAGAAATGGGCCATTTCCGTGCGCAGTGTAAAGGCCGGAAGCCTGAGAGGGATAAAGTTGAGTGGCTGCTGAAAGCCCTAGAGGGACTGTTATCTACTCCACCAGCGGGAAACGCCAGAGGGCACCAGTAAAGGAGCAACCTAGGTGCCCAGAAGTTGAACCTCGCTCCAAGAACCAATTTAAAACTAAGAGGGTAAGAGGGCCCAAAGCCAAGCCAACTGCTGAGCCTGCCAGAATGGAAAGAGTCACTCCCTTAGCGTCCGGGTCTACGTCATGGGGAGGCAATGCACACCCAAAACCTGCACGGGCCAAGAAAAAGGCCAGGGTCCAGCAAACTGTGTCTAAGCGTCCGGATACCTCCACCAAGTTTCCTGACCAGCTGATAGGTCCTTCTCCGATTGTGCCAATCCAAGTGGAGGGAGTCTACACCAAAGCTCTGTTAGATTCAGGGGCTCAAGTGACTTTGATTTATAAAGACTTCTATGAGAAACACTTAAAGCACATTCCTCTGCAAGAATTGAAGGATTTGGAAATATGGGGTATCGGCATTGAGAAACTCCCTTATGACGGGTATCTGCAAGTAAGGTTGGAGATCGGATCTGAAGTCATCGGACAGTCCGGAGGCTGTGACGCCTTGGCCATTGTGTGCCCCCGACCCTCGGGTGCGAACAGAAGCTCTCTGATAGTGGGGACAAATACGGACCTAGTGCGGCGTCTCCTGACCCCCATCGTAGTGGAAGAAGGGTCAACTCAAGGAGTGCACCCCATGTTACGACCGGTCTATCAGAGGATGGTTGAAGAACGGAAAGCACCTGCTGAGGTGGGAAGACTGTGGAGACTGGGTGGGACAGAGAAGGTCCTGCAAGCAGGAGAAGTAGCGAGCTTCCGGGTTTCAGTCAAGTTGAACGGATCGCAACCAGGTCCCTATGTGGTGCTGGGAACCGATGTCAGTCATGGGAGTGAAACCAGAGTCGAAGTAATTCCTGAAATAATCTCCACAAAAGCCCTGAAGAGAACACGAGGAAGAGTCTCGGTCAGTGTGTGCAATGTGACAGATTCTCCAGTAGTCCTTAAAGCGCGAATGCCTATCGGGCAAGTAGAGTCTGCTACACCCCTCTCCACCGATTTAGGAGGGGGAGTGGATAAAGAGATTCCAGATGAAAGATTCTACCCTAAAGACGCCCCCATTTCACCTGAGTGGAAGAAACGTCTTCAGTCTCAAGTTCTAAAGTGGAAAGAATTATTCTCGAAAGATGAGTTCGATGTGGGCCTGGCTAAGAGTACGGAACACCGCATTCGGTTGCAAGAAGACAAGCCGTTTCGTGAAAGGTCAAGGCGAGTTCCGCTGGGAGACTTGGATGATCTGCGAGAACAGCTAAATGAGTTGCAGAGAACCAATGTGATTCAAGAGTCCAGGAGCCCATATGCATCTCCAATAGTGCTGGTCAGGAAGAAGAATGGTTCTGTCCGCTTGTGCATAGACTATCGCACCCTGAACCGAAGAACCATCCCCGACCAATACGCCACTCCTCGGATTGAAGATGCCTTACAGTGTTTGTCTGGAGCAAAGTGGTTCAGTGTATTAGACCTGCGAAGCGGATATCATCAGATACCGATGCACCCTGAAGACAAAGAGAAAACTGCGTTCATTTGTCCACTGGGGTTCTTTGAGTTCAATAGAATGCCTCAAGGTTTGACGGGAGCTCCAGCCACGTTCCAACGGTTGATGGAGAAGACAGTCGGGGATATGAATCTAATCGAAGTGTTAGTGTACCTGGATGACATAATTGTGTTCGGGAAGACTCTGGAAGAGCATGAGCAACGTTTGGAGAAGGTCTTGAAGAGGCTCCATGAAGAGGGGTTGAAATTGTCTCTGGAGAAATGCCAGTTCTGTTTACCGTCAGTCACATATCTGGGACACGTGGTCTCGGCAGAAGGTGTTTCGACAGATCCTCGAAAGTTGGAGGCCGTAGCTTCTTGGCCTAGACCTCGAAACGTCACTGAACTTAGATCTTTCTTGGGATTCTGCTCATACTATCGAAGATTTGTGGGAGGATTCGCAAAGATAGCTCAGCCGCTGAACAAACTCCTACAGAAAGAAACCACCGAAGAAGGCTGTAAGGTCTCTGACCGAAACCCCTCCGCTCCAGGACCAAGGAAAGCTAAAGAGTCCATACAAGGTGAATGGACTAGTCAATGTGAAGGTGCGTTTGTGAAGCTGAAAGAGAATCTAACCCGAGCTCCTGTTCTGGCCTACGCGGACCCTCACAAGCCGTATGAACTACATGTGGATGCCAGCCGAGAAGGTCTGGGAGGAGTCCTATATCAGGAGTATGATGGATTGCTGAGGCCTGTGGCGTACGTGAGCCGGAGCCTTGCGCCTTCTGAGAAGAACTATCCTACTCACAAACTGGAGTTCCTAGCCTTGAAGTGGGCAGTGGTGGACAAGTTGAAAGACTATCTGTATGGAGCTGAGTTCGTGATCAAGACGGATAATAATCCTCTCACCTATATCCTTACTACTGCAAAACTGGACGCAACGGGACATCGGTGGTTGGCCGCTCTGTCAGGGTTTCGGTTCAGCCTGAAGTATCGCCCTGGGGTGAACAATCGAGATGCTGATGCTTTATCAAGAAGACCCTACACTACAGAATGGACTCAGGTGACTCCAGACGGAGTGCAAGCTTTGTGTCAAGGAACAGAACGCCGGGTCAAGGGAGGAGTTGAAGCGGAGGCCATAGGAGTCATGGCCGCGGCTGTTCCTGAGTTCTACTGTAACCCTACGCAATTGAGGGATGAAAATCTACCTACCTTTTCCAAGCAGGACCTGAAAGCGGATCAAGCTAGAGACCCTTTGATTGCATTGACCATAAAGGCCCTGACTGCAAACCAGCGAGAGATTCTGTTAACCAATTCCCCGGATGGAGCCAGATTGGTTTACAAAGAGTGGGAGCGGTTGAAGATGTTGGATGGGGTGGTCTACCGAAGGGGCCCCTCGACCAATTCCGAAGAGATTCAACAGTTATTTCTCCCCACTAAACACAGGGAGAGTGTGTTGCGATCATTACATGATGAGCATGGACATTTGGGTGCTGAGAGAACTTTTAAGTTGGTGCGAGATAGGTTTTATTGGCCTTGCATGAGGGCTGAAGTTGAGAGTTATTGCCATTCCTGTCTGAGGTGCATTCAGAGGAAAACTCTACCAACCCGAGCTGCTCCAATGAGCCATCTACAGAGTCAGGGACCCTTGGATTTGGTGTGCATTGACTTCCTGTGCTTAGAGCCGGATGCTAGTGGGCAAGGGAACATTCTGATAGTGACTGATCATTTCACCCGTTATGCCCAAGCTTTTTCTACAAAAGACCAACGCGCTCCGACAGTGGCGAAGGTGCTGATGGAAAAGTTCTTTGTTCATTACGGCCTGCCAAGAAGAATACACTCTGATCAGGGAAGAGACTTTGAAAGTAGATTGGTCGGGCAATTGCTGGAGTTGTTGGGAATTACTACGCCATACCACCCTCAGGGTGATGCTCAGCCTGAAAGGTTTAATCGCACGCTGCTAAACATGCTGGGGACCTTGTCTAATGTAGAGAAGCAGAGTTGGAGTCGTCATATAGCTACTCTGGTGCATGCATATAACAGTACGGAGAGTGATGCAACAGGATATTCACCGTACCGTCTTATGTTCGGAAGAGAAGCTCGACTGCCGGTTGATTTGGCATTTGGGTTATCTCTAGACCAGACGTCGGTAGCTTCTTGGATAGACTTCGGAAGAATCTGGCTTCTGCGTTTGAACAGGCCCGTTTGACTTCAGGTAACAGGGAGCAAAGGAACAAGAAGAACTATGATTTGAAGGTTCGAATACAAGATCTACAACCCGGTGATAGGGTTCTGTTGAAGAATTTGGGTGCTGCTGCGAGACACAAGCTGGCGGATAGATGGAGTTCTCAGGTTTACATTGTTTGCAAACAACTGCCAGGTGCCGGTTGTATCAGATTCGCCCTGATGGAAAGGCTGGTCTCCTCAAGAATTGGCACCGAAATCACTTGTTACCTTTGAGAGAGGCTGTGAGGATACCAGTGGAAAACAAACTTCCTCCGGCGAATCCGCATGCTCCACGTGTCCCTCCTGTTACTCGGTCTCAACAGACTCGGGTTGTTGGAGAGAGCGAAAGAGACAGTGACGAAGAGAGTTTCTGTTTAGATTGGATGCGCTCGCCAGAACCTGAAGAGGTTGTCCCAGTTCCTTGTCAATGGGAAAGTAACTTGAGGGCTGAAGCTCCTGAATTTCAGTGGGAATTCCCCGAGAATATGGAACTCCCTGAAACCCTTGAACTTCCGTTAAGGGTCCCGGATACTGTTGGAGACCCTGTAGCTCCTGAAGACGAACCTTACGACTATAGTTCTATGCCTTCCCTGGAGGGATCGTACTCGGAGGAAGTGTCTGCTCCAGTGCCAGACATAAGGACTGAGCTATACCTATAGTACTTCCACCTGAAGAGGAACGGAAGGAGCCTGAACAAAAACGCTCTATTCGACCGCCCCAGCGACTTACTATGACTCACCAGGACATAGCACTGAGAGGCCATCACCACTGTGCAGAGATTGCCCGAAGTGTCTGCTATGTTAGCTGAGGTAGCCCAGAACATGAGTCAGCTTGAGAAAGTGTTTCTAACCCACTGCATGTATGCTGCTGAACCTGTATATGCTGTATAAACTGTGTGCATATTGTAAAAGGATAATGTAATTGTTGTACCTCCTTGGAGAGACCCAAGAGTTCTAGGAGGGGGAGAGTGTAGCGATGTGTTAAAGTTTACTGTGGCAGTACCCATTTTTGGCCACAAGATGGAGACAATCACGATTAAAGACCCTGGACACTCGAACTACATGTCCCGGCATGCTTTGCGAAGAAACAGGAAGTGGGTGGGTTTGTGGAGACGCTGTACATCCTGCACCTCGTGGAGAACAGGCAGAGCGCGCCAGGGAGCAGAGGAGAGTGGATGCACACACAGAGAAGGAGAGACCAAAAGATAGGCCGGAGCGCAGACAGAGTGGATTGGGCCTTAGGATTGGGTCACCCAGCCTTGCGGGATACAGACATCACCCTCTATACTATCCGAGTGCAGAGAAGGAGAGAAGACCCCTCGAGTAAGGAGTACCGCGGTCGATTGAAGCGGGAGCAGGCGGTAAGCTGGATGAGTCGCGGCTGACAGACAGAGGGCCAGACAACAGATCCGGTGGTCGGCGTCCCCAGTCAAATCGAGCGGAGAGACGTCCTGGGTCAGCGGAACCTCAAGCTTGCGCTGGATGGGTGAGAGGCCCCCAAGGCCGTATGTAAATAAGAGCGTACGCTGCTGTTTTCCTTCTAAAACCCACAGGGCCCCAACTGACTAGTCGAAGACATCATTAAAGTAAACTCACTGGCCAGTTGAAAAGTACCCGGGTACCCTATACACACGAATACACACCACTTCACGTTCTGGGACTTAACCTGTGCAGGACTCAGTTTCTTTTTCCGAATCGGGACAAGGGGGCAAAGTTAAAGTTACATTCCGAACAATTTTTCCTCTTTTTTGTTCCCGCTGCGCGTTTACCGTGATACGAGAACTGTGTATTTTATTGTGTCCCGCTACGCGGTTTTTCCTCGAATTTCGTATCTTTTAAATTTCTGCTCGGTCGGGGTTTTTTCCGAAAATACGAAGCCCTCGTGTTTTCGTTTCTTTTACCGCTACGCGTTTATCGTGTTACGAAAGTACTGTAAATCTTCCTGCATATACCATGTCTCAAGAGCTGCAAACCTTTTAGTAGACCTTTTAAATTATAAAACTGTTCAGCGTGTTGGAGTATATTTATTCCCTAGTGCGGGGAGACTGGCCCGTGGTTCATTTTCAGCGGCTCCTCCGGGAGTGAGCGCTACAGTGCATTTAAAAATGGGATGGACTGAAGAGGTCATAGTGGACCTGGAAAAAATGGGACACTGATTGTCTGGAGTCATCATTGTGGACCTGGAGGGAACCAATACATGTTGACGGGAGGGGAGGATAAAATCTTCTAGATTGTGAGTTCCCATGGGAATAGGGCCCTTGTTTCCTCCTGTACTGGTTTGGCACATGTTGTTCAATGTATCGTTACCCTGTCTAAATTGTGCCCATTGTACAGCGCTGTAGAATATGCTGGTGCTTTATAAATAAAGATTAATAACAATATGTTTTTGCCTGGGGGGGTTCATGGTACCTGCAACCTGAGGTTTCTAGTTAAGCCTCTGTTCAGAGTTAGATCCAGGATCCTCTGGCTCAGCGGATCCCTGGCTGTGAGTGGATTCATTATCACAGGTTACCTGGACGGCGGGATCAGCGACAAACTGAAGCCCCCGTTGCCCTTACACTATATAGAGTTTATAGAGCAGCCCTCTCCTCCTCACATGTCACTAACACATTAATGTCCTGCTCATTGAGACACAGGGCTTATATGTAGAATGTGCTGGAAGCAGCAGCCCTGTCTGTGTGTGGCCCCTCCAGTCACATGGGGTGTGAACTGCATCATGGGGGAATCCAACCATGTGACTTCCCTGATCTAATCTGTTGTGAGGTCAAAGATCCTTCTAGGGGAAAAAACTGCAGCCTCTCAGTGCTGGATCCAGCCACCTCACAGCTCAGTGTCCGAAATTCCCCTCCCCCAGCACCACGTGACCAGCCCTGCAGCCAGTCGCATTAGCTGTGATGTCATCAGAGCGCGCCCCTTCCCCTGTGTTGCTGCAGGAGATGGTGTGTGTGAGAAGCTGAGGATGTGCCGGGAATGTCCGGCCCTGGCCCCTTACTACGGGCTCCATGAGGCTGCTCACACCCCCATGTGACTGGAGAGGACACACACAGGAGTAGCACAAACAGGGCTGGTGTCCTGGGAGAGGAGGCTCAGGTATGTGCGGGCGCCATGTCCCACATGCTGGTTATTGCATGGAAAGCTGTCTGGTGTCATTGTGGGACAGTCACGGCGCAGCCCTCATAGCCGCGTAGCTCCATTACAGCGCCGTGCGAGTCGCCGCGCAGGAAGGAGCTCTGCCGTCACTTTAAACATGGGGACGTTTCACCTGGCTGAGGATCATGGGAGTTACAGTGCACGGCTCCTCCCAGGCAGGTCCCATTAACCCTATCCAATCCCCACACTCACCGCGGCGCTGTAATGACTCTGTATGAACGCCGCGTCCTCCGGCCTCTCACGCCGCACACACAGTATATCATCTCTGCTTCACACTAAACCAGGTCAGCTCTGACACGCATGTTATTATTCTCTTATTCCAGACACATTGTGCTTCCTCTAATCGTTCCTCCACAAGATCCGGCCATCCAGGTAACCTGTGATAATGAATCCACTCACAGCCAGGGATCCGCTGAGCCAAAGGATCCTGGATCTAACTCTGGAGATGATCTTTCTGCTGACTGGAGAGGTAAGAGATTCCATATTCCTGCTGATATTAAATCCCCCTGGAGCTGTGTGACCCAGGAGACATTTCAGAGGCAGATCAGTAGTAGATTCATGTGTAAATAAAGGTTCCAGCACACCATACAGCACACTATGGAGATAACACACTGACACATACACAAAAGCATGGGGGGCCCAGGGGGCGACATGTTTATACCTCTCTATATTGGGTCACTCTCAATGTTTAGGGTCATATGGTGGTGAAGATCCATGAGATGGTCAGTGACAGCAGCCGTCACCAAATATCAGAAGGACACCGCAGGAGCCAAAGCTTCAATACGGAGCCTCCACCTCACTCAGGAATCCATGAGCAAATCCATGAGAAGATCCTGGAGCTGAGCAATCAGATCATCCGTCTGCTGACTGGAGAGGTGAGGCTGCTGGGAATGGGACATTATACGCTAACACCAAGGCATGTGTCTGGATGGTGACTGTGTCATTGTGTGTGTCAGGTTCCTATACGCTGTGAGGATGTCACTGTCTATCTCTCCATGGAGGAGTGGGAGTATGTGGAGCGACACAAGGAGCTCTATGAGGACGTCATGATGGAGGATCACCAGCCTGTTATTACACGGGGTAAGAGATGCTTTAATTCTCATAATGTTTGTGTCCAATCCCAGAGCAACGTGTCCCAATAATCCCCTGAAATGTTGGCTGTGCCGTGTAATAGACGTGTTCCTGAATGAACGTCTCACGTGTTCATGTGATTTTCCCTCCAATAGATAAATCTGTATGGGGTGAATTTCACGCTGCGGTTTCTTTATGGGATATTGGATGTGAAAATGGAAGGGAAATTCTAAGCAATAATGTGGAAAAGGATCTGAACAAGACGAGAAAAGGACGAGCTGAATCTGCAACATACACAGAGCGAGAATCTCTGGCGTCTGAAGAAAGACACGTCCCAGAGAAAGAGATTTATCCAATCACAGAACCCACAGAATATTCACCCCCTGATATTAAGGAGGAACCGGCCTCATGTGACGAAGGAAATCTCCCAGACAGCGACATGTATGAACCCCCAGAACAGACACAGACACAATATACCTCTACTTATACAGGGGCAGAATCCGAGTCACATGGAGAAGGAAATATCTCACATCCTGACATTTCTCCCCTCCCAGAACATACACAGACTGAATATCCATCTACTGACATTAAGGAGGAATCACCCACATATGGAGAAGGAAATCTCCCAGACAGCGACATGTATGAACCCCCAGAACATACACAGACTGAATATCCATCTACTGACATTAAGGAGGAATCACCCACATATGAAGAAGGAAATCTCACAGACAGGGACATGTATGAACCCCCAGAACATATACAGACTGAATGCTCAGCTGATAATAATGGAGAATATGTAAAATCCAATCCAAACCCAGTGGAAATAAACCATAGCGAGTCCTTAATAGAATCCAGAAAGCCAGATCACAGGATATATTATACAGATCCCCTTACTCATAATTCAGTTTATAAAGGACATTCAGCGTCTTCTTCTGATTTGGGGAAAGTCTCATATTCGGAGTCTGACCCTGTGATACAAGAAACAAGTTATAATGAAAACAAAACATTTTCGACAATATTTAGGGAGCAGAATTATGCCCCAAAATTAGGCCTTAGCCTCGAACATGTTCACACCCTAGAGCAACCATACTCATGCTCTGAATGTGGGAAGCATTTTATAGACAGAATTGCTTTTGACAAGCATCATAGGATTCACACCAGAAACAAACGGTTTAAATGCACTGAATGTGGGAAATGTGTTACCCAGGCTTCATCTCTTGCAGAACATAAAAGGATTCACACAGGTGAAAAACCATTTATTTGTACTGAATGTGGGAAATGTTTTACCGGGTCCTCAAATCTGGCAAACCATAAAAGGATTCACACAGGAGAAAAACCATTCAAATGTGATGAATGTGGGAAATGTTTTACCCAGGCCTCACATCTTGCAGACCATAAAAGGATTCACACAGGAGAAAAACCATTTAAATGTGATGAATGTGGGAAATGTTTCTCTCGGGCCTCAAATCTTGCAGACCATAAAAGGATACACAAAGGAGAAAAAACATTTAAATGTGATGAATGTGGGAAATGTTTTATGCAGGCATCAAATCTTGCAGGACATAAAAGGATTCACGCAGGAGAAAAACCATTTAAATGTGATGAATGTGGGAAATGTTTTTCTCGGGCCTCAAATCTTGCGGACCATAAAAGGATTCACACAGGAGAAAAACCATTTAAATGTGATGAATGTGGGAAATGCTTTACCCATGCCTCACATCTTGCAAGACATAAAATGACTCACACAGTATAAAAACCTAATTCCTTAGATTCATTGCTTATAATGGGAAATGTTTTACCTGCTGGACTTTTCTTAATGAGCATGTGAGGACTCATAAGGTGAAAAGTATTTATGAATAGTTACAGGTGCTTATGCAGCGCCAATAGATTCCGTAGCACTTTACAATGGGGAGCACGAACAGTTGACGCAATAGATAATAAAACATAAGGCACAGACGGCCCTGCCTGTAGGATAATTGTCCTGCTGAAACAGGACTTCTTACAAGTGCTCAGTCAGACATCCCGTGAGCTTACAATCTAAGAGACTGAGGTAAGTGAAACAAAGGGAGCAGGGAGAGAGCGAAGATAATTACCAGAGAGAGTATAGCAGACTCTGCATGATGGTTTTCCCTCACCTAAAAACAAGGGATCAAGTCCTGCAGGAATGCAAGGGAACGCAGTTCTCTCACTATTTTAGCAAGAGGAACTTCGTTCCCCTTTGGCTGATAAACTGGGAAGCAGCAATACCTTTCTATGTAGACATAGTTTTATAAAATGTCTATATTTAAGAGTATTTTTGGACTTAAGTACATTGGGAAGGAATGGGAATGACAATTTCACAGTGTTTGCCAGAGGAATGGCAGTCCAATGCATAAAGAAGTGCTGCAGCTGATGCAGCTCCCAGAAATGTTTAAAACTGGAATAGACAGAAATGTTGGTGAGTTCCCACACTTATTTTTTTTAAGACTTAACCCCTGCCTACAAAGCTCTCACTAACTCAGCTCCCCACTACCTGTCCTCACTAATCACCAAATACACCGCAGCCCGCTCCCTAAGGTCAAACAGTGACCTGCGCCTAGCATCTCCCCGCATCACCTCTTCCCATGATAGACTGCAGGATTTATCACGTGCAGCCCCCATCCTCTGGAAGGCTCCCTCGTACAGTCAGACTTTCCCCTAACTTCTCTTCCTTCAAACGCTTAAGACATCACTACTTAGGGAAGCCTACCATCCGACTCACTGACGCAACCAGTCCATCACTCTCACCTTGCAGTCCTCTCATCCTGTTTCCATCCCCATCCCTTCTAGATTGTGAGTTCCCACGGGAATAGGCCCTTGTTTCCTTCTGTACTGGTTTGTCAAAATGTTGTTTAATGTAGTGTAACCCTCTCTATACTGTGCCCATTGTACAGGGCTGCAGAATATGTTGGCGCTTAATAAATATTAATAATGACGGTAGACAAAGAGCTTGGGTATGATAATGTTAAACAGAGAGGAGTGAAGCAGCTGGAAAAGGAGTTTATATAAATGGGATAGGGGCTGAGTGGATCAGGCGGTTGGGACGGCAGAGGTGAGGATGGAGGTGAATGGGATTGTGGGTAAGAAAATACAGAGGTTACAGAGAAGGCCATTGCATGAAAGAATTTACAACGGAGAAACAGACCAGACAGGATAAAAAAAGCACAAAATTAAACAGAAAAATGGAGGGAAAGGATAAAAAATACATAAACTAGCAGGATAAAATATTAAAGAGCAGTAACAATGTGGCAAAAATTGTGTTGATTGAAGAATACCTTGCTTGTTACAGAAGGGAAGATTGGGGTGGGGGGGTTCTGGCTTGTTCAAAAGATAAACTGGAAAAGGAATAACAAGTACATATTAAATGAAATGTAAATTTCCAATAAATTTCAATCCTTTACATGGTGTAAGTTTATTTTATAAGAAGTCACAGGTGAGTAGCAGAAAGCACACAAGTGAATATATGTATATAACTCCCGTAAATGCAGCTAAATCTATGCATAGAATTCCCGTAAATCCGGCTGAATAGGCCATAACACATTACTATAAAATAAACACAGCGTAAACACATTTATTCCAACATTAAAAGCAAAAAGCCAGACGGCTCACTCACAAGAGGAGCGGCACAACATAAAAGATTTATAGATGTGGAAAAACAGCATAAATTGTTCCAGAAGTCACCGTTCACAGGGAGTCCTCCTCTGCAGAAGCATTCCAGGCTACAAATCCACCTTACGTGATTGCACAAAAACAAGGAACTTACATGAAGCAGAAAGGGAGCAGTCTCTTAAATGTGTCACTGCACTTTATTGGCCAAGAAGATGCTTTTTTATCAGTCATGTAAAGATATAAAACATAACATCTCATAGTGTAAATCTGTATATTAGCACACTTTCTGTGTTAATATGGTACAGCAAACCATTCACATTCTTAAGAGCGTTAAAAGCTCCAAAGATTCAGCATGCGGATATTTATAAGGGCATATCCGTCTGCCCCAACTTCATCGACATCCAATTACTGGTCCGTTTTTGAGAAAGCAGAAAGAATGGGGGCTGGTGCAGATTGATTATACCACAATAATAATAGTATGGATTGCACTCACCCCACTAGAGCCTCGGACCAGGCTCCAGGTTATCGCACATCAGGTTTATAGTTCGTCAGCTAAAACCTTTCAAAACGTATGTATAGAGAGGGATCCCAAGAGAAAAAAATTAAAAGAAATTTATTCTGGAATCACCAGATAGAGACCATAAAACCTATATTCCAAACGTGTTTCACCCTACACAAAAACGGGCTTCATCAGTGGAAGTAAAATCTAAAAAAGTCATTAAAAAGACAGGTTATGTCCAGTACTTAAATAGTCTAAAGGATCAATGGCCTCGTATTAGTCGTGGGCCACATGGTGTTGCGGCGTCTGCTGCGTCATACACGTCTCCAACGTAATTGCGCCAACAGAACGCCCTACCCCACGGTCACCCCTGTAGTGACGTCACATCCGCCTGGCCAAACCGAAAGCGGACGCGTCTACGGTCCGTCAATGGGGCACATTCCACACCCATAATCTCCATTCGCTAGACACAAACCGAAACCGGATGTAGTCCTTATCTGTCCGTAAAATACATCAGTTGCTTTACGTTCGATCCGGTCCACACATGAATCAGGAGAAAACTTCATTTAAACCCATATTGGAGAGAGCACTTCAGTCAACACATTCAAAAACCAGCAACAACAGCTTCATGCATGGGTACATTTTACCAGATTTTACCACATGTTGTATAATGTACCCATGCATGAAGCTGTTGTCGCTTGTTTTGGAATGTGTTGACTGGAGTGCTCTCTCCCTGGTTTTGTTTTGTATTTTATTATTGAGACGCACCCGCACTGAATGCTTAGTTTAGGTTGAGTGCTACCCCGCATGTGTTTTCTATATGAATCCCTTGTGTATGCACCCCTCCCTGCCACAGGTACTCCTACTCCAGGTTCTATTTAACTTTGATCTGCGGGGAGCTCCAGGAAAGGAATTGTTCCTCAGTGAGTTTATCCCATGAAGAGTAGTCATTAGTTTTGCAGAATAGGACCTGCCAGAGGGTGGATTACATTGACGTTGTAGGCAGGCTTAAAGCAATTCACAGCCGTTCATTGCAAACTAAACTTCCACCATTTTATTCAACAAAAGCTCAGATTTAAGAATTTTTCAACATGTGGTAAAATCTGGTATAATGTACCCATGCATGAAGCTGTTGTTGCTGTTTTTTGAATGTGTTGACTGGAGTGCTCTCTCCCTGGTTTTGTTTTGTATTTTATTGAGACGCACCCGCACTGAATGCTTCATTTAGGTTGAGTGCTACCCCCATGTGTTTTATATATATATATATATATATATATATATATACACACACACACACACTTAGATATTAGGCAAATACATCAAAACCCCAAAGACCTTTAAACCAGTTTATCACAGAAACCAACACACGTGCAAATCTAAATCAATGTATTAGTTAATCAATCAAATGTCTCAATTAATCAATGCATCAACCCGGAACACCATGGTATTCAAATGGTATCACTTAAATAACTGCAGGAAGATCTCATGTGACAATCAGGAACATTATACATATTAAGGAACATCACTGTATTTCATTAATTAAGATTAATCCATTAAGTTTACAATGCAAATGCTGAGTCTGGCTGAGAGTAATGAGACACACATGAATGACATTAAAGCATTGGCTAAAAATAACCTTGGTACAAATAGTTCATTAATTATGCTAGTCAATTAACCATTTGAGCTGCTATGCAAACGCTGTGTCTGGTTGAGAGTAATGAGTCACACATGGGTGACATTAAACAATGGCAAATGACATAAATAGTTAGAGGTTAATTAAACACTAATACAAAAGCTAAATAGACAATTAATACATTACCGAGTAAAGCTTCATCGTGCTGGATATAAGGCTGATTTGGGGTCTCATTTGCAAGAGAGACCTGCGACGAGCTCTGAGGCTTCATTCTCTCCCCTTTTCCTGCTTCTGACCATTAGAAATCCCTTGACCTTTATATCATTCCAAACACATAAGAGACACTCATTGTCACAGTATGAGAGAAGGCTGGCCAGATGTGTGACAATAAGAATTCTCCTGCATGTTTATTTTTGAATCAAATTCGGCTGTCTTATGATATATTAGAAAATTATTACAACTAGGGAAACTATAAATTGTCTTGCAATCAGATAAACGTTACAACCATCTGGTTTCATCTTACATCTTATCCCCCTATTGTTAACTGTTAGTATATAAATATTGCCACAGCATCCTGACTTCTCACAGACACTATACAGAACCAAAATTAACCCTAGACCATGAGAATCAAACAGTAAGTAATATCTGATCAATTATTTATACATATTGGACTTATAGATTGTATTTTAACATAAATGTGTATATGTGGGTGTCGGAATGGTGGGCAGTGATGTCAGTCTCCTGCGGCTACCCCGGATTCCAGCTCCTGCAGCCATGTCCCCCTGGCAGCTATGAAGCCATCCTCTGGTAAGTGGGAAGTCGGCAGAGCCCGGCACGGCAGCGGGCCTTTCCTCCTTCCATGGGGGGGAATCCTGTCATCCTCCCTGGACCACCTGCATTCAGCCTATACCCTCTGGTGGGCGCATGCTGGTGAGGAGACACTGGGTGGCACATGTAATGTATGGGCCTGGTGCAGGGAGAGCTGCTTGGGCAGACAAGAAGGATGATGGGCTCCTGTGACAGGACAGGTGGTGCTCCGAGTGTGAGGGCCCTGCATACTGTAGTGAGGCACTACCATGCACACTGTACAAGGAGGGGGCACTGCCATTTAAAGAGTAATGGGGCACTGCCATGCATTTGTTCAGTGGACATCACCACACAAGCAGTGTTGTCACTGGGGTTAGTGTCACCAGATTGTTTCATCACTCTTATTTGCCGGCTCCTGCTTCTTTCTGCCGCCTGACTGAAAAACTATGTGACGTCTCACAAAGCGTGGAGCCGGCGTACTGCATCAGTGTCAATGAGGAGTCAGGACAGGACCAGAATTCTCTGTCCTGCTCCTCCCTTCCAGAGTTCACAAAATTCACTGTGGCTGTCGCAAAACGGGTGGCGGCAGCAGAGGTCCACCATTAAGCATTTTGTTACGCAAACCCCCAGGGGTCCTCGTAAGTGCCCTTGGGGGTACACGTACCACAGGTTGGGAACCGCTGAACTAGGGCATCCAGAATACCTTATCCAGAACTACCTACGCTTCTGTTCATAACTACGGAAATGACGTGTTGGCAGGTCTCCACAGAAAAGGCAATAATCGCCCCAAAATTTCATTTTGGTTGAGGACAAAAACATCCTTTTTAAATAACAAAGTACTGGCACCTAGAAATTCTAGCAAACCTAAATCGGACATAGTTAGTAAAATATATACATCAGATATAACGATCGAGAACAAAAATACCCAATTTCAAAAAGGACAAAGAATAAAAGAAGGGACGTGTTTTACAATGATGAGGAGCTCTGTGTTTATCACTTTTATTATTATTTTTATCCTTTATATAGTGTCACATACTCTGCAGCGCTTTACAAGATCAGTGTACAAAGGGTTGATACATTAGAATACCACACATGGATGATATGGCCTGATACAGGGGGACCCTGTTCCCAAAGGAACTTACAATCTATGAGATGTACAAGTATTTTTGTTAGGTGGACGCATCCATATGGTTAGGACACTCGCTGGTGGCGTCTTCTGAGTGGGATCAAGACAGCCTTACATGACTGTAGAGCAGTGACCTGGTGGTTAGGTTGAACCCGCTTCTGGTAAAGTCGAGAGTTGCTTCTCCACAGTTGTATTGGAGGGATGTGCTGACCAGTATTTTGACTTGCTTCTCCAGGGTCGAAGGGTAGAGACGTTACCATTGGACTCAACAGCTGATATTGTATGGTGGGTAAGTATGTACCGTTAGGGGTTTCAAAAGTCCAGGCAGCCTAGAAGGAAAAGGGGTCTCTTGGAGTCGCAGATCATGTAGCTGGAGGAGAATCTGAAAGCAGAGCAAAGTAACGCTGAGCGATTACGTGATGATCTCCAGAAGGCCATACTTCTGATTGACCAACTGAGAGCAGATGGGGAGGCAGAGCATAGCGAGGCCCGGCTATAGGAGAAGGCCTGACAACAGCTAGAAGATCAGTGCCAAGAACTGCAGGCTGATTTCCAGGTTTCTCTCACTGCCTGGAGGAGAAAAATGTCAACAGGTTCAGGAGCAGCTTCATGCAGAAACTCAGCAATGCCACGGTATTGGTGAGCAGCTGCGACAATCCAAAAGCAGGCTGTACGCTGAACAGAACAGCAACAGCTGGAAAATGAGAGGCTCCAGACAGAGCTGCACGAGAAGGTACAGGCCGAGCTGCAAGCTTCAGTTGATGAACTGGAGGCAAGGACTGTGCAGCTAAAGGTACAGCTGGATGCCGAAATTGTCAGGCGGCAGGCTGTCATTGAGCAGTTATGGCAGAGAGAGGAAAAGCTGCATGCTGCCCTCCGGCCGATAGAAGAAGAGAGATTTCCTGCAGGATGATTACAGGAACTACAGACCAAGCTGCAAGCCCCAATTGCTACCAAGGGGGTGAAGACGCAGCATCACAGCATGCAGTCTTGGCAGGAGAAAGCCACTGAATTGGCAAGTAAAGATCCTGCAGCATCTTGGATGTAGGCCAAGCTTGTGCATAGCGCAATGACGTCAGTCTGGAGTTAACCCCTAACTGCCACCATTGGTGGAGATAGGGGGTCACAATGAACCCCCTATCTCCCGATCCTTGGCAGCTAGGGGTTAATGTTTGGTATCGTTGGATCGACCAGAGCATGGCCTTTCCAATGATACCAAACATGACTGTGTTAAAAGTTAATACAACATTTTTTAAATAAAATAAACAAAATATTTAAAAATGAATAAATGAAAAAAAAAGAATTTTTTTTTTGTTAATGCAGCAATATTGTTCCCATTTCAATTACAATGTGAACAATGATGCTGCACTAACGATTTTTGTATGGGGTGCGTTTGTTAAAAATCGTGTAATTTTCCCCCAAAAAAATGTAATGAGTCCCCATTTCTAATTTTTTAACAAGCGCAACCCATAGAAAATATAACCGTAAATGCTCGCATGTTAAAAGGTGAATAAAAACACTTTACATGTAAATTATTGAAAATTCTAATCTTACTGCATTTTTTGTGATAATATACAGGCAGAACATGACTTATACATATAAAAATGATATATTATGAATCTGCCGAAAAGAACGATATATAATATGTCTGGGTCATATACTAAAATAAGGCTTCAAAACGCGTTTAAACACGATGAGTGAAACCGGTAAAAATTAGCTCAGCACACAGGGGTGAAATGACTCAGCAGCAAAAGGATTAAAAAGACATTATTTATTTCAATGAATCTTATGGGTTTAAACCTGTCGAATTGAAACACTGAAAATCAGGGCATTTCAGAATTTAGCTGGAATTCGACGTTCTGTGAACAGACGATGTGATAATCTCTATAGGACAATTACGATGCTGCCGAACAACTGTGAATTGCATTGTATTTCACTGTCACTTCTCCTGTATTTGGCGAATTGACAGCTAGTGAATTTCCCCAAAATTGCAGATACAGGGAAATTCACTGCACGGTGCGATTCAGAGGTGATTAACCCTTAAATGCAAACTGAAGAATATATGATCATTTTTATTTGACATGTATTATTATTATTCTTTATTTATAAAGCGCCGGCATATTCCGCAGCGCTGTACAATAGGCACAGTATAGACAGGGTTACAATACATTGAACAACATTTGACAAACAGTACAGGAGGAGATGAGGGCACTATTTCCGTAGGAACTCACAATCTGGGAGGGTTGGGGTTGGAAACAGGAGGAGAGGACTGTAAGGTGAGAGTGATTGATGGTTGCGTCAGTGAGTTGGGTGGTAGGCTTCCCTAAATAGGAATGTTTTAAGGGAACGTTTGAAGGAAGAGAAATTAGGGGAAAGTCTGACCGTACGAGGGAGAGCGTTCCAGAGAGTGGGGGCTGCGCGTGAGAAATCCTGCAGTCTATCATGGGAAGAGGTGATGCGGGGAGACGCTAGGCGCAGGTCACTGTTTGACCTTAGGGAGCGGGCTGGGGTGTATTTGGTGATTAGTGAGGACAGGTAGTGGGGAGCCGAGTTAGTGAGGGTTTTGTAGGTAAGGATAAGGATTTTGAACTTAATTCTGCAGTGGATGGGGAGCCAGTGAAGGGACTCGCAGAAGGGAGCGACAGAGACAGAGCGGCGGGTGAGGTGGATGAGCCTGGCGGAGGCGTTCAGAATGGATTGTAGGGGGGCGAGGCGGGAGAGAGGGAGGCCAGATAGGAGATTATTGCAATAGTCAAGTCGGGAGATTACCAGGGCGTGGATGAGTTGTTTTGTGGTGACAGCAGTAAGAAATGGCCGAATTCTGCAAATATTACGTAGTTGGTATCGGCAGGAGGAGGAAAGCGACTGGGTGTGGGGGGGGATGAAGGAAAGAGAAGTGTCAAGTGTAACTCCGAGACAGCGAACCTGGTTTGATGGGGAGATAGTGAAACCCTCCATCATGATAGAGAAGTCAGGAGGTGGGGGAGGCAATAGGAGAAATTAGTAAGAGCTCAGTCTTAGACATGTTGATCTTTAGGTGGTGAGATGCCATCCAAAAGAAGATGCCAGATAAACAGTCACTGACTTTGGAAAGGACAGGAGGAGAAAGATCAGGGGTAGAGAGGTAGATCTGAGTCTCATCAGCATAGAGGTGGTAATTAAAGCCAAAGCTATTAATATAAAGAAAGTAGGTGACGGGGAAGGTGGATTTGAAGTCTGGAATGCTTCTGCAGAGGAGGACTCCCTGTGAAAGTGAACGGTGACTTCTGGAGCAATTTATGCGGTTTTTCCACATCTATAAATCTTTTATGTTGTGCCGCTCCTCTTGTGAGTGAGCCGTCTGGCTTTTTGCTTTTAATGTTGGAATAAATGTGTTTACGCCGTGTTTATTTTATAGTAATGTGTTACGGCCTATTTAGCCGGATTTACGGGAATTCTATGCGTAGATTTATCTGCATTTACGGGAGTTATATACATATATTCACTTGTGTGCTTTCTGCTACTCACCTGTGACTTCTTATAAAATAAACTTACACCATGTAAAGGATTGAAATTTATTGGAAATTTACATTTCATTTAATATGTATTTGTTATTCCTTTTCCAGTTTATCTTTTGAACACTCTGTATATTTATAAATGTTTTTCACCTTGTGTCCTCACATGCTCAATAAGAAACATCCAGCAGGTAAAACATTTCCCATTATAAGCACTGAAATGGTTTTGAAACCGTGTGAATCAATTTATGACTTGCAAGAGATGAAGTCTGACCGAAACATTTCCCACATTGATTACATTTAAATGGTTTTTCTCCTGTGTGAATCCTTTTATGTCCTGCAAGATGTGAGGCCCGAATAAAACATTTCCTGCATGCAATACATTTAAATGGTTTTTCTCCTGTGTGAATCCTTTTATGTTCTGCAAGATGTGTGGCCTGAATAAAACATTTCTCACATTCAGTACATTTAAAAGGCTTTTCTCCTGTGTGAATCCTTTTATGGTCTGCAAGATGTGAGGCCCGAGTAAAACATTTCTCACATTCAGTACATTTAAATGGTTTTTCTCCTGTGTGAATCCTTTTATGGTTTGCAAACGTTGAGGACTGGGTGAAGCATTTCCCACATTCATCACATTTAAATGGTTTTTCTCCTGTGTGAATCTTTTTATGTACTGCAAGATGTGAGACCTGACTAAAACATTTCCCACATTCATCACACTTAAATGGTTTTTCTCCTGTGTGAATCCTTTTATGTTCTGCAAGACTTGAGGCCTGACGAAAACATTGCCCACATTTAGTGCATTTAAACTGTGTGTTTCCGGTGCGAATCCTATGATGCTTTTTAAGAGCAATACTGTCTGTAAAATGCTTCCCACATTCAGAGCTTGAGAATCGTTGCTCTAGGGTGTGAACATGTTGGAGAGTAAGGCTCAATTTCGGGGCAGAATTCTCTCCCCTAAACATTGTTGAAAATGGCTGTTTTTCATTGTAACTTGTTTCATGTATCACAGGTTCAGACTCAGAATATGAGACGTTCCCCATTTCAGAAGAAGACGCTGAATGTCCTTTATAAACTGAATTATGAGTAAGGGGATCTGTATAATATATCCTGTGATCTGGCTTTCTGGATTCTATTAAGGACTCGCTATGGTTTATTTCCACTGGGTTTGGATTGGATTTTACATATTCTCCATTATTATCAGCTGAGCATTCAGTCTGTGTATGTTCTGGGGGTTCATACATGTCACTGTCTGTGAGATTTCCTTCTCCATATGTGGGTGATTCCTCCTTAATGTCAGCAGATGGATATTCAGTCTGTGTATGTTCTGGGGGTTCATACATGTTGCTGTCTGGGAGATTTCCTTCTCCATATGTGGGTGATTCCTCCTTAATGTCAGTAGATGGATATTCAGTCTGTGTATGTTCTGGGAGGGGAGAAATGTCAGGATGTGAGATATCTCCTTCTCCATGTGACTGGGATTCTGCCCCTGTATAAGTAGAGGTATATTGTGTCTGTGTATGTTCTGGGGGTTCATACATGTCGCTGTCTGGGAGATTTCCTTCGTCACATGAGGCCGGTTCCTCCTTAATATCAGGGGGTGAATATTCTGGGGGTTCTGTGATTGGATAAATCTCTTTCTCTGGGACGTGTCTTTCTTCAGACGCCAGAGATTCTTGCTCTGTGTATGTTGCAGATTCAGCTCGTCCTTTTCTCGTCTTGTTCAGATCCTTTTCCACATTATTGCTTAGAATTTCACTTCCATTTTCACATCCAATATCCCATAAAGAAACCGCAGCGTGAAATTCACCCCATACAGATTTATCTATTGGAGGGAAAATCACATGAACACGTGAGACGTTCATTCAGGAACACGTCTATTACACGGCACAGCCAACATTTCAGGGGATTATTGGGACACGTTGCTCTGGGATTGGACACAAACATTATGAGAATTAAAGCATCTCTTACCCGGTGTAATAACAGGCTGGTGATCCTCCATCATGACGTCCTCATAGAGCTCCTTGTGTCGCTCCACATACTCCCACTCCTCCATGGAGAGATAGACAGTGACATCCTCACAGCGTATAGGAACCTGACACACACAATGACACAGTCACCATCCAGACACATGCCTTGGTGTTAGCGTATAATGTCCCATTCCCAGCAGCCTCACCTCTCCAGTCAGCAGGTGGATGATCTGATTGCTCAGCTCCAGGATCTTCTCATGGTTTTGCTCATGGATTCCTGAGTGAGGTGGAGGCTCCGTATTGAAGCTTTGGCTCCTGCTGTGTCCTTCTGATACTTGGTGACGGCTGCTGTCACTGACCATCTCATGGATCTTCACCACCATATGACCCTAAACATTGAGAGTGACCCCAATATAGAGAGGTATAATCATGTCACCCCCCCCCCCCGGGCCCCCCATGCTTTTGTGTATGTGTCAGTGTGTTATCTCCATAGTGTGCTGTATGGTGTGCTGGAACCTTTATTTACACATGAATCTACTACTGATCTGCCTCTGAAATGTCTCCTGGGTCACACAGCTCCAGGGGGATTTAATATCAGCAGCAATATGGAATCTCATGGAATCTCTTACCTCTCCAGTCAGCAGAAAGATCATCTCCAGAGTTAGATCCAGGATCCTCTGGCTCAGCGGATCTCTGGCTGTGAGTGGATTCATTATCACAGGTTACCTGGACGGCGGGATCTTGTGGAGGAACGATTAGAGGAAGCACAATGTGTCTGGAATAAGAGAATAATAACATGCGTGTCAGAGCTGACCTGGTTTAGTCTGAAGCAGAGATGATATACTGTGTGTGCGGCGTGAGAGGCCGGAGGACGCGGCGTTCATACAGAGTCATTACAGCGCCGCTTTATAGCGCCAGGGGGAGTGTGGGGATTGGATAGGGTTAATGGGACCTGCCTGGGAGGAGCCGTGCACTGTAACTCCCATGATCCTCAGCCAGGTGAAACGTCCCCATGTTTAAAGTGACGGCAGAGCTCCTCCCTGCGCGGCGACTCGCACGGCGCTGTAATGGAGCTACGCGGCTATGAGGGCTGCGCCGTGACTGTCCCACAATGACACCAGACAGCTTTCCATGCAATAACCAGCATGTGGGACATGGCGCCCGCACATACCTGAGCCTCCTCTCCCAGGACACCAGCCCTGTGTGTGCTACTCCTGTGTGTGTTCTCTCCAGTCACATGGGGGTGTGAGCAGCCTCATGGAGCCCGTAGTAAGGGGTCAGGGCCGGACATTCCCGGCACATCCTCAGCTTCTCACACACACCATCTCCTGCAGCGACACAGGGGGAGGGGCGCACTCTGATGACATCACAGCTCATGTGACTGGCTGCAGGGCTGGTCACGTGGTGCTGCTGGGGGAGGGGAATGGCGGACACTGAGCTGTGAGGTGTCTGGATCCAGCACTGAGGGGCTGCAGTTTGTTCTCCCCCCTAGAAGGGCCTTTGACCTCACGGCAGATTAGATCAGGGAAGTCACATGGTTGGATTCCCCCATGATGCAGTTCACACCCCATGTGACTGGAGGGGCCACACACAGACAGGGCTGCTGCTTCCAGCACATTCTACATATAAGCCCTGTGTCTCAATGAGCAGGACATTAATGTGTTAGTGACATGTGAGGAGGAGAGGGCTGCTCTATAAACTCTATATAGTGTGAGGGCAACGGGGGCTTCAGTTTGTCGCTGATCAGGGCGTCCAGGTAACCTGTGATAATGAATCCACTCACAGCCAGGGATCCGCTGAGCCAGAGGATCCTGGATCTAACTCTGAACAGAGGCTTAACTAGAAACCTCAGGTTGCAGGTACCATGAACCCCCCCAGGCAAAAACATATTGTTATTAATCTTTATTTATAAAGCACCAGCATATTCTACAGCGCTGTACAATGGGCACAATTTAGACAGGGTAACGATACATTGAACAACATGTGCCAAACCAGTACAGGAGGAAACAAGGGCCCTATTCCCATGGGAACTCACAATCTAGAAGATTTTATCCCCCCCCCCTCCCATCAACATGTAATGGTTCCCTCCAGGTCCACAATATTGACTCCAGACAATTCGTTTCCCATTTTTTCCAGGTCTACTATGACCTCTTCAGCCCATCCCATTTTTAATGTAATGTGCACTATGTGTATCACACAGAGCTCCACAGCAATAAAACTCAGAGTAAGGTGCAGTGTGTATGAAGGTATCACAGAATCCACAGCAACAAAACTCACAGTAATGTGCAGTGTGTATGAAGGTATCACAGAATCTACAGTAATGTGCGGTCCGTATGAGTGTATCACAGAATCCACAGCAATAAAACTCACAGTAATGTGCAGTGTGTATGAGTGTATCACAGCTCCAAAGTAAAACTCACATATAATTATAAAATAAATGTAAAAAACTATTTTATATATATATATATAAAATATAGGCAAGCCCCCAGGCACAGGAAGGTGAGTTTGCCCCCCCCCACTCAAGGGCTCGGGTGCAGTGGCACTCTTTGCACCCCTGGTTGTTACACCCCTGACTCAGACCTCATTAATATGCCCACTCAGGTTTTTCATGCTGACCTACAATTTGTGCAATAAATATTTTTGAAAACCTTCAAAAAAGGTGATTTGTTTTTTTACATTTTTATGTTGGGGTGGGGGGTACCAAATATAGGATTGGTCCCTGGTGCCAAATGTTCTAGGTACGCCCCTGCCTCTGGACGCCATGCTGTGGATGGCGCTGTAGTGCCCGCAATATTTAAAGCTCTGCTGACACTACACAAGAAACTCGTGAGCTCACAACTTCCACACTTGCAATAAAGAGGAAGTTCTCGTTAAATGGAAAGGATTGCTGCAAATTCTCTCCTTTTAGTGTATTTTACCCCTTAGTGGCCGGACTGTTTCACAACAGCCAGCAATCATTACAGATCTACACATTGCTATGGAATGGCTTGTCAAGAATGAGTCACGTAACCATAACCATGCCAAATGATGTGTCCCTGAATGAAGAGGACCGCCAGAAGGCCCTAGACAACTTGATGCAAAGAGAAGAACCAGAAGCAAGGGAGCCCTTCCTTTTTGTAGTTCAGCACCGAGAAGACATGGAGTTGTTTTTGCAGGCATGTCTTGACCAGAAGGACCTCCAAGTTAATGCCATGTTCATTAATATAATTAACCGTATTTCTGAGTTAGTGCTCCACTAACACAACACTTACACCACAAGTATGACAACAATATGAAATTATAGAGAAGATGTTTTATATATATATATATATATATATATATATATATAAAACATGTTGATTCTGCTTGCAGTGCAAAAGGCTGGGGTTACAGTTACGAGTATTTATAAAGCGCTAACAACTTCCGTAGAGCTGTACAATGGGTGAGACAGAGTAACAAATGTACATACACGTTACACACACGGAACAGTAGAAGAGAGGACCCTGCTCAAGAGCTTTCAATCTAATAGGAGAGGGGGGACACACTAGGTGACGGTAAATAGAGATCATGAAGCAGCGGGGTGCATATGGGCTGGGTGGGAAGGTGGAACAAGAAACGTACAGCGGGGGATCATGGAGTGACCCGATAGGCTTCTCTAAAGTAATGTGTTTTCAGAGACTTCTTGATAATATATAATTTTTAGGCGTATATGTCATGACCCATCAGACGCTATAACAAAAATGTCAATAAACTGTAAATTTCTATTTATGGCTATATAGAAAACAATTAACGTGTTGTCGGCGTGGGAAATGAGAAGGTGAGTAATGGCAGCGGTACTACCCATTTTATACGTGACAAATGGGCAATGTCTACGGAGCCGCACCAGTGTCAGCATGAAAGAAAATATTAACACTTGGGCACAATGTCTTCGATCGTGGAGACGATCTACTAAATCACAGACACAGATAGTCCCCTCCCTGAGCCCTCCTACCTAGGGACAGGGTTGCAGCTGCTTGTTTTTAGGGGTCTATTTTGCCGGCGAGGTGTACAGATGCGCCTCGCCGGCAGGTGCCAGTAGTTGCGGCCGGCCTTGCAGCCGAAGCGAGGCGCTCGTCATTGGCTGCAGGGAGACAGCCTGAGTTCTGGCCGTCCCCGTGCAGCATATGATGCGCAGCTTGCGCCGGCTGCGGTGAGGGGCCAAGGCTAGGGTTGCCAACTTTTCTTCAAGCCAAACCCGAACACTTTAGTGTTGGGTTCAGGCGGCCAGTTTTTTTGTAGCGTATACACTATCAGGGTTATTCAGAGAGCGTGAAAAGCAGGAGAATGACTGGAGAATGAAAAATTCTAGGTCAAAATAGCCGATTTGGAAAGTGAGATGAAAGGGAGAATTTTTCTTGTTTGGCTATTTTGACCTAGAATTTTTCATTCTCCAGTCATTCTCCTGCTTTTCACGCTCTCTGAATAACCCTGAGCGTGTATATTTTACATTATGCGTATATATTAGGGCACGTGGTATTATGCAAGTCACATTGGTATTATGGCTGGCACTGGCATTATGGCTGGCACTGGCACACCGGTAGTATGGCTGGCACTGGTATTATGGCTGGCACACTGGTATTATGGCTGGCACTGGTATGGCTGGTACTGGCACACTGGTATTATGGCTGGCACTGGTATGGCTGGTACTGGCACACTGGTATTGTGGCTGGTACTGGCATGGCTGGCAGTGGTATTATGGCTGGCACTGGTATTATGGCTGGTAGTGGTATTATGGCTGGCACTGGCATGGCTGGCACTGGCATTATGGCTGGCACTGGTATTATGGCTGGCGCTGGCACACTGGTATTATGGCTGGCACTGGTATGGCTGGTACTGGCACACTGGTATGGCTGGCACTGGTATTATGGCTGGTACTGGCACACTGGTATTATGGCTGGTACTGGCATGGCTGGCACTGGTATTATGGCTGGTAGTGGTATTATGGCTGGCACTGGTATTATGGCTGGCAGTGGTATTATGGCTTGCACTGGTGTTATGGCTGGCACTGGTATTATGGCTGGTATTGGCATGGCTGGCAGTGGTATTATGGCTGGTACTGGCATGGCTGGCAGTGGTATTATGGCTGGTACTGGCATGGCTGGCACTGGTATTATGACTGGTACTGGCATGGCTGGCAGTGGTATTATGGCTGGTACTGGCATGGCTGGCACTGGTATTATGGCTGGCACTGGTATTATGGCTGGTATTGGCATGGCTGGCAGTGGTATTATGGCTGGTACTGGCATGGCTGGCAGTGGTATTATGGCTGGTACTGGCATGGCTGGCACTGGTATTATGGCTGGCACTGGTATTATGGCTGGTGCTGGCATGGCTGGCAGTGGTATTATGGCTGGCATTGGTATTCATACGCTCAGTTTTAACTTGTCTCGGAGTTGGAGTGGAGACAGTGACTTGACACATCTGCTCTGGAGTCGGGAGACAGGAACGCAGCCGCAAGCACGCGAATGTCTTCATCACGTGAGCCCCTGCGCCCTCTGACTGACGGTGGAACATGGGAGGAGGCGGGGAGGAAGAGCAGTCACCGACGGACCCACCACACCACTCCCACACTGTCAGTCATTGTCAGAGTGGGCGGAGCGTGCAGCCCTGCGTCTCGGTGGAGAGGATCACGTCGCCGGGGGAACGCATGACATGTAAGTATGCGGAGGAGACTTCGTGCCGGCCCGGTACCTCGGAGTCATGTGTCCGGGTGGCAGGGGGTGTCAGACACAGACACGTGACTCCAAAACCGGACAGTCCGGGTCAAAACTGGACGGGTGGGAACCCTAGCCAAGGCAGCCCATTTTAGACAGCAGGACGTACCTGTACACCCTGCATTTTCAAAGCCCAGCCACCCTCAGGACGGCACAGAAGTCCTGCGGAGGGAAAAGGTCAAAGCAAGGACTCACTAAGGCTGCAGTCACACGTGCGCACTGATACATCCGTGTGCCCGCAGTTCCCTGTTTCCGTCGCAGCTTTGTGACGGCTCGATGGGGAGGACCACATGGTGTAGCGTGCGTATGAATTGCGTGCGCTACCACCAGACGTGATTTCAGCCTCCCTGTCAAAAGGCTACGACGGACGCAGATGGGACTACAAAGCACGATCCACCATAGGAGCACACGGACTGTGCTCAGCGAGGCGGCCACACGGGTGTCAGAGTGGAAGGAACGTCCACTCTCACGGATGTTCCATCCGATCAAAGAATGTTCATGTGACGCAGCCTAAACAGGTTTGTGGATGGGCCTCTGAATTGGTGCTGTGGCTCACTTGGTGCATTATCATTGTATAATAATAATAATTAAGGCAGAGGTAGATGAAAATCAGGTAGGAATCAGTGTTCAGCATTATTCTGTTTATTGTTGTTCGTTACATTAAAGTTGATTTCAAAGAAAAAAAAATCCTTTGATTGAGTGGAGGTCAGATGGATGAGTGGAAGTCACATGTTTCCTGTCCAAAGTGGACTCAGTGGAGTGATAAAATGCTTGCCGCTTGGACAGCGCTGCAATTGTCCACTGCTGGACAACAGGTTAAAGGAAAGGTCACGTGAGGGTCAGAGGCAATTGGCAGCTTAGGTAGGCTTCAGCTTGCTTGGTTATCAGCTGTTCAGCAGCGTAAGGAACGGCTGAGCGGCGGGAAAATCCAACGAGCTGATTGGTTACCAGCTGTTTAGCAGCGTGAGGTACAGCTGAGTGGCGGGAAAATACAACGAGCTGATTGGTTTATCAGTTGTTTGGAAGCACGAGACCAAGATATAAATTATAGCAGCGTTAGGGTTTAGTCTGCGCAGCTGACAGACAAGAGGATTTTACTCTGCACCAGCGTGTTCCAGCGTTCAGCGAGTAGCAGTTATGGAAGACTTGACTCATCGCCTGGAGGAAGAAGCCCTGAGAGCGGGGGGGGGGGGGTGAAGAGTGGCTCCTGAGCTGTCTGGCTTCTGCTCTATCTGTGGCGGCGTCTGAGGAGTGCGCATCATAAAATCTTGTCGCAGATAGCGCAGAGTCGTCAGGAAGATGTGAAGAGGCCGGATGGAAGGCGAGTCGCCGAAATTTTGAGGCAGGGCATGTGGAGCACAGTTTTTGTCAACGTAAGATTCCAGGGAGCAGAACAGTAAGAGTGAGACTTTCAAAACCAAAGCAGATTCCCATACAGAAGAAGATTATTTCACCTCTAAGGCTTACAGGAAACACGAAGAAAAGGCTAAACGGCGGGAAGGTGGCTGCTGCTAAAGACTCAAAGAAATTTGAAGACAGTTCACAGCGGCTGCAATGTACGGAACATGCTGGAGAAGAAACAAGCAGCGCTGCAGCAGGTCACAGGAGTGGTGAGAGCTTCCCTGGGCCAGCGGGTAGGCTAGGGGAAGTGTTTCGTTTACTCACCGATGTATTTAAAGATATGCAGCAGGGGCCAACCCCAGCTTGGGAGAAAAAGGGGACAAGAGAAAGCTTCTGTTAAAAAAGCAAGTAACAAAGTGGATGAGGTTTGCTTAAAGGAAGCCCTCACACCTGTCAGCTTTCTTCTCTGGGTTATCACCTTAGCAATAGTGTTAAAGAGAAGATTTGGAAAGGAGATTATGTAGATATTACCAGCTTCAAAGGAGTTTTTAGCTAAACAAGAAAAAGACAAAGATGGCGATAGGAGGCGCCCCCCCCCCATTGTGCTGTTCACCTCCTGAGCGGGCAAGTGTGTGCTGGCGGCATGTAGCAGAGACAGCATGTGTTAAAGCTGTAGGCACTGTGCTCGTGTCCCATGAAGCTCAGACTTCAGGTGGCTGACAGTGCCCTGGTGGAATGACCGTCTTGCATAACCACATTCACACAAACATTCTGTACATGAGGGCAATGACAATAATAAAGAACCTCAGGCCTGCACCCCAAACCCATCTCCATGCAGGGGCGGACTGGGCCAGGGCCCGGGGCAGGGGACAGTTGTCCCCCCGTGCCGCCCCAATGTGCCTCTGAGTTATGTTTTTTTGGGGGGTTTTCGATTCGTGTCTCGCGATCCGCTGCCGCGCAGAAGCGTTAGCGTTGGCCGCGCCCTCACACATGATGCCTCCGCAGCCTCCTCCATGCTAGCGTGCCATGCACTAGCTGAAGAGGAGGGTGCGGTTGATGCTCAGTTACGGCGGGGGAGCCTCAGCCCGCGGACGTATGCCGCGTGCTGCGCAGCATCTGAACTGTGTGGAGGAGGGAGCACCACGGAAGCCAGCCCAGCCCAGCCGCTGCCCAGGAGTGACCAGGCTAACAGAGACGGGCTGCTGCTAACCCACAGCTGGGCCCTAGGGAGACAATAGATTGAGGGGCCTGCCTGCTGTATGGGACAATAAATTGAGGGAGCTGCCTGCTGTATGGGACAATAAATTGAGGGACCTGCCTGATGTATGGGACAATAGATTGAGGGGCCTGCCTGCTGTATGGGACAATAAATTGAGGGACCTGCCTGATGTATGGGACAATAGATTGAGGGGCCTGCCTGCTGTATGGGACAATAAATTGAGGGAGCTGCCTGCTGTATGGGACAATAAATTGAGGGACCTGCCTGATGTATGGGACAATAAATTGAGGGACCTGCCCGCTATGAGGGACAATAAATTGAGGGAACTGCCTGCTGTGTGGGACAATAAATTGAGGGACCTGCCTGCTATGAGGGACAATAAATTGAAGCGCCTGCCTGCTGTGTGGGACAATAAATTGAGGGACGTGCCTGCTATGAGGGACAATAAATTGAGGGACCTGCCTGCTGTGAGGGACAATAAATTGAGGGACCTGCCTGCTATAAGGGACAATAAATTGAAGGGCCTGCCTGCTGTGTGGGACAATAAATTGAGGGGCCTGCCTGTTGTGTGGGACAATAAATTGAGGGACCTGCCTGTTGTGTGGGACAATAAATTGAGAGACCTGCATGCTATGAGGGACAATAAATTGAGGGACCTGCCTGCTGTGTGGGACAATAAATTGAGGGACCTATTTGCTGTGGCGACAATAAATTGAGGGGCCTACTGTGGGGTTGTAAAAAAAGAATGGGATCAGCCTAATGTTATTTATTACTAAATTTGCTTCCCGTGTTTTTTTTTATTATTATTATTTAATCAAATTATTTGCTCCGCTACGGGCCTCTGGGTTGTACTTGTCCCCTGGGCCAAAAGTTGCCAGTCAGCCCCTGTCTCCATGACATGCCCCACAACTCTAAAGTGACGCACGGCATAAGGAGAAAGGCAATATAATAATTGAAGGTTTTAGTTCCAGTTTTAAGGTTCCAACTTATTGTTCACAAGAATTAATTTGGGTTAATAATTTACATTAAATTGATGGTAATTTACAGCTGGCAATTGCTAAAGTCACTAAAGAGGTTAGGTTAGAAAGAGTTGCCGGTCCATTTGCTAGGAATCCATTTCTCCCCCCCAGCACATCAAATTCATTCAATTCTCCCCCAGCACATCAAATTCATTCATTTCTCTCCCCAGCACATCAAATTCATCCAATTCTCCCCAGTACATCAAATTCACTAATTTCTCCCCCCAGCACATCAAATTCATTCATTTCTCCCCCCAGCACATCAAATTTATTCAATTCTCCCCCCAGCACATCAAATTCATTCATTTCTCTCCCCAGCACATCAAATTCGTCCAATTCTCCCCCAGCACATCAAATTCACTAATTTCTCCCCCAGCACATCAAATTCATTCATTTCCCCCCAGCACATCAAATTCATTCATGTCTCCCCAGCACAAATTCATTAATTTCTCCCCCAGCACATCAAATTCATTCATTTCTCTCCCCAGCACATCAAATTCATTCAATTCTCCCCCGGCACATTAAATTCATTAATTACGCCCCCAGCACATCAAATTCATTCATTTCTCCCCCCAGCACATCAAATTCATTCAATTCTCTCCCCAGCACATCAAATTCATTCATTTCTCTCCCCAGCACATCAAATTCATCCAATTCTCCCCCAGCACATCAAATTCACTAATTTCTCCCCCAAGCACATCAAATTCATTAATTTCTCCCCTCCAGCACACCAAATTCATTAATTTCTCTCCCAGCACTTCAAATTCATTCAATTCTCCCCTCAGCACATCAAATTAATTCAATTCCCCCAGCACATCAAATTTATTAATTTCTCTCTCCAGCACATCAAATTCATCAATTTCTCCCCAGCATGTCGAATTCATTCATTTCTCTCTCCAGCACATCAAATTCATCAATTTCTCCCCAGCACATCAAATTCATTAATTTCTCCCCAGAACATCAAAATAATTAATTTTTCCCCCTAGCACATCAAATTCATTAATTTCTCCCATCCAGCATATCAAATTTATTCATGTCCCCAGCACATCAAATTCATTTATTTCTCCCCAGCACATCAAATTCATTCATTTCTTTCCCCAGCACATCAAATTCATTCAATTATCCCCAGCACATCAAATTCAATCATTTTTACCCCCTTTAGCACATCAAATTCATTCATTTCTCCCCTACAGCACATCAAATTCATTTTCTCCCCCCAGCACATCAAATTCATTAATTTATCCCCCAGCACATCAAATTCATGAATTTCCCCCCCGAGCACATCAAATTGATTCAATTCTCCCCAGCACAAATTAATTAATTTCTCCCCCTCCAGCACATCAAATTCATCAATTTCTTCCCAGCACATTAAATTCATTAATTTCTCCCCAGAACATCAAATTAATTAATTTCTACCCCAGCACATCAAATTAATTTATTTCTCCCCCTAGCACATCAAATTCATTCATTTCTCCCATCCAGCATATCAAATTTATTCATGTCCCCAGCATACCAAATTCATTAATTCCCCCCAGCTTACCAATAAATTAAATTCCCCCCTGCATACCAATAAATTAATTCATTTCTTTCCCCCCTCCCTAGAATACACAATATATCGTGAGGTCTTTGGTTATTTTTTTGCAATAGTATTTAATTTTTTTTACAAAAAAAGACCCCAATATTCCACATACAGACACTTTTCCTGGCTCAGCCTTGTTATCAATGAAGGTAATAGACAGCTCCCCTACTGGCTTCGAAAGGGGTGCAGACTGCACCTGGGTGACAGCATGAGTTACCGCATCGGGTGACACCAACCCTAGTGACCCCACTGCTTGTGTGGTGATGTCCACAGAACAAAACCATTGCAGTGTGCAGTAGGGATCGACCGATATCACTTTTTTGAGGCCGATACCGATATCGATTATCGGCCCCCTTCCAGGGCCGATAACCGATATCTGGGCCGATATCCTGTACACTAAAAGTTATGAAAAATAAACACAATCTTTGATGTATTTTTGCTTTTTGAAGTTGCTGATCCCATGCTCACATTGCTTTGGCATGTGTTGCACACAGCTGCTCCTGGGGATGGTTGAGTGAAATACTCCCAGACTATGCTCTTACTTCTTCTTTGTGCATCCATCTGCATGAAAAGAGGGTTTACAAGTGAGCAGTAATACTCAGCAACGTGGAGCCTGTGGTAGTATCAGAGCTCCACAGCAGTAATACTCAGCCACGTGGAGCCTGTAGGAGGATCACAGAGCTCCATAGCAGAAATACTCAGCCACGTGGAGCCTGTAGGAGGATCACAGAGCTCCATAGCAGAAATACTCAGCCACGTGGAGCCTGTAGGAGGATCACAGAGCTCCATAGCAGAAATACTCAGCCACGTGGAGCCTGTAGGAGGATCACAGAGCTCCGCAGCACTAATACACTCAGTAACGTATACTGGGGGCTGATTCTGTACACCTTATGGCTGGCAGTGTACATGTGGGGCTGATTTTATACACCTATGGCTGGCACCTGGCAGTGTACACTGGGGGGCGTTTTTTTTTCCCCATCTATGGCTGGCACCTGGCAGTGTACACTGGGGGGCGTTTTTTTTTTCATCTATGGCTGGCACCTGGCAGTGTACACTGGGGGCTCTGTGTACCTGTGTGTGTGCGTATCACAGAGCTACGCACTTACGCAGCACTACTACAGCCAGACCACCCCTCCCCCTCATCGGGACAGACCCGCTCCCTAGCTCCCACTCGCCCTCATCGGGACAGACCGGCATCCTCGCTCCCTCTCCCCCTCATCGTGCCCCAGACAGACCTCAGACTCACATCAGAAAAGAGCAGAGCCGCGCAGGACCGGAGAAGCAGGACGGGAGCGCTCACTGCTTTTCACAGGAGCGTGCCGAGTGAGACCGCAGAGGGAGAGCTCACAGGCAGAGCACGCCCCTCAGCACGCCTTCAGCTCCGCGCATCGGAGCTCGCGCAGGAGGCCGGACAGCGGAGTCCACAGAGCCGGCGGCGGGGCAAGTACTGATTTAGGGGGGGGAGCTGGAGCATACACAGATTGGCCCTGTATATCGGCGATTCGCCGATATACAGGGCCGATACCGATTATCGGCCGGATGCCGGATATCGGCCCCGATAATCGGCCCGACCGATAATCGGTCGATCCCTAGTGTGCAGTGCAGGGCCCTCACACTCAGATAGCCATCTGTCCTGTCACAGGTACTCAGCATCCGTCCTGTCTGCCCAGGCAGCGCTCCTTGCACCAGGCCCATACATTACATGTGATGCCCAGTGTGCTCTCACCAGCCTAAGCCCCCCAGAGGGCAGAGGTGGAGTGCTGAACTGATGAAGCTAGTGGCAACCTAGCGAAACGCGTTTTGGAGGACTATTTTCCATATATTTTTTAAAAGAAATATTTACCACTTGACCCTGTTTTATTGTTTTTTACCGATAATAAATCCTATTTTTGCCGTATCCCTGCATCCTGCGTTCTTATTCCAAAAATCTCAGACCCCACAAGTATCCTGGTACCCAGAGAAGGGCAACATTGGATCCATGGAAGCCTGACCACATAAAGGAACATCGCAGGAGCAGAGGAAGGTGAACTAAAGAGGTGTGCATCGGTGAAACAGTTTAAAGATCTTTGGGGGACAAGATTCAAAGTAAGTGTATACAAGAAATCCTTTGGTTTTCCAGATATATTTTTTCTTCACCTCACCCCCACTCTCTGTCTTGGAGGCTCAAGATCAAGAGAGAAGAACCCGGACATAAGGTGGATTAACCGACACTTTTTCTCAGAAAGAGAGGACTAAAGACTGTCTTTTTTGCAAAAGTTTTTTCATTTCTTAAGGACACTGCCATACACTGAAGAGCCACTAGGTGGCAACCTTGGATAAGGAATAACGTTATCAGTACTAAATTGTGTATATTCAAACATTGTATGTACTGCTGTTTTAAACCAGATATTGTTTAAACATACAGGCTTAATATATTGTCCTGGACACACCTACTGGAGATAGGAGACCAAACCATCAGGGGATATTTTAGATATATTCACCTATCTGCGAGGAGCGCCACATAGTGGGGACCCCCCTCACCTTACATAGTACTCAGGTAGCAGTGGTAGGGCACTGCTACAACCCCCTAGTGGCAGCATACACGCAATACATCCGTGCACGAGCTTGGGAAGCACCAGAAGGGCACCAACCTATACACCAAATATAATTAATGCAGCATATGATTCCACACACTGCCGGGCAGCACCTTTACAGTATAATTAATGCAGCATATGATTCCGCACACTGCCGGGCAGCACCTCTACAGTATAATTAATGCAGCATATGAATCCTCACACTGCCGGGCAGCACCTTTACAGTATAATTAATGCAGCATATGAATCCTCACACTGCCGGGCAGCACCTCTACAGTATAATTAATGCAGCATATGATTCCACACACTGCCGGGCAGCACCTCTACAGTATAATTAATGCAGCATATGAATCCTCACACTGCCGGACAGCACCTTTACAGTATAATTAATGCAGCATATGAATTCTTACACTGCAGGGCAGCACCTCTACAGTCTGACAGCTTTAACCGGCGCGCTGTGTGCAGCTTCTAAAAAGAACCGTTATTAGTGTGGCGGGGAAGCCGGCTGCGCATTTTGCATCGCTCCCTCTACACTAATAGCGTATCTTCTCAGAAGCTGCACACAGCGCGCCGGTATATGCAGCTTCTAACAGCGTGGGAGACGGGAGGCTGCGCTTGTTGGTGGATCCAGGAATCAAGTGAGTATTAGAAAAAAAAAAAGGTTTTATTTTATGTTCCCAGGGACATTTAAAAATGCCCTCGGATTTTTTTTTAAATGTATCGCCTTACCTTAGCTTGGTGGTCAGTGGGGGCTCCCTGGATCCTGGTTGTGGGGGGGGGGGTGTCTGCTGTGGCCACAGGTGCAGTGGCTCTCTCCCTGTGCCGCTTCTCTGCCACATGCACCTGGCCGGCCAGCCCGCACAGTCGCAGCTCTGTCATCCGGCGGCCGCTAGCTCCTCAAGAGGGTCCTTGGGAGGCCCCAGCAGGCACCCTCTACAGTGCCTGATTAGAGGGCCACGTCTGCCTGATGTTTTAGCAACAAGGTGTGGGAAATGTTAAATTCCATAGGCTTCAATGTTAAAAATATTCCCGTTTTAATTCGATATCTAATAAACTATTGCTTATAATATTCTGCAGTAAAGAGTCTCTTTACTTTTAGATTTTTTTTAGGATCGCATAAGCATTTTTAAAAAAAAAAAAAAAAAAATTGAACTTTTTGCGAACGTCCCAAAAAGTTTGCAGTTCGCGTACTTTCGAACAGCCGATGTTCGAATCGAATATCGAACCGATTTGAACCAGCAGCCCATCCCTTCTCACGATACCCATACTATTTATCGTGTACCACCACGTACACCCCCACGAAATGTGCACATACAAAAAGTGAATATATGTGACTATAAAAATTAAATATAAATGCACACATTCAAACACACAATGAGGTAGATATATATTATACACACACACACAATACAAGTGCACCTACACGTGTATAATTAAACTCACCCTCCTATACCCAAGCATATCTTCTGTATCACAAACACATATGTGGGATGCCCGGTACCGCCATGCACAGGTACCGTCAAACCATGCACAAGCAAATATAAACATGGGCCTCCGTATCCATATATATAGCCGCTCCCTGGCACATGGACATCTGGATGGAAATAAATGACAAGGCTTCTGTTCAAACTCAACAATAAATACCATATTACGCCACACAGCCCGATCCATCAGAACAAGAAAGCAGTATGTAAGTGTAATACAAAACAACACAGCAAGAGCAATGTGTGTAATACAAGACAACACAGCAAGAGCAATGTGCGGGAGACAGATAACATGCTGGGGTTTTGTGTTTGTCTCAGTTATTTTTTAAAGTGCAAAAAAACAAAGCATTATGAAGGGTCAAAGGACATTAAGATGGATAAGAAATGCCAAAAAAAAGACAAATGCAAAATAAAGGTGTATAAGTTCCATTAGAACATAGAAAAATGTCAGCAGATAAGAACCTTTCGGCCCATCTACTCTGCCCAATTACATGGATACTTTACCTGGATTTATCATTTGTTTAGGATAGCCTTATGACTATCCCATGCCTGCTTAAATTCAATCACTGTTTTGGCCTCTACCATTTCTACTGGAAGACTGTTCCATGTATCCACCACCCTCTCAGTAAAATAATGCTTCCTGATGTTACTTTTAAACCTTTACCCCTCTAATCTAAGACTATGTCCTCTTGTTTCCTCTTTCCAAATCTTCTCTTTAACGCTATTGCTAAGGTGATAACCCAGAGAAGAAAGCTGACAGGTGTGAGGGCTTCCTTTAAGCAAACCTCATCCACTTTGTTACTTGCTATTTTAACAGAAGCTTTCTCTTGTCCCCTTTTTCTCCCAAGCTGGGGTTGCCCCTGCTGCATATCTTTATATACATCGGTGAGTAAACTAAACACTTCCCCTAGCCTACCCGCTGCTCCAGGGAAGCTCTCACCACTCCTGTGACCTGCTCCAGCGCTGCTTGTTCCTTCTCCAGCATGTTCCGTAGATTGCAGCTGCTGCGAACTGTCTTCAAATTTCTTTAAGTCTTTAGCAGCAGCCACCCTCCCGCCATTTAGCCTTTTCTTCTTGTTCCCTGTAAGCCTTAGAGGTGAAATAATCTTCTTCTGTATGGGAATCTGCTTTCGTTTTGATAGTCCAACTCTTTCTGTTCTGCTCCCTGGAATCTTACATTGACAAAAACTGTGCTCCACATGCCCTGCCTCAAAATTGCCGCAACCCGCCTTCCATCCGGCCTCTTCACGTCTTCCTGACGACCCTGCGCTATCTGCGACAAGATTTTCTGATGCGCATTCCTCAAATGCCACCACAGATGGAGCAGAAGCCAGACAGCTCCGGAGCCACCTTCAGCCCCCGCTCTCAGGGCTTCCTCCTCCAGGCGATGAATCAAGTCCTCCATAACTGCTACTCGCTGAACGCTGGAACACGCTGGTGCAGAGTAAGAGCCTCTTGTCTGTCAGCTGCGCAGACTATACCCTAACGCTGCTATAATTTATATCTTGGTCTCGTGCGTCCAAACAACTGATAAACCAATCATCTAATTGAATTTTCCCACCGCTCAACTGTACCTCACGCTGCTAAACAACTGGTAACCAATAGCTGTTTGAATTTTCCCGCCGCTCAACTGTACCTCAAGCTGCTAAACAACTGGTAACCAATCAGCTGTTTGAATTTTCCCGCCGCTCAGCTGTACCTCACGCTGCTAAACAACTGGTAACCAATCAGCTGTTTGAATTTTCCCGCCGCTCAGCTGTACCTCACGCTGCTGAACAGCTGATAACCAATCAGCTGTTCACAAACTCCCGCTGCAAAAACTAGTGATGGGAAGTCCGGCTCCTTTAGGTGACTCGGTTAATCATGGGTCAGTCATCTCAAAGAATCGGCTCATGAACCGACTCATTTGAGTCACTGTTTAAAAATTGCAGAGGGGAGGGGGAGTGAATGCCCAGTAACTGCTCCTCTGGATCTGGGTCGCTCCCTGTGCTGCTGTGTATATGTATCAATCTATTTAGAAGAGGAGGGATCATGTTCAGGAGTAAATTAACCCTCTGTGGTCCAAAACCATGGCATACCCGGAGATTAATCTGCAGACGCAGCGCAGCTACACATGAGCATAAACATACACAGAATGAAACACACACTGACACAAGTTACAGACAAAAACACACGACACACCACAGGCCTTACAATCCCAAAGAGTATATTTTATATAAAGCTGTAATGCATTGATACTGAAACGTCTACGTGCTTTGCGTTTTGGATAACCTTAAACAAACCCTGTCATGATCACATAATCAACACATTTATTGCAAATGCTTAGTGGAAAAATCACTCCTTATGCCCCTTTATGTGACTGCTGCTAGGCTATGAGAGGAAGCAGCCAGCGGCTGATGCGTCCCAGCCAATCCTGTTCCTCTGGTCCCAAATACTCAGCACATCCATCGCAGTGCTGCCCATTGACAGACACAACAAAGTGTGATTATATGGATAATGACTGGAAAAGAGTAGCCCAATTCTGTAAGGTTACAATCTAAGAGGGGAAAATAGGAGCCCGCTCCCAACCCAAGAGTTTACAATCTCTAAAATTCATTCAGAGGCGCTTAGTGAATTATCCTGGAGCACAAATCATCAGAAGACATGTGGAACAGAGCCAGACAAGGAAACCTACAGGGTTATTCAAAGAGATCCGAATGGCTGCCGAAAGGTAACCGAAGGCTGAAAATCAGCGTTCGGTTACCTTTCTTGGCCATTCGGCTATCCAGAGAGCAGGCAGTTTGCCAAATGTTGGCGAATTGCCTGCACATACGGTGCTGTTCGGTGCCTGTTTGAGGGCAGTGAAATCCCCATAGCTTCGTCTATTCAGAGAACAAAACCCAGCACCAGCAGTGAAAAGTTGCCGAATTGCCCTGCCATTCGGTGGCTTCATGCTCCAGATTTATTCAGGAGAATCCTATAGGCTTCAATGTTAAAAATATTTCCGTTTTAATCCAATATCTAATAAACCGTTGATTATAATATTCTGCAGTAAAGAGTCTCTTTATTTATAGATTTTTTGGGATATTTTAAGCATTTTTTGGGATTTTTTTAAAAAAAAAATTTGCCGCTTTTTAATTTTTTTTTTAAACATTTGTTCTTTTATCTGTAACAGCCCTTTTTATTATAAGTCCTTGGATTTCATATGTAAATTCCAGATATTTTCGTTCAGTAGTTTCTTTGCAAACAGCATTTTACTTTTTAAACATTCAAGCAAACGTTTTTTTTTTCCACTCCATTCATCTGCGGTGTCGGCTTTTTCCGGCTGCTGCTCTGCGCTGTGATCGGCTCCTGCTCGGGTTTCTCCAGCGTGTTCTGCGGGTAAATCTAGATGTTTTTGCGGGTTTCGGTGTGCATTCGCCGGGTTTTGCGGTGAGTGTTTGGCAGGTTTCCGGCGGCTTTTCCCTACACCTGTGGTGCTTGCTGAATACACCGCAGGGTCGCCGAAATGAGATCGCCGAATCGCACCGAATTGAAGAGAACGAACGTGCAGTGACTTTTCGATTCTCTTTGAATAATCCTGATAGTGTGTGTGTGATCTGCAATCCATATAAAGAGCAGAAAAATCGATAACGAGTAATTATAGTAAGCATAATTTATTATGAAAAAAACACAGCATTCTCCTTTGAACTGTTACAGGGGTCAGCAACCTTGGCTCTACAGATGTTTTGGAACTACATCTCCCATGGTGCTCAGCTTACTCATTAGATTGGCTGAGCCTCATGGGAAATGTAGGCCCAAAACATTTGTAGAGCCAAGTTTGCTGACCCTGCAGGTGTATCACAGAGCTGCACAGGATTAAGAATCGGAGAAAAAGAAACAGCAGAAAGCAGTGCAAGGAGGAGTATATTCAATTTATTAGGGGAAGTATCCCCATCATACAAGTGGAGCTCCAGTCCGCAGCCAGACCCTTCTCGCCCGATCCACCCAGCCCCTATCCCATTTATACAAGCTCCTTTTCCAGCTGCTTCACTCCTCTCTCTGTTTAACCTTATCATACCCAAGCTCTCAGTCTATCATCATGCAGTGTCTGCTATACGCTCTCTGGTAATTATCTCCACGCTCCCCCTGCTCCCTTTTGTTTCACTTACCTCAGGTCTCTTACATTGTAAACTCACGGGATGTCTGGCTGAGCATTTGTATTAAGTGCTGTTACAGCAGGACAATTATCCTACGGGCAGGGTAGTCTGTTCCTTATGTTTTATTATCTATTACGTCACCTGTTCGTGCTCCCCCATTGTAAAGAGCTACAGAATCTGTTGGCGCTGTATAAGCACCTGTAACTCTATTTATAAATGTTTTTCACCTTACGAGTCCTCACATGCTCAATAAGAAAAGTCCAGCAGGTAAAACATTTCCCATTAAAATGAATCTAAGCAGTTAGGTTTTTATACCGTGTGAGTCATTTTATGTCTTGCAAGAGATGATGCCTGGGTAAAACATTTCCCACATTCATCACATTTAAACGGTTTTTCTCCTGTGTGAATCCTTACATGTGTTGCAAGAGATGAGGCCTGGGTAAAACATTTCCCACATTCATCACATTTAAACGGTTTTTCTCCTGTGTGAATCCTTTTATGTTTTTCAAGATTTGAGGCCCGGGCAAAGCATTTCCCACATTCATTACATTTAAAAGTTTTTTCTCCTGTATGAATCCTTATATGATGTGCAAGATTTGAGGACGAGGTAAAACATTTCCCACATTCAGTACAAATAAATGGTTTCTCTCCTGTGTGAATCCTTATATGGTCTGCAAGGGATGAGGCCTGAAAAAAGCATTTTCCACATTCATCACATTTAAATGTTTTTTCTCCTGTGTGAATCTTCTTATGTGTTGCAAGATTTGAGGCCTGGGTAAAAAATTTCCCACATTCATCACATTTAAATAGTTTTTCTCCTGTGTGAATGCTTTTATGTTCTGCAAGAGATGTGGCCTGATTAAAACATTTCCCACATTCAATGCAAATAAATGGTTTTTCTCCTGTATGAATCCTTTTATGTCCTGCAAGAGAAGAGGCCTGGGTAAAACATTTCCCACATTCATTACATTTAAAAGGCTTTTCTCCTGTGTGAATCCTTTTATGTTTTGAAAGATTTGAGGAGCAGGTTAAACATTTCCCACATTCAGTGCATTTAAACTGTGTGTTTCCGGTGTGAATCCTATGATGCTTTTTAAGAGCAATACTGTCTGTAAAATGTTTCCCACATTCAGAGCATGAGAATGGTTGGTCTAGGTTGTGAACATGTTGGAGGGTAAGGCCCAATTTTGGGGCACAATTCTCTACCCTAAACATTGCTGAAAATGGTTGGTTTTCATTATAACTTGTTTCCTGTATCACAGGGTCAGACTCAGAATATGAGACTTTCCCCATTTCAGAAGAAGGCGCTGAATGTCCTTTATAAACTGAATTCTGAGTAAGGGGATCTGTATAATATATACTGTGATCTGGATTTCTGGATTCTATTAAGGACTCGCTATGGTTTATTTCCACTGGGTTTGGATTGGATTTTACATATTCTCCATTATTATCAGATGAGCATTCAGTCTGTGTATGTTCTGGGGGTTCATACATGTCGCTGTCTGTGAGATTTCCTTCTCCATATGTGGGTGATTCCTCCTTAACGACAACAGATATATAATCATTCTTTAAATGTTCTGGCAGGGGATACATTTCTGTATCTGAGATATCTTCTCCATCTGAGTCTAATTCTGCTCTTGTATTTGTGATACTGTATTCTTCACATGAGGGTGGTTCCTCCTTAATGTCAGTAGATGGATATTCAGTCTGTGTATGTTCTGGGAGGGGAGAAATGTCAGGATGTGAGATATCTCCTTCTCCATGTGACTCGGATTCTGCCCCTGTATAAGTAGAGGTATATTGTGTCTGTGTATGTTCTGGGGGTTCATACATGTCGCTGTCTGGGAGATTTCCTTCGTCACATGAGGCCGGTTCCTCCTTAATATCAGGGGGTGAATATTCTGGGGGTTCTGTGATTGGATAAATCTCTTTCTCTGGGACGTGTCTTTCTTCAGACGCCAGAGATTCTCGCTCTGTGTATGTTGCAGATTCAGCTCGTCCTTTTCTCGTCTTGTTCAGATCCTTTTCCACATTATTGCTTAGAATTTCACTTCCATTTTCACATCCAATATCCCATAAAGAAACCGCAGCGTGAAATTCACCCCATACAGATTTATCTATTGGAGGGAAAAATCACATGAACACGTGAGACGTTCATTCAGGAACACGTCTATTACACGGCACAGCCAACATTTCAGGGGATTATTGGGACACGTTGCTCTGGGATTGGACACAAACATTATGAGAATTAAAGCATCTCTTACCCGGTGTAATAACAGGCTGGTGATCCTCCATCATGACGTCCTCATAGAGCTCCTTGTGTCGCTCCACATACTCCCACTCCTCCATGGAGAGATAGACAGTGACATCCTCACAGCGTATAGGAACCTGACACACACAATGACACAGTCACCATCCAGACACATGCCTTGGTGTTAGCGTATAATGTCCCATTCCCAGCAGCCTCACCTCTCCAGTCAGCAGGTGGATGATCTGATTGCTCAGCTCCAGGATCTTCTCATGGTTTTGCTCATGGATTCCTGAGTGAGGTGGAGGCTCCGTATTGAAGCTTTGGCTCCTGCCGTGTCCTTCTGATATTTGGTGACGGCTGCTGTCACTGACCATCTCATGGATCTTCACCACCATATGACCCTAAACATTGAGAGTGAGCCCAATATAGAGAGGTATAAACATGTCGCCCCCTTGGGCCCCCCCATGCTTTTGTGTATGTGTCAGTGTGTTATCTCCATAGTGTGCTGTATGGTGTGCTGGAACCTTTATTTACACATGAATCTACTACTGATCTGCCTTTGAAATGAGCTCTGTGACGTTGTAACTCCATGTTTGTAAAACCTGAATAAAAATATACCATGTGTTTGTGCCGATTTGGTTTTGAAGTTATTACACATTAAATTTTAGATTATGGGACCTAAACCCCACCCACTTTGCACCCCATGTTATTAAATTTGACCATTTGTTTGTTCTGCATTTGTGGTAATTTGTTTCAGTTTGGTTTCAGAGATTAATTGGTAATATTACAAAGTTGCTAATTTAACCAGAGCTGTTGTATATGTAAATGTAAAAGCCCCATTGACTATAATGGCTCTGGTTAAGTTGCACCAGCTCTGTAATACTGCCCAACGCGTATTATATTTGATAAAACCCTAACACTTTGCACCCCATGTTATTACTCTTTAAAAACACACATACCAGCGATGGACGAGAGCGGCAGCATGCTCTGAGGACAACTCCGTTTTAACACTGTTTATCTGCGGCCCTCTCGTCCTGTGTCAACTCCCAGGAGGACTTGAGACCGCTGGAAGCTGTGGGGCTCACGGTGCAGCTGCTCTCCAAGTGTTTAAAAGGACTCCGTTGGCTTGTCGGATCTCAGGCCTGGTGCGGCCCTGTCAGATCGGCCATCTTGCGGAGCCTGTGGAGTTTCCCGCGGGTTCGTGCAGACCCGTTTCCCGGCGGCTGTAGCCTCACCTCCCCCCCGGAAACCGGAAAGGAAACGAGGCAGCAACCGCAGAGCAGGTTAGCAGACTCCCAACAGAGGGACATCAGAGAATCACTAAGTGGCAGACGCCCTGCCTTTGCTGTGGCCTACTTCTCCCTCCTTCCCTCAGGGTATGGCTCCTCGGAGGAGGATGGTTGCTCCTGGCCTCTCGGGAATGAGACTGAATGGCTTGCCCCGTTGTCCCGGGACAGGGACCCTGGGACAGTCAGTGCTGCCGCAAGGAAGAGAGTGCAAAAGAAGAGTTAGAATGCTTTGGCGGCAGCGTCTCTTGGGGCCATGGATCCCTCCCCAGATTGCTCTGAGGTAGACTCACCGATGTCTGATGTGTGCTAAACGTAAAAATAAATAAAAGAGGAGTTTGTGATTTAACCTCCCTGACGGTATTCCCGAGTGTGTCTCTAGGTTAAATTTCACTGCTGAGAGCGGTAACCCCGAGACACACTCGGGCTGTATACATTACCTCTCCCTGTGCTTCCTCTCTGATCTCTGCAGTCTCCTCCGGCGATCTTGGCGTTTTACTTCATGGATTCCTTCTCGCGAGGATGGAACCAAGTAGTATAAAGTCGCGGTCGCCGGAGGAGGCAGCTGGGGACATCGAGGGAGCACAGAGAGAGGTGATGTATCCAACGGCATCCCGAGTGTTGCTCGGGGTTACCGCTTCCAAAATAGGAATTTAGCGTTTTTCCCCAAAAATTAGACCGCCAGGGTGGTTAAATAAATAGGAGGCAGGTGGGTTCTTGTACTTCAGGAGTGGAGTTTTTTTTGTGGGGTGTCTGGTTTTAATACTGTTTTAATTGTAGGTTGTCCTTCATGGCTTGTCTGGATCGACAGTCACTCTTATGTCTTGTGGGCCCAGCGGAGAGCCATGGTGCAGCCACCTGGGGTGCAGCTGGGCTTCTAGGTGGAGGTGGTGTTCGTCACCTGGCTTGGTGTCGGAGTTTTACGGTGTCATGGTGAGAAGTTTGCGGATGGGGCCGGTGCCTCATATTGTGTTTATCCATTTGGGGGGTAATGACATGGGTACGGTCCCATTTAGGTTTTTGGTTTGGTGCATGCGGACTGATCAACAGTCGCGCATTTGTCTGCCACACGTGGCCATCGTCTGTTCAGAGATAGTTCCACGATGGTTTTGGTGGCACGCTTGGGGTGATGATACCATTGATTGGGCTCGCATTAAGGTTAATCGACTGATGGCTAAGTTCGTCTGACAGATGTCGGGCATGGTGGAGCGACATCAGGTTCTGGAAGGGGGTGGTGCGGTTGGGTGTTTTGGGCCAGATGGGATCCATTTAACTGATGCTGGTTGGGATATTCTGAATGTGGGTGTTCAGGATGAGGTGGAACTGGCTTTGGTGCTGCTGGGTGGGGGGGTTGAAATGTACCTGTGTCGGTTTATAGTGAATCAGGATCAAGTTGGAGTTACTGTAATAATGTCACGTTTTCCATGGTTTTGGCCATGCCCCCTGGTGGTGAGGCATTCATGTCTGTTTTTTCCTTTTCTGTGTTTGGCTGTGCTGCCTTGAGCTGCGTCAGGGTTCTGCTGTGAAGTTCTGGTCTGAGGTCACATGGTCCAATCACACAGACCCACTCGCTATAAAACTCCCAGCAGCACAGAGCTTCACTGACCTGTTCTGAATTTGCATGGTGGTTATGTTCCTGTGTTTTTGTCCTGGTTCCTGCATTGCTGCATAGCATTTCATGTCTGTTTATCTGGTTTTGACCTTGGCTAGTTTGACTATTCTCTGGTCCCTGTATATTCTATTCTTGTGAGTTCAGGTTCTGTGTAATCCTGGTTCCTGTGTTTCTCTTCTTATTGATCTCTGGTATTGGCCTTGGCTTTCCTCGACCACCCATTCTAATTACGCCCTGTAACCTGTATGCCTGTTCTGTTGCCAACCTCTGCTAGTCTTGACCACTCTTATAAAAGTTTCTTGTTTTATATGTTTGGTTTGTCTGTATTTAGTTTGCTTAGAGGCCAGTTATAAAGGACCTCTCCAGTATAGGATTTCTGTCTAGTTAACCCTTGCCCTTCTTGTTCCCCTGGCTCTGTCATTCTTTGTGAGGTTTCCTTTAGGGATGCACTGATACCATTTTTTTTAAGACCGAGTACAAGTACCGATACTTTTTAAAAGTACTCACCGATACTTTAATGTCATGTGACGCTTTTCAATAAATAATTTAGGATTTTGCTGAAAGCCTGTCCTGTTTAAGTTAATATTGCAATGTATGGCCAGACACCCCATTTACCCACTGCCTGCACAAACCCAGACACCAGATATACATTCATATATACACACACACTGGTCTGGTGTCTGTTGGGTATACATGTATCTGATGCCTGTGGTGTATATTATTTATATATAATATACCCCACAGGCATCAGATACATGTATACCCAACAGACACCAGCCCACAGAGTGTGTGTATACACATGCCCTCAAGTGTGTGTGTGTGTACACACACAGAGTTCTGAAGTATGTGTTATATATATCTATATCTATACGCACACACACATACACTGGCCCATTTCAGACCTCAGTGTGTGTGTTAGGTGTAATATACACACACACTGGCACTTTTCAGACCCCAGATCAGACATGGGGCGGATGTTCGAATGCTCTAACGGTATTCGGCAGGCCCCTGCAGCTTAGTGCGTTCATACCTTCCACGAGGGCCGCCAGCAAAGTCTTTGCGCGTCTGCTCGTTGGGAAGCCCCCAGCCGCGATCTCGATTTAGCACCATGGGGCTTGCTTACCCCCCTGAATAAAAAGGAATTTTTCTGGCACCATACTTCGCTTGAGGATCTGCTTTTTTTTGCATTTGGGGTTATGGCGCCCCCACCTTTGCAGAGCCCTCGCGATTGAGCGGAGATTCCCACCGGCAGTAGACCGCAACGCTTTTCTTTGATGTCATAGAGCATTCGGACAGCCACCCCAGCCCCTCTGATGCTGGCAAGCCAGCTCATTGCTGGCTTCCAGTATTGGGGGCATCTGCACGAATACCAAGTACTCGTGCAGAACCCGGTATCGGCACCGATAATGATACTAGTATCGGTGCATCCCTAGTTTCCTTAGATAGAAATCATCCCCAGCATTGGGATCCCTTTAGTTTTCTTCTTTCTGTCCTTGTGTTTGTCTGGTTCATTTCTTGCCCTGGAATCTGTATTGTTTATTTGTCTGTATTAAACCAGCAGCTAACCTGCCTCAAGGGCTAAACTCTTTTTTTCTAGTTTCTGCAATGGTCCAATTTGGCTATAAGCCCCACCGTAACGAATGAGATTAAAGCATTGCAGAAGTTCTAAGAGTAACGTAAGGGTTTCTAAATAATTGAAGTGGTTACAGTAAGAGGGTATTAATTGGATTAATAAAATGAGAAGAAATAGTCTGTTAAATATATATTGAGAGCTTCCAGGATGGTTTATTAGGAAGGAGGAAGTTGCACCATTTGGAATTACAGGATTTGCTATTTGTTTACGTTATTTTGACTCATTATATGTTTTGGGAGAATTTATAACAAAAAAGCTGTTTCCGGTTTTTATCCACATAAAGAAAAGATGGCGGCGATATTAAATGCTTAACGTTTAACCCTTGCATGACCAAATTACGAACCGCTGCGGTATCCACCATCTGCAAGTGTCGCAAACAGGAGCCGACCAAGCGCTAGAACATCAGGTTTGTGTTTAACGGCTCAAACGAACGGGATATTTTTATTCAGGTTTTATAAACACGGGGTTACGTGACGGAGCTTGTGAAATGTCTCCTGGGTCACACAGCTCCAGGGGGATTTAATATCAGCAGCAATATGGAATCTCATGGAATCTCTTACCTCTCCAGTCAGCAGAAAGATCATCTCCAGAGTTAGATCCAGGATCCTCTGGCTCAGCGGATCCCTGGCTGTGAGTGGATTCATTATCACAGGTTACCTGGACGGCCGGATCAGCGACAAACTGAAGCCCCCGTTGCCCTCACACTATATAGAGTTTATAGAGCAGCCCTCTCCTCCTCACATGTCACTAACACATTAATGTCCTGCTCATTGAGACACAGGGCTTATATGTAGAATGTGCTGGAAGCAGCAGCCCTGTCTGTGTGTGGCCCCTCCAGTCACATGGGGTGTGAACTGCATCATGGGGGAATCCAACCATGTGACTTCCCTGATCTAATCTGCTGTGAGGTTAAAGGCACTTCCAGGGGGGAGAACAAACTGCAGCCCCTCAGTGCTGGATCCAGACACCTCACAGCTCAGTGTCCGCCATTCCCCTCCCCCAGCACCACGTGACCAGCCCTGCATCCAGTCACATGAGCTGTGATGTCATCAGAGCGCGCCCCTCCCCCTGTGTTGCTGCAGGAGATGGTGTGTGTGAGAAGCTGAGGATGTGCCGGGAATGTCCGGCCCTGACCCCTTACTACGGGCTCCATGAGGCTGCTCACACCCCCATGTGACTGGAGAGAACACACACAGGAGTAGCACACACAGGGCTGGTGTCCTGGGAGAGGAGGCTCAGGTATGTGCGGGCGCCATGTCTCACATGCTGGTTATTGCATGGAAAGCTGTCTGGTGTCATTGTGGGACAGTCACGGTGCAGCCCTCATAGCCGCGTAGCTCCATTACAGCGCCGTGCGAGTCGCCGCGCAGGGAGGAGCTCTGCCGTCACTTTAAACATGGGGACGTTTCACCTGGCTGAGGATCATGGGAGTTACAGTGCGCGGCTCCTCCCAGGCAGGTCCCATTAACCCTATCCAATCCCCACACTCCCCCTGGCGCTATAAAGCGGCGCTGTAATGACTCTGTATGAACGCCGCGTCCTCCGGCCTCTCACGCCGCACACACAGTATATCATCTCTGCTTCAGACTAAACCAGGTCAGCTCTGACACGCATGTTATTATTCTCTTATTCCAGACACATTGTGCTTCCTCTAATCGTTCCTCCACAAGATCCCGCCGTCCAGGTAACCTGTGATAATGAATCCACTCACAGCCAGGGATCCGCTGAGCCAGAGGATCCTGGATCTAACTCTGGAGATGATCTTTCTGCTGACTGGAGAGGTAAGAGATCCCATGAGATTCCATATTGCTGCTGATATTAAATCCCCCTGGAGCTGTGTGACCCAGGAGACATTTCAGAGGCAGATCAGTAGTAGATTCATGTGTAAATAAAGGTTCCAGCGCACCATACAGCACACTATGGAGATAACACACTGACACATACACAAAAGCATGGGGGGCCCAGGGGGGCGACATGTTTATACCTCTCTATATTGGGTCACTCTCAATGTTTAGGGTCATATGGTGGTGAAGATCCATGAGATGGTCAGTGACAGAAGCCGTCACCAAATATCAGAAGGACACGGCAGGAGCCAAAGCTTCAATACGGAGCCTCCACCTCACTCAGGAATCCATGAGCAAAACCATGAAAAGATCCTGGAGCTGAGCAATCAGATCATCCGTCTGCTGACTGGAGAGGTGAGGCTGCTGGGAATGGGACATTATACGCTAACACCAAGGCATGTGTCTGGATGGTGACTGTGTCATGTGTGTGTGTCAGGTTCCTATACGCTGTGAGGATGTCACTGTCTATCTCTCCATGGAGGAGTGGGAGTATGTGGAGCGACACAAGGAGCTCTATGAGGACGTCATGATGGAGGATCACCAGCCTGTTATTACACGGGGTAAGAGATGCTTTAATTCTCATAATGTTTGTGTCCAATCCCAGAGCAACGTGTCCCAATAATCCCCTGAAATGTTGGCTGTGCCGTGTAATAGACGTGTTCCTGAATGAACGTCTCACGTGTTCATGTGATTTTCCCTCCAATAGATAAATCTGTATGGGGTGAATTTCACGCTGCGGTTTCTTTATGGGATATTGGATGTGAAAATGGAAGTGAAATTCTAAGCAATAATGTGGAAAAGGATCTGAACAAGAGGAGAAAAGGACGAGCTGAATCTGCAACATACACAGAGCGAGAATCTCTGGCGTCTGAAGAAAGACACGTCCCAGAGAAAGAGATTTATCCAATCACAGAACCCCCAGAATATTCACCCCCTGATATTAAGGAGGAACCGACCTCATGTGACGAAGGAAATCTCCCAGACAGTGACATGTATGAACCCCCAGAACATACACAGACACAATATACCTCTACTTATACAGGGGCAGAATCCGAGTCACATGGAGAAGGAGATATCTCACATCCTGACATTTCTCCCCTCCCAGAACATACACAGACTGAATATCCATCTACTGACATTAAGGAGGAATCACCCACATATGGAGAAGGAGATCTCCCAGACAGTGACATGTATGAACCCCCAGAACATACACAGACTGAATACCCATCTACTGACATTAAGGAGGAATCACCCACATATGGAGAAGGAAATCTCACAGACAGCGACATGTATGAACCCCCAGAACATACACAGACTGAAGACTCAGCTGATAATAATGGAGAATATGTAAAATCCAGTCCAAACCCAGTGGAAATAAACCATAGCGAGTCCTTAATAGAATCCAGAAAGCCAGATCACAGGATATATTATACAGATCCCCTTACTCAGAATTCAGTTTATAAAGAACATTCAGCGTCTTCTTCTGAAATGGGTAAAGTCTCATATTCTGAGTCTGACCCTGTGATACATGGAACAAGTTACAATGAAAACCAACCATTTTCAGCAATTTTTAGGGGAGAGAATTCTGCCCCAAAATTGGGCCTTACCCTCCAACATGTTCACACCCCAGAGCAACCATTCTCATGCTCTACATGTGGGAAGCATTTTACAGACAGTATTGCTCTTAAAAAGCATCATAGGATTCACACTGAAAACACACAGTTTAAATGCACTGAATGTGAGAAATGTTTTACCAGCTTCTCAAAACTTGCAGACCACCTAAGGATTCACACAGGAGAAAAACCATTTATTTGTATTGAATGTGGGAAATGTTTTACTGTGGCCTCAACTCTTGCAAGACATGAAAGGATTCACACCGGAGAAAAAACATTTATTTGTACTGAATGTGGGAAATGTTTTATTCAGGCCTCAAATCTTGCAAGACATAAAATGATTCACACAGGAGAAAAACCATTTAAATGTGATGAATGTGGGAAATGTTTTATTGTTTTGTCAATTCTTGCAGAACACAAAAGGATTCACACAGGAGAAAAGCCATTTAAATGTGATGAATGTGGGAAATGTTTTGCCGTGTCCTCAAATCTTGCAAAACATAAAAGGATTCACACAGGAGAAAAGCCATTTAAATGTGATGAATGTGGGAAATGTTTTACCGTGTTCTCAAATCTTGCAGAACACAAAAGGATTCACACAGGAGAAAAGCCATTTAAATGTGATGAATGTGGGAAATGTTTTGCCGTGTCCTCAAATCTTGCAGAACACAAAAGGATTCACACAGGAGAAAAACCATTTAAATGTGATGAATGTGGGAAATGTTTCTCTCGGGCCTCACATCTTGCAAGACATAAAATGACTCACACGAAATATAAAAACCTCATTGCTTAGATTCATTGCTTATAATGGGAAATGGTTTACCTGCTGGACTTTTCTTATTGAGCATGTGAGGACTCGTACGGTGAAAAGCATTTATAAATAGAGTTATAGTTACAGGTGCTTATACAGCGCCAACAGATTCCGTAGCTCTTTACAATGGGGAAGCATGAACAGGTGACGGAATAGATAAAGGTGATGTAATAGATAATAAAAACATAAGAAACAGACGGCCCTGCCCGTAGGATAATTGTCCTGCTGAAACAGCACTTCATACAAGTGCTCAGCTCGTCATCCCGTGAGCTTACAATCTAAGAGACTGAGGTAAGTGAAACAAAAGGGAGTAGGGGAGAGTAGAGATAATTACCATAGAGAGTATAGCAGACATTGCATGATGATAGAACAAGAGCTTGGGCATGATAAGGTTAACCAGAGATGAGTGAAGCAGCTGGTAAAGGAGCTTATATAAATGGGATAGGGGCTGGGTGGATCGGGCAAGAAGGATCTGGCTGCAGACTGGAGCTCCACTCTATAGGAAACGTGACCTCCACTCACCCAAAGGTGTTTTTTTTCTTTGAATCAACTTTAATGTAACGAACAACAATAAACACAATAATTCTGTGCATTGGTTTCTGCTTGATTTTCATAATTAAGGGTTAATGAGCGGATTCATTGCATTAAGAAAATCCTGTTAGGGCAAAGAATAATGTATAGGAATGATTATTGGAAGTTATACATCTCAGCAAATCACAGGATTCCTCCATCATTTTGAGTTTTCATGCATTATGTACTGTTTAAAATTCACTATTTAAAGCTCCACACTTGCAATAAAGAGGAAGTTCTCTTTAAATGGAAAGGTTTGCTGCAATTCTTTCTTTTAATGTATTTTAACTCTTAGTGACCGGACTGTTTTACATTTTTTTTCTGTTAGTGACTGTGACGGAAGCCGCCGCCACCTTTTCAGTGACTTGTGCTCCAAGTGTCTGGGACTGGCTGGTGCGGGTACTCACAGCAATGCCCGCACTACCCATATACAGTGTACCCCTTTGGAGAAGAGCAGATGCCAGCCTCGTGCTTGCAGACTATGGATAATTATGGCAGAGAATGCTCATAGGGCATGGGGATTGCCTAATTTGGTTTAAAGTGTTTCTGTGTTGAACCAGTATAATTTAATTAGGTTTACGTAATCTGGATTATGCAAGACTACTGCCTCACTATTTGTCAATCAGACTCACCCATTGTTTTAGGTTAAGAATGTTAAGTAGTGTTTACTGTAACTGTCTCCCAAATGTAATAAAATTCCAAGTAGTCAATGTTTGTGCAATTATCTGTATCCCTGTGATTAGGTCCTCCTAGAACAGGCTGTGATTTTTTTATATGTAAATGACCCCTGTCTGTCCTCATAAAAATCTGTGCTTGTCATTTGATTAAACCAGTTATATTCTGACCAAAGTTGAAGTCACGGCTCATGTTTTGGGGTAGCAGCTACATCTTATATTCGCTGTGCCAACGAAAGGCTCCAGGTCTACAGCTTCGGCTTATTTCTGGGGATGCTAGCCAGGCTCTCTACATGCACCCGTCTTTAACCCTTTCGCTGCTGAGGCTTTTCCCTCCCCTGTGCTGAGGTCATTTTTACCGGTTTTGCTCATCATGTTTAAACGTGTTTTGAAGGCTTATTTTAATATATGACCCAGACATATTATATATCGTTCTTTCCGTCAGACTCAGTAGATTCATAATATGTCATTATTATATGTATACGTTATGTCATGTCTGTATATTATAACAAAAAATGCAATAAAATATGTATTTTCAATAATTTACAACGTGTAAAGTGTTTTTTTTCACATTTTAACATGCGAGCAATTGCGGTTATATTTTGTATGGGGTGCGCTTGTTAAAAAAATTAGAGATGGGGTCTCGTTTCATTTTTTTGGGGGGAAAATTAGGCGATTTTTAACAAACGCACCGCATACAAAAATCGTTAGTGCAGCATCATTGTTCACATTATAATTGAAATGGGAACAATATTGCTACACTAACAAACCAAAAAAAAGAAAAAAAAATGTTTATTTTTTTTTATAATTTTTTTTTAAAATATATTTTTATTTTTAATTTTTATTTTTTTTTAAAAAAAATTCACATTCAAGTTTGGTATTGTTGGAACGGCCATGCTCTGGCCGATCCAACCATACCAAACATTAACCCCTAACTGCCACGGATCGGGAGATAGGGAGTTCATTGGAACTCCCTATCTCCACCGTTGGTGGCAGTTAGGGGTTAACTCTAGGACTGGCGTCATCGTGCTACGCACAATGACGCCAGTCCTCAGGGGGAGTTCCCGGAGGCTTGGCCGACATCCAAGATGTCGGCCAGCTCCGGGAAAGGATCGCGAACCGGCGCTTTTCAGCGCCGATTCGCGATCCAGCTCCCCAGGGGTTAATGCCAGGCACCATTTGGAAGGGCAGGCTGTGCCCTTCCAAATGATGCCTGGGTTAACCCCCGCAGACCCGCCGATTGGGAGGGAGAGAGGTCCGAAGGACCTCCCCCCCTCCCTTTCAGGCGCCTCCTCCGCACATGCGGGGGGGGGCGCCTGAATTAGGTGTCATCGCGCTGCCGCGATGACACCTAATTCCGGCGGCTGCGGTCCCGGATGCGCGGCTGACATCGAGGATGTCAGCCCGCACCGGGGGGGCCAGCGATCGGCCGGAACCCGGCCGAACGCTGACCCCAATGGGAGGACGCACTCAGCGCGTCCTCCGCACAGCAGCGGTAATGCGGAGGACGCGCTGAGCGCGTCCTCCGCATTGAAAGGGTTAAGCTGCGGCTAAGGTACTGGAGAAAGGCGTGAGAGTCACGAGGAGGACCCGGGTGTCCAGTGAGGAAGCGGCATTTGACAGATGTGATCCTGTCCGGGCACAGAGATCTGTTATAGTGACCAAGGCTGTTTTTCCTTTTCTAAGGTGTTTGTGTTTAGCTGTAATTTTCCTTCTTTATTTATAGAACCCTCACATATTATGTGCAGTTTTTCTCGCCATAAGATGGACTTTCTAAAGATACTATTACTCTCATCATACCATATAATTCACTATAAAAAAATTGTACGTTTGATGAAATTTTTTTTTAAAAGCACATTTTATTTTTAAATTTAACCCTCAAAATCTGTTATGCATCTACACCCCCCCCCCCAAAACAGATCCTGTCTAAATAATTTCTACATTTGGTCCTAAGTTTAGAAATAACATGTTTCATAGGGGTTATTCAGAAAGCACCAACATTTCAGTGCACTTCACTGCCCTTTGGTGATTCCATTTCACCCACCCTGCAGTGAATTCACTACTCCCCAGAGTCACTGAAGTTGACTGAAGATGGAGTCGCTGAAGACTGCCGAACTGAAGAAAGAAAAAAACTGGAACTCTGCTATTCTTATGTAATGAGTGTTTAAACCAATAAAAATGCCTTAAAATGTGAGTAAATGATAAAGAGGTCCTATAAAAAAAATAATGAAAGGGTCTGTTACACAATAAAAAAAGCCTTTAAAAAAAAGTGAATCAAAAATTTCCTGTAAAAAATACATACATAAAAAGACTTCTTGCTGAAAATGAAAAGAAAAAATGGTTTAACCCCTTACTGCCACAGTACATTCTATGACACCACGGTGACTTCAATGGGCCGCCTCGGCCCCTCGCCGCAGTCTGCACGTGCCATGCGTGGTTGCCTGCAGAGAGACGGCCTGAACTCAACTTTTGTAGCGCTGTACAATGGGTGAGACTGAATAGCAAATATACATACAAGTTAAACACACACAACAGTAGGAGAGAGGGCCCTGTTCAAGAGCTTACAATCTAAGAGGAGAGGGGACCCTGCCCCAGAGCTTACAATCTAAGAGGAGAGAGGACCCTGCTCCAGAGTTTACAATCTAAGAGGAGAGGGGACCCTGCTCCAGAGTTTACAATCTAAGAGGAGAGGGGACCCTGCCCCAGAGCTTACAATCTAAGAGGAGAGGGGACCCTGCTCCAGAGCTTACAGTCTAAGAGGAGAGGGGACCCTGCTCCAGAGCTTACAATCTAAGAGGAGAGGGGACCCTGCTCCAGAGCTTACAATCTAAGAGGAGAGGGGACCTTGCCCCAGAGCTTACAATCTAAGAGGAGAGGGGACCCTGCTCCAGAGCTTACAATCTAAGAGGAGAGGGGACCCTGCTCCAGAGCTTACAATCTAAGAGGAGAGGGGACCCTGCTCCAGAGCTTACAATCTAAGAGGAGAGGGGACCCTGCTCCAGAGCTTACAATCTAAGAGGAGAGGGGACCCTGCTCCAGAGCTTACAATCTAAGAGGAGAGGGGACCTTGCCCCAGAGCTTACAATCTAAGAGGAGAGGGGACCCTGCTCCAGAGCTTACAATCTAAGAGGAGAGGGGACCCTGCTCCAGAGTTTACAATCTAAGAGGAGAGGGGACCCTGCCCCAGAGCTTACAATCTAAGAGGAGAGGGGACCCTGCCCCAGAGCCTACACTCTAAGAGGAGAGGGAACCCTGCCCCAGAGCTTACAATCTAAGAGGAGGGGACCCTGCCCCAGAGCTTACAATCTAAGAGGAGAGGGACCCTGCTCCAGAGCTTACAATCTAAGAGAGGACCCTGCACCAGAGCTTACAATCTAAGAGGAGAGGGGACCCTGCCCCAGAGCTTACAATCTAAGAGGAGAGGGGACCCTGCTCCAGAGTTTACAATCTAAGAGAGGACCCTGCACCAGAGCTTACAATCTAAGAGGAGAGGGACCCTGCTCCAGAGCTTACAATCTAAGAGAGGACCCTGCACCAGAGTTTACAATCTAAGAGGGGACCCTGCACCAGAGCTTACAATCTAAGAGGAGAGGGGACCCTGCCCCAGAGCCTACACTCTAAGAGGAGAGGGAACCCTGCCCCAGAGCTTACAATCTAAGAGGAGAGGGGACCCTGCCCCAGAGCTTACAATCTAAGAGGAGAGGGGACCCTGCTCCAGAGCTTACAATCTAAGAGAGGACCCTGCACCAGAGCTTACAATCTAAGAGGAGAGGGGACCCTGCCCCAGAGCTTACAATCTAAGAGGAGAGGGGACCCTGCTCCAGAGTTTACAATCTAAGAGAGGACCCTGCACCAGAGCTTACAATCTAAGAGGAGAGGGGACCCTGCTCCAGAGCTTACAATCTAAGAGAGGACCCTGCACCAGAGTTTACAATCTAAGAGGGGACCCTGCACCAGAGCTTACAATCTAAGAGGAGAGGGGACCCTGCCCCAGAGCCTACACTCTAAGAGGAGAGGGGACCCTGCTCCAGAGTTTACAATCTAAGAGGAGAGGGGACCCTGCCCCAGAGCTTACAATCTAAGAGGAGAGGGGACCCTGCTCCAGAGCTTACAATCTAAGAGGAGAGGGGACCTTGCCCCAGAGCTTACAATCTAAGAGGAGAGGGGACCCTGCTCCAGAGCTTACAATCTAAGAGGAGAGGGGACCCTGCTCCAGAGTTTACAATCTAAGAGGAGAGGGGACCCTGCCCCAGAGCTTACAATCTAAGAGGAGAGGGGACCCTGCCCCAGAGCCTACACTCTAAGAGGAGAGGGAACCCTGCCCCAGAGCTTACAATCTAAGAGGAGAGGGGACCCTGCCCCAGAGCTTACAATCTAAGAGGAGAGGGGACCCTGCTCCAGAGCTTACAATCTAAGAGAGGACCCTGCACCAGAGCTTACAATCTAAGAGGAGAGGGGACCCTGCCCCAGAGCTTACAATCTAAGAGGAGAGGGGACCCTGCTCCAGAGTTTACAATCTAAGAGAGGACCCTGCACCAGAGCTTACAATCTAAGAGGAGAGGGACCCTGCTCCAGAGCTTACAATCTAAGAGAGGACCCTGCACCAGAGTTTACAATCTAAGAGGGGACCCTGCACCAGAGCTTACAATCTAAGAGGAGAGGGACCCTGCCCCAGAGCCTACACTCTAAGAGGAGAGGGAACCCTGCCCCAGAGCTTACAATCTAAGAGGAGAGGGGACCCTGCCCCAGAGCTTACAATCTAAGAGGAGAGGGGACCCTGCTCCAGAGCTTACAATCTAAGAGAGGACCCTGCACCAGAGCTTACAATCTAAGAGGAGAGGGGACCCTGCCCCAGAGCTTACAATCTAAGAGGAGAGGGGACCCTGCTCCAGAGTTTACAATCTAAGAGAGGACCCTGCACCAGAGCTTACAATCTAAGAGGAGAGGGGACCCTGCTCCAGAGCTTACAATCTAAGAGGGGACCCTGCACCAGAGCTTACAATCTAAGAGGAGAGGGGACCCTGCACCAGAGCTTACAATCTAAGAGGAGAGGGGACCCTGCTCCAGAGCTTACAATCTAAGAGGAGAGGGGACCCTGCTCAAGAGCTTACAATCTAAGAGGAGAGGGGACCCTGCTCCAGAGCTTACAATCTAAGAGGAGAGGGGACCCTGCCCCAGAGCTTACAATCTAAGAGGAGAGGGGACCCTGCACCAGAGCTTACAATCTAAGAGGAGAGGGGACCCTGCACCAGAGCTTACAATCTAAGAGGAGAGGGGACCCTGCTCCAGAGTTTACAATCTAAGGCTGGGGTCAGACCAGCGCACTTTTAACGTGCGTTCTGGCGCACTTAATTACGGCCGCAGTAGCAGCAAATGAGGGGCAATGACGGCCAATATACGATGTACGGCCGCACAAAAGTCCGGCCGTGCAACGCAAGTGGAATTTGAACGCATTATTTCGGGAACGCAGAACCGCTAGTACTGACGTACAGAGTGCGCTGCGTCCACTAGCGGCGAATGTGCGTGATTAGGAGACGTCAGACGCTGCTCATGTCCAGCCAACATAACGTCCAGACACCCAAAGTTTCCTGATTTGGGTCCGTACAAAATCACGCACAAAAATTGCGCATCGTACGACCGTTTTCGCGCATTCCGTGAAAAAATACGTCAATGCATTCGGACGCACTTTTTGACGTTCGCGTGTAAAAATGCTTTCGTTTGACCCTAGCCTAAGAGGAGAGCGCTGACACACTAGGTGACGGTAAATAGAGAACCTGAAGTAGTGGGGTACATATGGGCTGGGTGAGAAGATGGAGCAAGAAACGTACAGCGGGGGATCATGGAGTGAGTCGATAGTCTTCTCTAAAGTAATGTGTTTTCAGAGACTTCTTGAAGTCTTCTTGAAAATATATACAGGGCTATTCAAAGAGATCCGAATGGCTGGAGAAAGGTAACCGAACGCTGAAAATCAGGACTTGGTTACCTTTCTTGGCCATTCGGCTATCCAGAGAGCAGGCAATACGCTCAGTAGTTTTTTTGCAAACAGTGTTTCACTTGTCAATCATTCAAGCAAACTGTTTTGCTAATTTATTCACTGCACTCGCCTGCGGTGTCGGCTTTTTCCGGCGGCTTCGCTGTGTGTGATCGGCTCCTGCTCGGGTTTTTCCGGCGTCTTCGACAGGTTAATCCAGATGTTTTTACGGGTTTTCGGCCTGCATTCGCCGGGTTTTCGGCAGCTTTTCCCTGCGCTTCGGCAGCCCTGTGGTGCTTGCTGAATACACCGCAGGGTCGCCGAAATGGGAAAGCCGATTTGCATCGAATTGAAGAGAACGAAAAGTCACTGAACGTGCGGTGACTTTTCGATTCTCTTTGAATAACCCTGATAATTATTTTTATGCGTATGTGCTGAGAGTCAGGAGTGACATCAGAGGAAGGGGCGGGTCTAGTAGCAGTACCAGAGGCCTGTTCAATACCTCAGCCGCTGCAAGTGCTAAGTTAGCAACTTGCATTGAACGCCGTTCAACCGCTCAGCGCTCAGCAGTGCTAACCTAGCACTTGCAGCGACCCGAGGAGATGCTTCGTGTGACGTATTAAAGATGGCCGCCGCATGAAGCCAATAACAATGCCCTACAGCAAGATGGCCGCCGCCTCGAAGTAGGTAATAATTCCGTAAAGCAATGTTAATTTTGCGGTTTCTGTTCACCAAAGCACAAAATATTTATTTATTATTTCCCCCTGCACATAGACATATATTACAGTTCAATTTATATATTGTTTCAGAAGTAAACATAACGTTTATTCATTAAAAACTATCATTTGTGGTGTGTGCGTACAAAACAGAATTGTGCTGACTGCTTCTCTTTATTATATTTTGCCCGAGTGATCCGAAAAACAATCTGAATCTTTCATTAAGAAATCGTCGGCCATTTTGGATTCAAAATTCGCATCCAAAGGGTTCAACGACACTGCTGCAGCAATTCAGCAGCTGCTGAGGTATTGAACAGGCCTCTGCAAGACAGCTCAGAGAGAGGATGCAAACAGCGTGTCTCCCCTTGTGTTAGCTGCAGCAATAAACACATGTTGAACCCAGCTCGGTGTGTTCCCTGGATCTCATATCAGATATGGTCTAATGGGAATATGGCGCGTGTGGAGCAGTCACACAGTGTGGAGAGGAGTCGGCAATAGGAGTTACATGGAGGCTGCAAATACAGCGTCTATCATATACGTCGCAGTTGCTATCACTCTCAGGCATCCCTGCATATATACAGTGAGTGATAGGAGTTGTGCTGTACATAATGTTATCTCTTATCTGCAGCAGGAGGGGGGGTCCACATTAAGGGCAGGATGTGGGAGGCATCAGTCCAGCCAGCAAAGGGGGTTGGAGGTCCTATGTGGAAGGGAGTGAGGGGGGGGGAGGTCACGAAAATTGCTAAAGTCACAGGATTTCACAGCTCACCACTTTTGATACAACACCGGCAAGAGAATCATGGGAGTTGTAGTTAGAAACCTCTGGGGGCGGAGTTTGAGCTCCCTGCTATAAAGGAAAGGCTTGCTGCACATCCCCCGCTTCTCTCACACACCGCACCATGTGACCTCTCTACCCAGCCTGCTGTGAGGTCAAAGGTCCTTCTAGGGGGCGGAGAACAAACTGCAGCCCCTCAGTGCTGAGGCGCGTTCAATACCTCAGCAGCTGCTGAATTGCTGCAGCAGTGTCATTGAACGCTTTGGATGCGAATTTTGAAATAAAATGGCCGACGATTTCTTAATGAAAGATTCAGATTGTTTTTCGTATCACTCGGACAAAATATGATAAAGAGAAGCAGTCAGCACAATCCGTTTTGTACGCACACACCACAAATGATAGTTTTTATTGAATAAACGTTATGTTTACTTCTGAAACAAAATATAATTGATCTGTAATATATGTCTATGTGCCGGGGGAAATAATAAATAAATATTTTGTGCTTTGGTGAACAAAAACCTCAACATTAACATTGCCGTACGGAATTGTTACTTGCTTCATGGCGGCGGCCATCTTTAATACGTCACACTCAGCTACTCGCAGCATCTCCTCGGGTCGCTGCAAGTGCTAAGTTAGCAGTGCTGAGCGCTGAGCGGTAGAACGGCGTTCAATGGCAAGTTGCTAACTTAGCACTTGCAGCGGCTAAGGTATTGAACGCGGCTCTGGATCCAGACAGCTCACAGCTCAGTGTCCACCATTCCCCTCCCCCAGCACCATGTGACCAGCTCTGCAGTCACATGAGCTGTGATGTCATCAGAGTGCGCCCCTCCCCCTGTGTTGCTGCAGGAGATGGTGTGTGTGAGAAGCTGAGGATGTGCCGGGAATGTCCGGCCCTGACCCCTTACTACGGGCTCCATGAGGCTGCTCACACCCCCATGTGACTGGAGAGGACACACACAGGAGTAGCACACACAGGGCTGGTGTCCTGGGAGAGGAGGCTCAGGTATGTGCGGGCGCCATGTCCCACATGCTGGTTATTGTATGGAAAGCTGTCTGGTGTCATTGTGGGACAGTCACGGCGCAGCCCTCACAGCCGCGTAGCTCCATCACAGCGCCGTGCGAGTCGCCACCTGGGTGGCACCAGGACACAGCATAACCCTCTCTCATCTGTATGAACGCCGCGTCCTCCGGCCTCTCACGCCGCACACACAGTATATCATCTCTGCTTCAGACTAAACCAGGTCAGCTCTGACACGCATGTTATTATTCTCTTATTCCAGACACATTGTGCTTCCTCTAATCGTTCCTCCACAAGATCCGGCCGTCCAGGTAACCTGTGATAATGAATCCACTCACAGCCAGGGATCCGCTGAGCCAGAGGATCCTGGATCTAACTCTGGAGATGATCTTTCTGCTGACCGGAGAGGTAAGAGATCCCATGAGATTCCATATTGCTGCTGATATTAAATCCCCCTGGAGCTGTGTGACCCAGGAGACATTTCAGAGGCAGATCAGTAGTAGATTCATGTGTAAATAAAGGTTCCAGCACACCATACAGCACACTATGGAGATAACACACTGACAGGGCCGTTGCAAGGATTTTTGGCACCTAGGCAAAAACATACTCCCCCCCCCCCCTTTTCCATATCCACACAATTTTATTACGATTCCCATTATTGTAACCGTAAGAATTAACGTTACTGTATTTCATGTTATAAGTAGACATATTCTTGGATTTGCAATTTAAATTACTCCATGTAATATTTGACCACAAGAATTTGGATGCAAATTGGCAATTTTAATTTTCAGTGCAATGAGGTCAAATAATACTGGTTTCATGAGCAAAGAAGTAAATTGCAAAGGTACATTGTCAAAAACTTTACAATAATACAGTAATAAAGAAATGTTGATCTCAGGGACAACAGTTAAGGCTAGGGTCAGACGAACGCAGTTTTAACGTGCGTTTAGCCGCACGAAATCACGGCTGTGCTAGCAGCAAATGACGTCCAATGCCGGGGAACATACGACGAACGGCCGCACGAAAGTTCGTCCATGCAACGCAAGTGGCAAACGAACGCATTTTTTCGAGAACGTCAAACCGCTACTACTGACGTACAGAGTGCGCTGCGTCCGCATAGCGGTGTGTGTGCGTGATTGGGAGATGTCAGACGCTGCTAATGTCCGGCCAACATAACGTCCAGACGCAAAAAGTGTTTTATTGATGATCCGTACAAAATCACGAACGCAAATGCGCATCGTATGACCGCTATCGCGTATTCCCTGACAAAATACGTCCATTCGTTCGAACGCACTTTTTCACGGACAACGCGAAAAATGCGTTAGTCTGACCCTAGCCTAAGGCTAGGGTCAAACTAAAGCATTTTTACACGCGAACGTAAAAAAGTGCGTCCGAACGGATTGATGTATTTTTTCACGGAATATGCGAAAACGGTCATACGACGCGCATTTTCGTGCGTGATGTTTTACGAATCCAAACCAGGAAACTTTTTGCATCTGGACGTTATGTTGGCCGGACACGAGCAGGGTCTGACGTCTCCAAATCACACACACACGCCGCTAGTGGACGCAGCGCACTCTGTACGTCCGTACTAGAGGTTCTGCGTTCTCGAAAAAATGCGTTCATTTTCCACTTGCGTTGCGTGGCCGGACTTTCGTGCGACCGTACTTCGTATATTGGCCGTCATTGCCCGTCATTTGCTGCTAGTGCGGCCGTAATTAAGTGCGCTAGAACGCACGTTAAAAGTGCGCTGGTCTGACCCCAGCCTTAGTCAGCAAAAAATGGTCTGCAGGGGTGTTATCAATACAGGAATGTGCTTCCTGTGCAGCTCTGTGACATCCTCATAAACGCCGCACATTACTGTGGAGCTCTGTGACACCCTCATAAACGCTGCACATTACTGTGGAGCTCTGTGACATCCTCATAATATGCAGTGTTGTATGAGTGTCACAGAGCTCCACAGTAATGTGCAGTGTTCATTACAGTTCATTCACCCCCTCTTTTCATTTAATTCCCCCCTCTTTTCATTCCATCCCCCCCTTCTTCTTTTCATGCACCCCTTCTTTTCATTCACCCCCCCCTTAAAAATAAATATTAAATTATTGCCCCCTCTCCTGCTTACTTTTTTATGCAGGTAGGGGATCTAATCAATGATGGTACAGTGGGAGTGATGGAGGCATGTCTCTCTGGTGGTCTGGGTCCCTGGTCCCATGGTCTGTGTCGGAGGGGCTCTTGTTCCTATGGCGCTCACCTCCTCCAGATTCCAGTACTGACAGGGAGTTCAGATGCATGCGCCAGCGCACTCTGAGACGTCATCAGAGGACGCTGGTTGCCTCGACATCACTCATTGGCACCGGCGGAGCTCAGTGTGTGCTCCAGCCACGCCAGTTCTTCGAGACTGCTTGCCTCAGCCGGGCTGTAAGCTGCCTCGTGCTGTTGCAGCTGGTGGAACATCAACCCTTGAGTGGCGCGAGGCCTTAGGCCGTCATGTACCTCGAGGGCTGCCGGCCACAGAGTCTATCGGCATACCGATATTTTTCTGTTAATCTGTGTATTTGGTCTTGTGTTAATATCTTGCATTTTACTATTTTGTATTTCTGTAACCACTCAATGTTCTCGAACCCAGGACATACTTGAAAACGAGAGAAATCTCAATGTATCCTTCCTGGTAAAATCCTTTATAAATAAATAAATAAATAAATACCGGATGTATGCCTGATGGCCAGTGCAGGCCACTGGCATCCCTCTCATTATGGTGCCCTAGGCAAACGGCTTGTTTTCCATATAGACCCGCCGGCCCTGTACACTGACACATACACAAAAGGTTGAGGGGCCCAGTGCGCCGACATGTTTATACCTCTCTATATTGGGGTCATTCTCAATGTTTAGGGTCATATGGTGGTGAAGATCCATGAGATGGTCAGTGACAGCAGCCGTCACCAAATATCAGAAGGACACGGCAGGAGCCAAAGCTTCAATACGGAGCCTCCACCTCACTCAGGAATCCATGAGCAAAACCATGAGAAGATCCTGGAGCTGAGCAATCAGATCATCCGTCTGCTGACTGGAGAGGTGAGGCTGCTGGGAATGTGACATTATACGCTAACACCAAGGCATGTGTCTGGATGGTGACTGTGTCATTGTGTGTGTCAGGTTCCTATACGCTGTGAGGATGTCACTGTCTATCTCTCCATGGAGGAGTGGGAGTATGTGGAGCGACACAAGGAGCTCTATGAGGACGTCATGATGGAGGATCACCGGCCTGTTATTACACCGGGTAAGAGATGCTTTAATTCTCATAATGTTTGTGTCCAATCCCAGAGCAACGTGTCCCAATAATCCCCTGAAATGTTGGCTGTGCCGTGTAATAGACGTGTTCCTGAATGAACGTCTCACGTGTTCATGTGATTTTCCCTCCAATAGATAAATCTGTATGGGGTGAATTTCACGCTGCGGTTTCTTTATGGGATATTGGATGTGAAAATGGAAGTGAAATTCTAAGCAATAATGTGGAAAAGGATCTGAACAAGACGAGAAAAGGACGAGCTGAATCTGCAACATACACAGAGCGAGAATCTCTGGCGTCTGAAGAAAGACACGTCCCAGAGAAAGAGATTTATCCAATCACAGAACCCCCAGAATATTCACCCCCTGATATTAAGGAGGAACCGGCCTCATGTGACAAAGGAAATCTCCCAGACAGCGACATGTATGAACCCCCAGAACATACACAGACACAATATACCTCTACTGACATTAAGGAGGAATCACCCACATATGGAGAAGGAAATCTCACAGACAGCGACATGTATGAACCCCCAGAACATACACAGACTGAATGCTCAGCTGATAATAATGGAGAATATGTAAAATCCAATCCAAACCCAGTGGAAATAAACCATAGCGAGTCCTTAATAGAATCCAGAAAGCCAGATCACAGGATATATTATACAGATCCCCTTACTCAGAATTCAGTTTATAAAGGACATTCAGCGTCTTCTTCTGAAATGGGGAAGGTCTCATTTTCTGAGTCTGGCCCTGTGATACGTGGAACAAGTTACAATGAAAAACAAACATTTTCAGCAATGTTTAGGGGAGAGAAATCTGCCCCAAAATTGTGCCTTACCCTCCATCGTGTTCACACCCTAGAGCAACCATTCTTGTGCTCTGAATGTGGGAAGCGTTTTACAGACAGTATTACTCTTAAAAAGCATCATAGGATTCACTCCGGAAACACACAGTTTAAATGCACTGAATGTGGGAAATGTTTTACCCGGGCCTCAAATCTCACAGAACATAAAAGGATTCACACAGGAGAAAAACCATTTAAATGTAATGAATGTGGGAAATGCTTTATTCGGGCTTCAAAGCTTACAGAACATAAAAGGATTCACACAGGAGAAAAACCATTTAAATGTAATGAATGTGGGAAATGCTTTATTCGGGCTTCAAAGCTTGCAGAACATATAATGATGCACACTGGAGAAAAATCATTTACATGTGGTGAATGTGGGAAATGTTTTACTGGGTCCTCAAATCTTGCAGAACATGTAAGGATTCACACAGGAGAAAAAACATTTAAATGTAAAGAATGTGGGAAATGTTTTACTGGGTCCTCAAATCTTACATTGCATGAAAGGATTCACACAGGAGAAAAACCATTCACGTGTAATAAATGTGGGAAATGTTTTAGTCAGAGCTCATCTCTTGCAAAACATAAAAGGATTCACACAGGAGAAAAGCCATTCACATGTAATGAATGTGGGAAATGTTTTAGTCAGGGCTCAAATCTTGCAAAACATAAAAGGATTCACACAGGAGAAAAACCATTTGCATGTGATGAATGTGGGAAATGTTTCTCTCAGCCTTCATCTCTTGCTAGACATAAATTGATTCACAAGGGATAAAAAAACATTGCAGTGCTTATAATGGGAAATGTTTTACCTGCTGGATGTTTCTTATTGAGCATGTGAGGACTCATAAGGTGAAAAACATTTATAAATATACAGAGTGTTCAAAATATAAACTGGAAAAGGAATAACAAATAAATATTAAATTAAATGTAAGTTTCCAATAAATTTCAATCCTTTACATGGTGTAAGTTTATTTTCAAAAGAAGCCACAGGTGAGTAGCAGAAAGCACGCAAGTGAATATATGTATATAACTCCTGTAAATGCAGCTAAATCTATGCATAGAATTCCCGTAAATCCGGCTAAATAGGCCGTAACACATTACTATAAAATAAACACAGCGTAAACACATTTATTCCAACATTAAAAGCAAAAAGCCAGACGGCTCACTGCAGAAGCATTCCAGACTTCAAATCCACCTTCCCCGTCTCCAGAAAACCATTGGAGAGGCCGAGCTGGATAAACGTTCTGGGGACTCCAACACAACGGACTAATGGACCCCCCAATATAACACAGAGCAAACAGGAAAACATTACAGGGTCTCAATAAAACAAACAATAATAAAAGTCTGTAATAATTACTTTAGAGCGCGACGCGTTTCATCCATAAGACTTCATCTGGAGCTATGGTTTCCTCTATAATCCACCATTATAATATACACCCTCCTTTTCTCAACACGCCGATCAACTAGCGCAGTGGTTCCGAACCTTTTTTCACCCACGTACACCCCCTGGCAATCCATTTCCATAAATTGTTCCCTTCACATTAAAAAAATCTTTTTAATTAATAGAATTTACCTTTTCTCAGAAGTCTTTCTCTCCTCCATCTGTCTCACAACCATCTCTCCTTTTTCTCTGTCTTATCTACTGTTTTCTCCCACCTTCTCCCCAGTTTTTGCTCTTCTCCCCATCTCCCCCCTAGTTTCTTCTTATCTACCCACTGCTTCTCAATATCTTCTCTCCCTTTTTCCTCCCCACCGTCTCCCTGTTTCCTCACTAGCTTTTCCATATCTAATCCCCAGCTTCTTTTAACTTCCATAGCTTCTCATTTAAGAATTATAACCTTATTTTCTTACAACGTTTTCCCATGTAAGTTACCTTCTTGAAGCCAAATAACCACCCCTCACCCCCCTTGCCCCTTCCCCATAAATGAACACACAACAAGGTATTGGCGGTTTGAAAAGGTCACGTCTTTTATTAATTAAGGCCAGACTCATTGCCTCTAAGGCAGAATTATTATCGATCCTCGTATGCCAAATACGTTACACCTGATAACACTGGTACTGAATTTCAGCCAGATAACACTGGCAACTGCAATGCACCAAGCATTGCCCAGAAATAGCGCCCCACGTGGCTAAGCAGCGTGACCACGCGTCTGCTCAGGGTATCTTTTATGGCAGATAGCAGGCCGAGAGGATCTGCAAACCAGGAAGGCACCTGAGCTTGGCCGCACAAAACCACCACTCAGCCTGTACCCCACAGACCCTCCCCCACTATCGCCTCTCCACGTGCCAGGCCGCCTATTTCACCGCTCATCGCTAAACCTAACAATGTCCATACTTAATGCAATCCCCCAGCTCTGGCCGCAAAAACCACCAGCTGGCTTCATGCAACATGGCAAAATTCATCTGAGTGACATTAGTTAACTGACTCCATGCCCAACTTAAACGCAATCCACCAGTTCTGGCCGCAAAAACCACCAACTGGCTTCACGCAACATGGAATACTATAACCATGTCTTTAATTAAAAACAATCCCCCAGCTTTGGCCGCAAAAACCACCAGCTGGCTTCATGTGACATGGTGTACTATATGATGCAATAGGTAAACTAACCATGTCCATATCTAAACAATCCCCCAGCCTTGGCCGCAGAAACCACCAACCGGGTTCATGCTACATGGTATATTTCCATATGGGAAACCACAGGCGGTATTGAATGACTGACGGAATCACCACATCATTTGCCCCTATCCGTGGCGCTTTTGCGTGACCTTTTCGATGTTGTAGAGAAGCCGCAAACCTAAAAAACAAAACAGGGTGGGAAAAGAAATTTTTTAGCTCGGATTCAAAAAATGTCTCACACATTCCTTTTTCTACCCCTTACTCCTCTCCCCTTTACTGCTTATCTCCCTAGTGTAACCAATCACGAAGAGCCATGCTTAAGCCCATAGAACAAAGGACCATGCCTGATCCCAGGGCATCCCTGATCCCATAGACAAAAGGAACTCACTCCCATTAACCTCTTGCACAATTCAGAGATAATTCTTAAGCCGTCTTCTTTCCTATTCAGTCTGTCTTCCGAACTAAGAATTGATACCCGGACAAGTTAGTACCACCCTTGTGCCCCCGGAACATGTGACCGTTTGAAGGAGCCGCCTCCAAGTATCTTCTATCATACCACTGGGCATACTTCCCCACCATGGGCCTTAGCAGCAAGTCAAACTCAAACTGCGCAGCAATACCACTCCATCCGTCACTTTCACATCATCCTTTCTTAATTGAGAAGAATTTTCACTCTGAGCAATTAGTTCCTCAATCCTTAGGGCAGCTGAAAAAGCTAAAACAAATGCTGCCCTAAAATTATTGTTATCAGCTCCATCTTATCTCCTCCCTTGTCCTCCGCTGTACCCCACGCTCTCAAGATCTTCCTCACCACGAACTGTTTAGCCCAGTCCTCCTCTTCCTTTAACCGGGCGAAGTATGAAATACCACTAAATTGTTACCAGGCTGTCCTTTCTTTATTGACTTACCGCCGAACTTCAGTAGATATTTTGAAAACAACATTCTGCCCTACCTTCTCTGTCCTTTTAAAACTCGATCCAACCCTTTCACTGCTTGCTCTACGATGCCCATGTCCTCTGCAACAGCCATCTCCTCACCAAATCATTGATGCCCCCTAACTGCTCCCAATCTGCCAAAGAAACAGAGGGCATTCTTCACCCTGCAAATTCTTTCCCCCAGGTGCCAAATGCCGGAACACATCCCACTTGAATCTGGACAATGTATCCGCCACCACCTTCCTTACCCGCGGTATGTGATTTGCCGTGAAATTAATATTGCTTTTCAAACATATCAGCACCAAATACCTGACATAAGCTACAACCTGCGGTGATGATGCAGACATGTTATTAAGTACTTGCACCACACCTTGATTATCAGACCAAAAAAAGGGATTGCTCTTATTCTCAAATTCTATTCCCCACAGTTGTATTGCCCCGACGATTGGAAAATAAACAATTCCAGTAACACCAAGCTTTGAACCCATCCTCTTTGAATCCACTCCTGGGCCATTTGCCTGCTCACCATTTGAAATTACACTAGACCATATGATCTTAATGTCTGGCCATTCCCCCCCAAACCACCTACAAGTCTCCCCGATCAACTCAAGGGAGGAAATATAACTTATATCATTACCCCCCTGATCCTACTGCATTCTCCAGTCCCTTTGGAACCCGTTACCATGAAATCGTCCAAGTAATGTACTATACGTCTCCTCCTCGCTCTCTTCTCCACTAACCAATGCAAAAAAAATAGGAAGCCTTTCAAAGGGAGCACGGGATATTGCCCACCCCAATGGGCAAACATATCTATGTAACATTACCCAACAAACTTACACCCCATTACAAAGAAAACCCCCTGGACACAGCTTAGCAAACTCTGTCCCTTCGCCAGCTACCCTTACCAAATTCACCACCTGATTGAATGGTAGCTAACAGAAGCATCTTCCTTACTTATTTCCTCTGCAAGAAACGGCCGCCCCAAATGTTTAATTGTATGTATTTTTCCTTACATTTCATTGTTCTGTGTATAATGTAGAATATTGTATTCCCTCTGTATAGCGTAACCTCTGTATTACGATCCAGTCTTTGTATAGTATACACCCCGCTGTAAGTAATGGATTCCTTTTGTTTTCACATGCTTCCATCAGCCCCTCCACTCCCCAGCAACTAAAGTCACCAGCTCACTGTTATCTGGTCCATTGTTCCTAGCTGAGAGTGACTCTATTGTTTCTGCACCTTCCCCCTCTGTGTGTGTGTGTGTCCCTTTGCGAAATGTAAATAAACGCAGTCTCCATTTTGGGTTGAAAAGCGCAAGGATGTTCTGTACAATAGTGCCTGCATTCTCCTCCATCTTATGAGTCCTCAGCCCTGGAATCCTTTACCAATAGTACCAAGCTGCACATGTGAAAGTCTTTAACCTCCGTCCACCAATGAAACGGTTTCTTGCTTAGTATATTAATCTATAGGCCTGAAGTTAAATCAACCTAACCAAAATAATGACACAGCATTTGCTAACATACCAAATCACTGTTTAGTTGATAAGCCTCTTCAGAAATTATAACAGACACATTTAGATGTGTATTTGGTTAATAATTGTTATATATTCATAAATCTGGCAGAAACAATCTGGATTAATTTAGTTGCGCAAATATAAGCTTAAACAGATTGTACAGTTACTGCTGCAGCACTTCCTCATTGACAGCAGACCATGTGACTTTTTGAGGCTTAAGATGGCTGCCAGCCATGCGGTCACTGATTACCTATGTTTATAAGATCATACAGACTATACAAATAATAAGTTTTGATCAAGTATTACCAAGTGAAGCAAATATCAACGAGCATATTCTAGCTAAAAATGCAAATCACTACAACGGGTAAATTAGCGCATATTTAACCAAATGATTACACACACACGCATATAGTATATTATCAACATAGCGACAAATTCACAGAATTAATACACTTAATACTTATCCACTCCCAGGCTTTCTTACGATGATGGTACAAGTGGGAAATATGAGTGAGTTACTGCTCATGTTTCCTCTATTTCTGAGATAAGTCTCTCCTCTCCCTCAATAAAGACAAAGTTCCCGTTCTGAAATAATTATTTACGCAACTGTAGCAAGTGCTCAAAACAAAAGATTGTACATTACTGCTGTGTCACTTCAAAAATTGCAACAATTAGAATAGTGAACTTAAATACAGTATACAAATTAATTTATTCATCAATTTATTGCTTAGCCCTTGGGGTTACTCCAACATTATTTAAAACACACAGCTTTTGTTTGAGTAATCCTGTAAATCATAACCCAAATAAAAGCCCAGCATGTGAGGCTGCTTGAGAATCCACTAAAGGAGTTACTCAGTAATGCACATATACAGGGTTATCCAAAGAGATTCGAAAAGTCACCGCACGTTCGGTGACTTTTCGTTCTCTTCAATTCGGTTCCTTTTGCCGATCCCATTTCGGTGACCCTGCGGTGTATTCAGCAAGCACCACAAGGCCCCCGAATTGCAGGGAAAAGCTGCCGAAAACTAACCGAATGCACGCTGAAAACAAGCAAAAACATCTGGATTAACCTTCGAAGAAGCCGAACAGGAGCCGAATCACACAGAGCCGAAGCAGCTGTGACGTAGATGAGGCAGTGAATAAATTAGAAAAACCATTTGTATGAATCTGGGAAAAAGAAACGCTGTTTGCAAAGAAACTACTGAGCGAAAATGTCTGAAATTTTCACAGGAGGTCCAGGGAATGATAATAAAGAGGGCTGCTACAGAAAAAATAAGTAAACTGAAAAAAATAAATAAAAAAAAATCGGACTTTTAAAAAAAATAATCAGAAAAATGCTTAAAGTATCCTAAAAAATCTATAAATAAAGAGACTTTTTGCTGCAGAATTTTATAATGAACGGTTTATTAGATATTGAATTAAAACGGGGATATTTTTAACATTGAAGTCTATGGGATTCCCCTGAATAAATTTGCCGAATTAAACCACCGAATGGCAGGGCATTTCGGGAACCTTTCACTGCTGGTTTGTGTTCTCTGAATAGACGAAGCAGTGCTTTTTCATGGGGATTTCACTGCCCTCGAACAGGCACCGAACAGGCACCGTATGTGCAGGCAATTCGCCAGAATTTGGCGAATTGCCTGCTCTCTGGATAGCCGAATGGCCAGGAAAGGTAACCGAACGCTGATTTTCAGCATTCGGTTACCTTTCTCAAGCAATTCGGATCTCTTTGGATAACCCTGATAGTGCTTTTCTCATTCGGCACATTATAGAGTTATACAGGGTTATCCAAAGAGATCCGAATTGCTTGAGAAAGGTAACCGAACGCTGAAAATCAGTGTTCGGTTACCTTTCCTGGCCATTCGGCTATCCAGAGAGCAGGCAATTCGCCAAATCCTGGCGAATTGCCTGCACATACGGTGCCTGTTCGGTGCCTGTTCGAGGGCAGTGAAATCCCCATAAAAAGCACTGCTTCGTCTATTCAGAGAACACAAACCAGCAGTGAAAGGTTCCCCTAATGCCCTGCCATTCGGTGGTTTAATTCGGCAAATTTATTCAGGAGAATCCCATAGGCTTCAATGTTAAAAATATTCCTGTTTTGGGGGCGTGGCCGGCTGCCGAAGGGAGCAGACGTGTCTCTGTGGAGCTCCGCACGTCTGTCGCCCTTGGGACCTATCTACGGCTTGGAACGCAGAGAAATTTTGATTTTAGGGCCCAGGCTAGCTGGCCACCGGATCTGAGATGTCCGGAGGCCGTTTTGTCCCCCTCTCCGGACCAGAGACATTCCTTGCGGCCGACGAAATGGAGGTAACACGAGGGGCTGGCAGCCATTTTGCGGCCTTCGTCCCGACCCCTGGGTCTCTTCTACCCGACTGCCTTGATGCCATGGCACAGTCTGACCCTCTGCTGGGGGCTGAGGAGAAGATGGGCTCGCTTCTCTCGACACCCCGAGGCAGAGATCCGAGTAGAGAGGCAGTCGGACCAGGCGAGGAGCGGAGAGATGGGCACACGCCCCACGTGGTAGACATGGACACCTTTTTGAATGGCCTGGAGGCCTGCTTACGGCTCCTGGATGGGGAGGATCTGAATGGTCCTCTCACCAGGGGAGTATGGAGGCGCATGACTCATGCTTTGCGAAGTTGCCGTGGGGTGGTGGACCCGGGTCTGACGGGGGACGGGGCTGCTCTGGCTGGAGGCCCCCATGAGGCAGATATTGCGGACGCTGCAGGGAACCGCGAAGAGAGAGATGGGAGAGAGGACGCGCTTGTGTCGTTGGAATGCTGTGCGGGCTTGTCGGAGTCTGACGGCCCACGGAACGTGGGAGTTGAAGCGGAGCCCCGGAGGCTGCTGGTCCCTGTGTTGGAGGCTGAGTGGGTACCACGAGGTGTTCATGATTCGCGTGGTGTGCCCGGGGTGCTGGCCCGTGCTGCGCCGGGCAGAGCACTGACACGACCTGGAGGCCGAGATCTCGGTTTAGGGGGAGTTGAGGGCCCCTCCTCGCCGAGTGTGCTGGTACAGCTGCTCCGGCCTTCTGCGCGGGGTTACGCCACGAGGCGGATGGAGATTCTCTGCGGGGGAGCAGATACCGGAGCTTCCTGGATGCCCGGAGGCATATTGGAGATGTGGATCAAGTGCTGCGGTGTCACGGTGGCTGGAGCACCGACAGCGATAAAAGGCTGCACGTATGGCGCCCTGCCTGCTGCACGACCTCCCCTATTCCGAGATACGGGTTGATGGGATCCCAGAGACACCTTTTCATCTCGTCTCACCCTGATTTTTGACGCTCCCTGGCCGGATTTTTGAGACTTTTCTTTCTTTTACTTGCTGTTTGTTTTTTGGTGTGGACTTATTCTCCCCTTCCCCCTTTGATTGCTATGTTCCGCTGAGACCCCCCTATCTGGGGACGTTTATTATTTTTCTCCCCTTCCCTCTTTGATTGCTATGTTCCGCTGAGACCCCCCTATCTGGGGACGTTTATTATTTTTCTCCCCTTCCCTCTTTGATTGCTATGTTCCGCTGAGACCCCCTATCTGGGGACGTTTATTATTTTTCTCCCCTTCCCTCTTTGATTGCTATGTTCCGCTGAGACCCCCCTATCTGGGGACGTTTATTATTTTCTCCCCTTCCCTCTTTGATTGCTATGTTCCGCTGAGACCCCCTATCTGGGGACGTTTATTATTTTTCTCCCCTTCCCTCTTTGATTGCTATGTTCCGCTGAGACCCCCCTATCTGGGGACGTTTATTATTTTTCTCCCCTTCCCCCTTTGATTGCTATGTTCCGCTGAGACCCCCCTATCTGGGGACGTTTATTATTTTTCTCCCCTTCCCCCTTTGATTGCTATGTTCCGCTGAGACCCCCCTATCTGGGGACGTTTATTATTTTCCTTACGCTGAACCTATGATGACAGTTTTGAGTGACCCTCACTTTGCTATATATCTGTAAGCGGACTTATTTACAAAATAAAAATTTTAAATACAAAAAAAAAAAAAAATATTCCTGTTTTAATTCAATATCCAATAAACCGTTCATTATAAAATTCTGCAGCAAAAAGTCTCTTTATTTATAGATTTTTTAGAATACTTTAAGCATTTTTCTGAATTTTTTTAAAAAAAATAAAAAGTCCGATTTTTTTTTTTCTTTTTTCAGTTTGCTTATTTTTTTTGTAACAGCCCTCTTTATTATCATTCCCTGGACCTCCTGTGAAAATTTCAGACATTTTCGCTCAGTAGTTTCTTTGCAAACAGCGATTCATTTTCCCAGATTCATACAAATGGTTTTTCTAATTTATTCACTGCCTCCTCTATGTCACAGCTGCTTCGGCTCTGTGTGATTCGGCTCCTGTTCGGCTCCTGTTTGGCTTCTTCGAAGGTTAATCCAGATGTTTTTGCTTGTTTTCAGCGTGCATTCGGTTAGTTTTCGTCAGGTTTTCGGCAGCTTTTCCCTGCAATTCGGGGACCCTGTGGTGTTTGCTGAATACACCGCAGGGTCACCGAAATGCAATCGGCAAAAGGAACCGAATTGAAGAGAACGAAAAGTCACCGAACGTGCGGTGACTTTTCGAATCTCTTTGGATAACCCTGATTGTGACTAATGTCTAGTGATTCAGTCTGTTATATCAAGTTCCTTTGTGTGATTACATTCCCTTTGTGTTGTCTCCGTGTGCTATGGCTAGGTCCTTGTGGGATCTCCGTGTGCTATGGCTAGGTTTTTGTGTGTTTTCAGTGTGTTATAGAGAGGCTATTGTGTGATTACGGCGTGTTATAGCAAGGTTTTTTTTATTTTTCATATTTATTTATTTATTTTAGTGTTATTCTACATTATTGATTTCAGTGTGTTATAGAGAGGTATTTTTCGTGATTTCAGGGTGTATTATAGCTAAATCATTAGCGTGATTTTATGTGTTATACCGAGGTCCTACGTGTGATTTAACTATGTATAGTGAGTTCCTTTTGTGTGTATGGTGAGGGCACATGTGTGTATAGGGATGTACAGTACACTACAAAATGACTGCAGCTCATGCATGATACTAAAATTGGACCGTCAGTCATGTGCTATACTGAGCACATAAACTAATAAGGCACAGCAATCCAAAGACAGACAAAGGCAAAATTACTGGAAACCCAAATGTACCTAATAACATACAAAACAACAAATCACTGAATTCTGGCAGAGTTATCCCAGAACAATAACCTATTAGAAATTACTATCACGCAGCTCTACACCAAATGAACAAGGAATACAGTATTGAAAATTTAAACAAATATAAATAAGCATCCACTAAATAAAACCTACAAATCCATACAATGGGAAACCCACACCTATTTTTCCAATAAATAATGGAACTAGGAATATATATATAGCAGACTTATGATAATAGAGTATACATAACAGATTGATACAGCAAGTAATACTCATCCAGTCATTGGTTTTCATACGATGATGGTGATGGCAAAAATAAATTTTTTACCTCTGAATCAAAAAATGTCTCACACATTCCTTTTTCTACCCCTTACTCCCCTCCCCTTTACTGCTTATCTCCCTAGTGTAACCAATCACGAAGAGCCATGCTTAAGCCCATAGAACAAAGGACCATGCCTGATCCTAGGGCATTCCTGATCCCATGGACAAAGGGAACTCACTCCCATTTATCTCTTGCACAATTCAGATATAATTCTTAAGCTGTCTTCTTTCCTATTCAGTCTGTCTTCCGAACATCTCCACCCTAGCTTCTCCACATCTCCTTACAGCACCTCCTGCACCTCCCCAGCTCCTCTTCATCTCTTCCCATCTACTCACACTAATGAAATACATGTTAAGGAAAATATAACGCTGTAGTGCCTAATCAATCAGCAATTAATTTATTATTTAATCAACAGGACACAAGACTGGTGAAAATAAAGGGGAAAACTTTATTAACCAGTTTATTAACCAATATGTATATTAGATATTAGGCAAATACATCAAAACCCCAAAGACATTCTTGAAACCAGTTTATCACAGAAACCAACACACGTGTAAATCTAAGTCAATGCATCAGTTAATCATTGCAAATGTCTCAATCAATTAATGCACCAACTTCAAACATCATGGTATTCAAATGGTATCACTTACAGTTGTGTTCAAAATTATTCAACCCCCAATGCTGTAAAGTGTTTTAGGGAATTTAATGTACATTTGTAATTGTATTCAGAATGAAATCCTACAAGGACTTTTTAAAGAACCATATGCAACTAAAATGACATCAATTGGTTTTGTAATACAGTAGTAAATGTTTCTTTTGTGAATTCTTCATTGACACAATTATTCAACCCCTTAAAGACTACCACTCTGAAGAACAGAGGTTCATTCAAGTGTTTTCGATCAGGTATTGAAAACACCTGTGGATGTCACGGAGCAGCAATAAAGCATAATAAGCACCAATTAGGCAGCTTTAAAATGACTGTGATACTCAGCTCCTTCTAGACATTTACTGGTGTGGTTACAAACATGGTGAAGTCAAGAGAATGGTCCAGGAAGACAAGAGAAGAGGTGATTACTCTTCACAGGAAGGGCAATGGCTATAAGAAGATTGCAAAGATGTTAAACATACTAAGAGAGACCATAGGAAGCATCATTTGCAAATTCAAGGCAAAGGGCACTGTTGAAACGCTACCTGGTCGTGGCAGAAAGAAGATGCTGACTTTGACTGCTGTGCGCTACCTGAAGCATAGAGTGGAGAAAAGTCCCCGTGTGACTGCTGAGGAACTGAGAAAAGATTTGTCAGATGTGGGTACTGAAGTTTCAGCTCAGACAATACGTAATGAAGGCCTCCATGCCAGAACTCCCAGGCGCACCCCCTTAATGTCTCCAAAGAATAAGAAGAGTCGACTGCAGTATGCCAAAAGTCATGTGGACAAACCACAGAAGTTTTGGGATAGTGTTCTGTGGACTGATGAAACAAAATTAGAACTGTTTGGGCCCATGGATCAACGCTATGTTTGGAGGAGGAAGAACAAGGCCTATGAAGAAAAGAACACCTTGCCTACTGTGAAGCATGGCGGGGGGGTCAATCATGCTTTGGGGCTGTTTTGCTTCTGCAGGTACAGGGAAGCTTCAGCGTGTGCAAGGTACCATGAATTCTCTTCAGTACCAGGAGATACTGGATGACAATGTGATGCAGTCCGTCACAAACCTGAGGCTTGGGAGACGTTGGACCTTTCAACAGGACAATGATCCCAAGCATACCTCCAAGTCCACTAGAGCATGGTTGCAGATTAAAGGCTGGAACATTTTGGAGTGGCCATCGCAGTCACCTGACTTAAATCCGATTGAGAACCTCTGGTGGGACTTAAAGAAAGCAGTTGCAGTGCGCAAGCCTAAGAATGTGACTGAACTGGAGGCTTTTGCCCATGACGAATGGGCGAAGATACCCTGTAGATCGCTGCAAGACACTTGTGTCAAGCTATGCTTCACGTTTAAAAGCTGTTATAACTGTAAAAGGATGTTGTACTAAGTACTAAGATTGAATTTCACTTGGGGGTTGAATAAAACTGATAATGATGTGAGCACAGAAAAGACATTTGTGGTTATTTCATTATAAATGTTATGTTATATTTGTCTGACCTACACGTGCCTCTTTGATTTAATTGTAAGCAAGATGACTGAATGATCAAAATCAATGTCAAACTGGCCAAAACACTCAATTTCAGTGGGGGTTGAATAATTTTGAACACAACTGTAAATTACTACAGGAAGATCTCATGTCACAATCAGGAACATTACACATATTATAAAATATCACTGTAGTTCATTAAGATTAATTACGCTTCAAATGGTGAGTCTGGCTGAGAGTAATGAGACACAGATGGATGGATGACATTAAAGCATTGGCTAAAAATAACCTTGGTACAAATAGTTCATTAATTATGATAGTCAATTAACCCTTTGAGCGGCAATGCAGATGCTGTGTCTGGCTGAGAGTAATGAGACACACATGGATGACATTACACAATGGCAAATGACAACAAAAGAACCCTGCTACAAATTTGTTAGTAGATAAACACAAGACACTGATATTATTACAATAAATGACTAAGCAATATACAATTGTAACTGTAACTGCTAGCAATTAGTATATTATTCCTACAGACAGAGTAATATCAAAAACTAAATAGTTAGAGGTTAATTAAACACTAATACAAAAGCTAAATAGTCAGTTAATACATTACCGAGTAACGCTTCATCGTTCTGGATATAAGGCTGATTTGGGGTCTCATTTGCAAGAGAGACCTGCGACAAGCTCTGAGGCTTCCTTCTCTCTCCTTTTCCTGCTTCTGACCATTAGAAATCCCATGACCTTTATATCATTCCAAACACATAAGAGACACTCATTGTCACAGCATGAGAGAACGCTAGGCAGACGTTCTCAGGGTGTGACAATAAGAATTCTCCTGCATGTTTATTTTTTAATCAAATTCGGCTGTTTTATGATATATTACCAATTATTACAACTAGGGAAACTATAAATTGTCTTGCAATCAGATAAATGGTACAACCATCTGGTTTCCTCTTGCATCTTATCCCCCTATTGTTAACTGTTAGTATATAAATATCACCATGACATCCTGACTTCTCACAGACACTATACTGAACCAAAATTAACCCTAGACCATGAGAATCAAACAGTCAGTAATATCTGATCAATTATTTCTGCATATTGGGCTTATAGATTGTATTTTAACACAAATGTGTATATGTGGGTGTCGGAATGGCGGCCAGTGATGCCAGTCTCCTGCAGCTACCCCGGGTCCCAGCTCCTGCAGCCATGTCCCCCTGGCAGCTGTGACACCGCCCTCCAGTAAGTGGGAAATCATCAGAGGCCGGCACAGCAGCAGGCCTTTTCTCCTTTCATGGGGGAATCCTGACATCCTCCCTGGACCACCTGCACTCAGCCTCTGCCCTCTGGGGGGCTCAAATGGTGAGGGCACACTGGATGTCACATGTAATGTATGGGCCTGGTGTAGGGAGAGCTGCCTGGGCAGACAGGAAGAATGCTGGGCTCCTGTGACAGGACAGATGGCGCTCAGTGTGAGGGCTCTGCACACTGTACAGGGACACTGCCATATAAACAGTAATGGGGCACTGCCATGAATTTGTTCTGTGGACATCACCACACAAGCAGTGGTGTCATTAGGGTTGGTGTCACCTGGTGCGATAACTCACGGTGTCCCCCAGGTGCAGTCGTACCCCTTTTGAAGCCACTAGGGGTGCTGTCTGTTACACTCATTGATAACAAGGCTGAGCCAGGAAAATTGTCTGTATGTGGAATATTGGGGCCTTTCTTTTGTAAAAAAAATTAAATACTATTGCAAAAAAATAACCAAAGACCTCACGATACACACACTATATATTGTGTACCACCACATACACCCCTGAAATCTGCAGACACGAGAAGTGAATATATGTGACTATAAAATTGCAATATAAATATTGCTCACTCCCGGAAGAGCCGCTGAATTTAACCTCGGTTAGTCTCTCCGCACTAGGGAATAAATATACACCAGCAATGTATAATACATATAATTTCAGCATGGTATATGGAAAACAGGATTTCGTAATGCGGGAAACGCGCAGCGGTAAAATAAAAGTTTAACCCCTTTGTTTCTGGAGTGTAAATCCCGTGCAGGTTATGTCCCAAAAAGTGTGTGTGTGTGAGCTCAGGTACCCGGGTACTATATTTCAACTGGCCAGTGAATGTATTTAATGAATCTTCGACTAGTCACGTTGGGGCCCTGTAGATTTAAGAAATACTGCAGCGTGCTTCTTTAAACTTTAACTGTGGCCTAGGAGGCCTCTCACCCATCCGCCAGACAATCTGTTCCGCGGCCCGATCAGGACGTCTCTCCGCTGAAACAATGCTGGGACTCTGTGCCACCGGATCCGCTTCTCTTGCTTGTCCATCTTTATAACAAGATTTACAGCTTACTGCCTGCACTCCCAGTGGAACATCGCGGTCTCCTAACTGGGGATCCAATCTGCAACTCTTTGTCTGTGTAAAACCTCTCAGCGGAGGATTACTGGGTCTCTGGCAAGTCACTGTATCGATCCCCAGCGTTGGCAAGGCAGCGCCTGGTCTCCGGCCAGGTTACAATCGCTCACAGTCTCACGTGCGTCTCACTTGGTTCACTCCTCGGCTCACACTGGCTCTCCTTCCACGAGGCTGCGGATGTCCTCTCCTCCTTCCCCACCCACTTCCTGTCTCTGCCCCAAAGCATGCTGGAAAACGTAGTCCCATTGTCCAGTATAGTTTACATGCGCTTGTCTCCCTCTGGTGGCCAAAACGGAACACTACAGCAACAGAGTTTTAAACAGCGCTACAAATATATTTACACACACATATTCAAACACACACTGAGATAGATATATTATACACACGCACAAAACATGTGCACCTACACAAGTATAATTAAACCCACCCTCCTATACCCAAGCATATCTTCTGTATCACAAACACATATGTGGGATGCCCGGTACCGCCATGCACAGGTACCGTCAAACCATGCACAAGGAAATATACACATGGGCCTCCGTATCCATATATATAGCCGCTCCCTGGCACATGGACATCTGGATGGAAATAAATGACAAGGCTTCTGTTCAAACTTAACAATAAATACCATATTACGCCACACAGCCCGATCCATCAGAACAAGAAAGCAATGCGTGTAATACAAAACAACACAGCAAGAGCAATGTGTGTAATACAAAACAACACAGCAAGAGCAATGTGTGTAATACTGTTACCGGAATTCTGTTAATTCATTAGAGAAAGGTCGGCGTTGTGAGGACAATGACACTCTGGACAAGAGTCAAGGTTCAGGAAAGGCATCCTTTAATGAGTACTCAGAGACTTGAGCGGGATCATTCCTCTGGCTCAAGTGCCCCTCTAAGTCAAAAAAACACATTTCTTATACATTGATTTGCAAACGTACAGCCCAGATACACCCCCTGGGCATATCCCCCCTCCCTCGGGATCGAACACAAAGAACATTCCTCAATTTTGCTTTCAATAACAATTTGGACACTGGGATAATTCAGTTAGTTAGCTAAATCACCCAATTCTGACTTTCCCAGGGCTCGCAGTACTCCCTATAAGATAAGGTCCCATCTGTGAAGACAGTTCTCTTTGTCTCTGCCTGGCTCTACTTCAAGGCCTTCTAACCCTCGCTTATTAAATCAGGCCTTGTGGCAACTATGTTTATTTTACGATAAAGGTCTGCAGGTTTAATGGTTAAGCCAGCTGCATTCTGGAATGTTAGTTTCTACACAAAGAATCATTTCTTCTTAGTTAATATTTCTCTATATAAAATCAGGCAAGATGGCTGCCAAGGTACAAGATGGCGGCCATCTCCAGCTATCCCTATCTCAATACAAAACAACACAGTAAGAGCAATATGCGGGAGATAACACGCTGGGGTTTATTTGTGTTTGTCTCAGTTCTTTTTTAAAGTGCAGAAAAACAAAGCATTATCAAGGGTCAAAGGACTTTAAGATGGATAAGAAATGACAAAAAAAGACACGCAAAATAAATGTGTATAAGTTCCATTAACTTGTTTGAGGCCGGATCCATGGACGTGTTTGGAGGCAGCCTGTCTGTGATGTGACGCAGTCCTCCTCAGTATAAAGCTGCTCCAGAGCAGTCACAGCTGGCAGGAGGGGACTGATAAATCGCTCCTTCCTTGTCAGCTCTAGGGTCTGTCTTCATGAGGTGATATGGGAGCCTCCTCTCACACTCCTGCATCCCCCCCCGTGCTCATGCTCATCAAGGGCCTAACAGATTGTCTCATCACTACTATCAGCCGGTACCTGCTTCTTTCCGCCGCCTGACTGCAAAACCATGTGACGTGTCACGTGACAGGCCCCAAGTACGCAAAGTGTGGCGACAGGGCACTGCATCAGCGTCAAGGAGGAGTTAGGACAGGACCAGAATTCTCTGTTCTGCTAAATTAGCATCAATTTAATGTAAATTATTAATCCAAATTAATTCTTGTGAACGTTAAGTTGGAACCTGAAAACCGGAACTAAAACCTTCAATTATCATGTTGGCTTTCTCCTTGTTTGGAAAGATGCTTAAAAACTGCAGCATTTATTCCAGCCTCTCCGGCGTCGGTAACATTTGGGCCTGGAAACTTGCTTGCATGTTACTCCTTTTAAGACATTTTATAGCTGAATGTAACCCCCCCCCCACAAGATGAACATTCATGCCTGTACGTACAATTGTTTTGCCATCTGCATTTTGATTCATTGAACGCCCAACAATAACCTTTTTTCTGCGTCATAGCCAAACTTTGACTTGCCTTAGGTGTTGAACTAATTTGCGTCTGAGGAAGCATTGAGCTGACCCAAAGACCAACATCTTTTACTCCCCATTTCATATGATCATGGACTGACAATTTCTGGGGAAATAAATCATCATGTGTAAACCATGCGAGTCCACAAAAAATTCTTATAAGCATCTAAACAGCTTCCAGGTGTTGAAAAAGACCTTCACTTGACGCAGGTTGTTTCTCACAAATAATACTCGCCATAATACAAAAAGCTTGTAACCAATTACTAAACGTCCTATGGACGGGACGCCTCCTACCATCATCTTTGTATTCTTCTTGGAAGCCAGACAGCTCCAGAGCCACTCTTCACCCCCCCCCCCGCTCTCAGGGCTTCCTCCTCCAGTTGATGAATCAAGTCTTCCATAACTGCTGCTCCTGCTGGAACACGCTGGCGCAGAGTAAAATCCTCTTGCCTGTCAGCTGCGCAGACTAAACCCTACGCTGCTATAATTTATATCTTGGTCTCGGGCTTCCAAACAACTGATAAACCAATCAGCTGTTCGAATTTTCCCGCCGCTCAGCTGTACCTCACGCTGCGGAACAGCTGATAACCAATCAGCAGCTTGAATTTTCCCGCCGCTCAGCTGTACCTCACGCTGCTGAACAGCTGATAACCAATCAGCAGTTTGAATTTTCCCGCCGCTCAGCTGTACCTCACGCTGCTGAACAGCTGATAACCAATCAGCAGTTTCAATTTTCCCGCCGCTCAGCTGTACCTCACCCTGCTGAACAGCTGATAACCAATCAGCAGTTTGAATTTTCCCACTGCTCAGCTGTACCTCACACTGCTGGCAAATAGAGACAACCCCCTACGGTAAACAGAGAAAATAATAGTGTACACTCTGGCAGACAGGCAATCCTGCAGTAGGTAATTCAAACTGTGCACCAGAAATATACGAATAATAAGCTTATCTGAGCTCAGCTCTAGTCTCCGGAACGTGCCATCCTTTCTCCTCTCCAGGAACCTCCGGCCGGAAGAACCTTAGATCATAGAATCAGAGACCGCAGCCCAAGTTGGAAATATACTCGTATTTAATCAATAAAATAATAAAACGTAGCATAAAACAAAAATATGTCAGCATTCAACGCGTTTCATCCCTTCCAATACAGACTTCATCAGGAATAAAGACATTTATCCTCTTCTGGTATTTAAACCGTTAGAGCTACATCTCAACTATAATTTATTTATTTATTTGCAACGTTTTTTACCGGATACATTGAGATTTCTCTCGTTTTCAAGTATGTCCTGGGTAACTACACAATTAAAACAATTTAAAAGCATCCTATGAATAGGTTCCTTCGGATAAAGATGACCCGCTTCTCTCGTCTCCATGGTTCCTCGATCCTTTGTAACTTCCGGTTCCTCCCTTCGGAATCGCAGTTCATCTCCGGAATTATAGTTCTTACACTTTTTCCACCGCATACTCAGTTTTTCAGCAGTCCGTATTGTAGGCGGACAAAAACAGATTCACTTTCAAGACGGCGCCGGACCGGGCACAAGTAAGGATTGTCAGAACACGAGTCTCTTCAGGAAAGGCAAACTTTATTGTGTCGTCACACAAGTGCCCACACAGGATTGAATCGCAAAGAGTGAGCCCCCTTTTCACCCGTGCAAGGGATCTTATACCAAAAAATACGTAATTAGGTACATCCCAGTTAGCCCACACTCCCAATGACACTTTATTCCACCCCACGTGGGTTAATACCTCCCTTTGGCTAATACAAAGACATTCCATTAATTGGCTGTAAATTGGCAAACTTTGTGTTAGTTTCAGTAAATCATATAATTAATTGCTCTTACTGTTCGGGCTGCGCCCTCCTCCCTTGCGCCTACAATCACTTGTTACAGATGGCACCTGGCCTGATCTCTACTCCTTTGTCTTTCTGCGGGCCCCAACGACCTTGGAGGATCTACTTCGCTTTTCTCCTCCGTGCCAGGAACAGCAGAGATCTTTCATAAAGCTTTAATTGCTTTTCTGCTAATCTAAACGCATTCCTAAATTTCTACGTATACCTCATTCTAGTTTCAGCTACAAACCTGCCTAGTTATATACAAGTGAACCAATATTCTGAACAAGATGGCCGCCTGTGTACAATGGCGGCCCTCTTCCAGCCTATTTCCACTTCATTCCCCCCTTGGCTCAAGTGTCAGGATCTTTTCCTGGCACTTGTAGCCATTACACTCCACTATTCTGAAACTCCTTGTACTGGGGGGGGGGGGGTTCTTTCACTGGGAACATACCCTGTGGGATTATCAGTGGTATCTTCTGTGTTTGTGTAGGTGTCAGTGCTGTTTTGCACAGTGGCCATAAACATAGCCCTATGCGGTATATCAGTATCCCTATGATCAAGATCACCACTATCATGAGTATCATGGATCCAATCCGTGAGATAAATCTCAAGATGGAACCAAACCATTCTCCCATTGCTCCAAACCCACGGAGCGGATTCCAGCCTTCGGCAGCAATCCTCCTGGCTATACCCTGCAACTGTGCTACCTTCTCTTGGTGATCTTGAATTACCTGGTAATAATCTGGGACTTCATGTGTAGTGTTTCTGATGAAGGTGCAACATTCATAGTGCATTGTCATTTCACACAATCCATTCAAGGCCACACTGATCTGCTCAAGCGCCATATCATGTATCATCTGCACCTTTCGTAACTCACGCATTTCCAGATTCAGCAGCTGGATATCCATACTGGTTCTATTCAGAATCTCATCATCAAATTGACATAGCTATTCAATCTCCTCATCATCTCTCCTCCCCATCCAGTCCATGCTGGCAACCATGTCCATATTCGATCCATCTTCGCGAACAACTCTCTCTTTGGTCTTTCAAACACCAGTGGTACCTAGGGTGTAGTTCTGTGTCTCTGTGTTTGTGTCTTCTCCCCTTAGTCTCTGGATTGGGACCAGCTTAGCCAAATAACACATTCCCGTTATTGTTGGTGGTACCCATGTGTAACACACCCTTTCACAGCACACCTGGTACCCTCCTTTCACTATAAATGGTGATGAATGTAGTGTTCCTTTGATATCTCTATCGCAAGTTGTCTCAGCCGTCTCATCATATCCACTGCACCCTGCCTCCCATTGGTCACATTCCTAATCACCGCCTCTTGGTCTCTAGTGAGTTGCCTGCATCGTATGTATAAATAATTCGCCTTTTGTCCTGTTTTGAATATATAAATGTATGATGTCCAGTTGAACTGACTTGAGTTACATAACCCACCCTCGTTATTTGTTTCTTTATCTGGTCCTAGTTGAAAACACCATTCTGGTGGATACACTGGTCCTATTATGGGGTACCCGGGACTGAATGATTCTGTCTTTTCCCTTGGTGCATCGACAGCATGTATTGTGACATTCCCTGATACAAACATACTCAAATTCATTGGAACAGAGGCAAATGGTATATGAATTGTCTCTGGGTGCAGTCTACTACACACCCAGCATGCGGTTTGCCCAGACTTTTTAGCATAGTCATATTTAAATTGCACAAGTAAATGTCCTCTTGCAATATCTCGGATGAGACTTCTCGTCTTTGTTCTCCACATGGTACGGTTTCTCATCACTGGGTGCGTACCATTCCAGATATGGGAAATATCCACTTTCCCCACATTGCCCGTACAATTAGAGCATGCTCCACGCGAGAGTCCATAAATCAAATTAGCAAGATATAAAATCAGCACCACAAATGCCCCGAATGTCAGAATTCCTGTGGGCAATTCTTTTCACAGTCACATAAACCCAATCCCTCCCCACCGGAATTTCAAAAGTAAAAAACATTTCTGGATGATCAAGGGTGGGGGCCGGGCCCCTAAAAAGCACCCTGTGGGTATCCCCGTTGGCGGGTGGTCAGGACCTGTGCCCATCAAAACACCCACTTGTTGATCTTCTGTATTATCTGGGTTAGGATCATTTAGGTGCTCATGGCTGTGGTCTTTGTCAGCTTCAGCCTCAGCGGGTTGGTCTCGTTGGTAACGACCTTCCATGCTGGTTCAGGACTGGCTGCAGCTGCTTTCACTCTGGAGTGATGTATCCACGGGACCACCTCGGCAACCTTTACTGCTGTGGGGGTTGATAACAGGACAAGATAAGGACCTCTCCATTTTGGGCCTAGTGGATCATTTTTCCACTCTTTTACCCATACTGAGTCACCCGGACAATACTTATGCAGTGAAGGATACAGAAAATGCGGTATATTATCCCCCACCCAAATATTTAATTTCTGCATTGATTTACCCAGCATTACTACCTGATCATTTAGTTTAGTTTCTCCCAATGCCCGAAGGTCCCCCCATAGTCCATTAATTAGAGGGGTTGGCCGTCCAAACATAAGTTCGTACGGACTTAGCTTCAATTGGGGGGTTGGTCTGCACCTAATGTGCAAAAGGACTATCGGCAGCAAGTCCAACCAGCTCAATGACGCCTCTTGGCACAGTTTGGACATCTAAGTCTTTAGGGTACGGTTCATTCTTTCAACTTTTCCCGAACTTTGGGGCCTGTAGGCGGTATATAGCTTCCAGGTGATGCCCAGTAGCCGGGCAAGTTGTTGCAAACAGTTCTGGATAAATGCAGGGCCATTGTCCGACCCTATCTCGAGTGGAAGTCCGTAACGTGGTATTATTTCTTTCATCAGGCTCTTTACCACTTCTGTCGTTTTTTTTTTCAGTTCTCGTTGGGAAGGCTTCTACCCATCCTGTCAAAGTGCACACCATCACTAGTAAATATTTGTATCCTCTGCAGGGTGGCAGCACTGTAAAGTCTATTTGTAATGATGCCATTGGGGATAGCCCGATGGGCCTGTTCTCAAAATAACAAATCTTGTCTGTCTTGTGAATCTCTTACTGCTGGTATAAAAAAAAGTTCATTGCACTTTTCTTCATTCTTGGCAGTCTGTTCTTGATAAGGATCTCCTTGAGGAAGAACCTCACCAGTGGGACTTGATATTCTTCTGCTCCCAATTCTCCCAGACTGTGCAGTATTCGTGTGATTCGTAGATTATTGTGAGGATTGATTGTCAAATTTTCAAAAACGTGACGCGAATTTTCTGCTCGCTTCAACTTATTTCTTTGTCTTCCTCCTCCCCCACTATTTTTACGCCGAAGAATTTCAGCATCATCTTGTAGACTCTGCGCAGTCTTTGCTGAACTTCTGAGGTGTTAACCATTAGGCGTGTCTCTTGCGACTTAGGGGAGTAGAGTAGAAATTTCGGCCTTGTGTCCGAGTTGGAAAAGCCATTGGATATAATCATAATTGAGTTCTAACAGTTCATAATCATCTTGCCATTTGTGCAGAATTATTTCAATGAACTCGCCGTGGGTTCAAACTTTTTCAAATTCATATAGAACTCGTAATTTGGCATGGAAGGTTGAGGTTCTTGCTTGCAGATCAGTACTTTAGCTTGATCTTTGTTGGCGGTGGCGGTTTTGCAGCTGCTTGTGCGGCCTGGTCCGCGCGTCTGTTACCTTTTGGAATTTCATCATGGCCTTTTTGGTGGCCACGGCAGTGCATGATGCTGACAGCACTTGGTTTCCATACTGCTTCCAGGAGGGCCGCGATTTCAGCTGCATATTTGATTTGTTGTCCTGAAGATGTAAGTAGGCCTCTCTCTTTGTAGAGTGCACCATGTGCATGGACTGTCATAAAAGCGTACTTGGAATCTGTGTAGATATTTACCCTTTTGCCTTCAGAGATTTCAAGGGCTCTGGTTAAAGCTGTTATTTCGGCCAATTGTGCAGATGTATGGCCTGGCAGTGGCTTTGCTTCGATGACTTCTTCTGTTGAGACCACTGCATAGCCGGAGACTTTCTTCCCATCATCCATGTAGCTGCTTCCATCAGTGAAATAGCTGTAGATCGTATTTGTCTAGGGGTACGTCTTTCAATCCGGCCTGCTACTGAACCAGTAACCTCCTTTCACATCCAGCAGAGCCTTGACAGCGTGGGGCACCTTGACATAAAGAACTTGTCCAAGGGTCAGCTTGTCTGCTTCTGCTATCAGCATTGCGGTGGCAGCCACTGCTTTCAGGCATGGGGTAGGCCGCAGGCCACAGGGTCGAGTTGCTTGGAGAGGTAGGCCACAGGCCTCAGCCATGAGCCAAAAGTCTGGACCAATACTCCTGTTGCTGTTTGATTATATTCATGCACGAACAGCTGGAAGGGCTTGCTATGATCTGGCAGGCCCAGTGCAGGAGCTTCCATCAGCAGAGTCTTTAATTTCTGGAACGCTGCTGTTTGCTCTTCTTTCCAATGAAAGGGATCTTGTTCCCCCCCCTTCGTGGCCTGATGAGGCGGCTTGGCAATATCTGCGAAGTTGGGGATCCACAGGCGGCAGAAGCCTGCAGCTCCCAAGAACTCACGGACTTGTCTCCTGGTCTTTGGTTGGGGTATGCGGCACACTGCTTCTTTTCTTTCTGCCCTCAGTGCACGTTTGGTACCTGTTAACTGGAGTCCCAGGTATTTTACACTGTGTTTGCATATTTGTGCTTTCTTTTTAGAAACTCTGTAACCTGCTTGGCTTAGCAGATGTAGCAGGGCTTTTGTAGCGGATAAACAGTCTTTTTCTGTGGGGGAAGCCAGTAATAAATCATCAACATATTGGAGTAACACTACTTTGTCTGGCTGAGCATCGAAGGCGAGGAGATCTTGGCTAAGCGCGCACCCGAAAATCGTGGGCGAATTTTTTTGAAACCTTGAGGGAGGCGCGTCCACGTCATTTGATGGCGCGCCCCCGTGGTAGACTCTTCCCACTGAAATGCAAAAAGGGGCTGGCTTGCTGGAGCCAGACGGATGCAAAAAAAAGCGTCTTTTAAATCAAACACTGTGTAATATTTTGTATCTCCGGGAATTAATGCCAGCAAATTGTATGGATTAGGAACCACAGGGTGTAGTGTTACTGTGGCCTCGTTGACAGCTCGTAAATCTTGGACAGGGCGATACTCTTGTGTCCCCTCTTTCAAGACTGGCAATAGGGGTGTGTTCCATGGTGACACGCAGATTTTTAATATGCCGTGATCTTTAAATCTCTGTAAATATATCTGTATATTCTGCTTGGCTTTCTGTGGGATATAATATTGTTTTAGGGCCACAGGTGTCGCGCTGGGCTTTAATTCAACTAATCTGGGCGGGTTTTCCTCCACCCACACCTCAGGAATTCCAAGGAGTAGTGCGTGCGGATCCGGCGTGGCAGACAGAGTAGGTGCCGTGCGCCATTCTTCCTCCCTTGGCATAACTACTGCGATTTTCACAGATTGGGGGTTGTGCGGGCTGGCTGGGTTATGCTGCCGAGCAAAGCTGCTATCCTCCGGCAGGTCTAATTGAGCGTGACCCCCGGGAAAGAACGGAATTTGGGCTTGCAATTTGCAAAGGATATCCCGCCCCAGGAGCTGGATGGGACATTCGGGCATATACATATACACATTGTATAAACAATATTTTCAGAGATCTTTTCCCGTAGCCCAAAACAGACTCTTAATACCACATCCGAAAAAAAATAAATCATTCCATTGTCATAAGACCACTCCTAACATCTCATAACAATAAAATAACCATTCCATCAAAAATTAAACAAAAACATACCTTTTAGAAACAGTAAAGAAAAACTACTTTAATTATTTCTCGAATTATTTTTCTTTTAATATTAATTTTCTAACCGTTTCATATATTTCAATTTAATTTTAGCTCTGAACAAAACTAAAACTTTCGGAATAATATGAACACAAAATATAAACATATATCTTGCACTCAACAGACTTCAGACAAATATTCTATTGTAACACACATTAAAATTAGCTAAGCATAGTAATCCTTTTTTTTTTGCTATTCCTCTTTACTTTGAATTCGCTGCACAGATACACAAAGGGTTATTCTTTCCAGCTATCAGAGAGCAAAGAAAAACAAACTGACTCCCTCCCCCTTCGCAAACAGTCTGTCAGAAAGGAGGGGGCCTATACACCAGGGAAGAGAGGAAAGAGAAAAAAAAAACCAAGTACGAAGCCCAATCTCACAACCTCTCAGTCATTCCTACTTTTAATTGAACAGTTTAATAGATAAATTATAAACACAATCGGACAAAATCAGTCCGAATCACACACACAAGCCATACAGCACCGCAATCATCTCACTCCGTAAAATATTAATTAATTTATATATGCTCCCATCGGGCATCTCAATCTTTTCTGGTGGAGCCTCTCTATCTCCTCCATTCGCTGCGCCCTGCTCTTCTTCCTCAGTCACACAGGACGGAGCAGAGGGAGCTGACCGAGACACAGCAGCTGCCCGCTCCCCCCTCTCCGCCCGCGCAACCGCGGCACTCAAAACTTCCCTAGCTGCCCTATAACATAATAGATAGGACGGGGGTAAAACATCACTCTCTTCCGGTTGTTCTACTAACACCTCTCTCTCTCCATTATTTTGGGGGTCCTGCTTCTTATTTCTCCCCGCTATCATTATAAAATAACTCTTGTTTTTAATACAATATCTCCATATATCTATATACGGGTACTGTTCAGGATGTCCGTACTGCTCTGTGACTTGGGAATGTACCTTCTGTACCAACTCCGGGTCCATTGACCCCTGCTCTGGCCATCCTGGGACTAACAACGGCCACACAACTGTACACATTACTTTTAACTTCTCTTTTTTTAATTCTACACCATAGTCATGAGTTTTATATAATACTTCGAAATTCCGCACCATATATTCTAGGGGCGTCTCACCCTCCTTCACTTTCTTGGGCTTAGATGACCCGTTACCCATTATTACTCTTGAAAAGAGTACTCTTTGCAATACAGATATATTATTTCAACAACAGTTAAAATCTACAGTCTGATACTTCAGTCAACAATTCATCCGTGTCTGCAGGCGCTTCCCCCTTCAGTAGCCGTCTGCAGTCGCCTGAGCCGGAAACGTACGTTCGGGGTCAAAACTCGTATTTGCTTCCTCGCGGAGCGAGTAGGCGCACGTTCACTCACAGCACTCGAGTCAATTCATTCACAACACATACCGTATCAGATGCTTTCATCACATAACAGAACATAGCACTTCAACTCTTTCTACTAGCCGAGGGGTACTCAGTCCCTCCTCTGTGGCTCCTTATACCCCGTAATTTGAACTCTAACTCTTGACTGCTTGTGACTATGTGCACCCCGTTCTATATCTATACTCTCGTCTGCAATTCCAATTTGCCTTATGGGTAATCTCACCCACCCGGCACCACTATCTCTGCAGCTACCGCTGGCTCCAATATGAGCCCTCTTCACTACACGACGTGCACACTAGCACTGACTCAGGCTCTCAGCCCAGTCACAGAAAATCCCTCCTCCTTTCCCTTTTACCCACGTGGCGAAGCTCTGTTTACAAACACTGACTACTGACTTATGCAACTCCACGTGGCTACCTCCTCCCTCTCTTACAGAACTACACTTTGATTGGCATTCAATTCCCCCGAATCCAGACACCCGCTAGCCACTCTGGCTCCTTAGCAATGTCAGTGCTATCAGCGGCGGGCTAGATATGCCAACAGGACGGTGGCCATCACGTCCCCTTATCCGTCTATCTCAGTCAGACGTTTCCCTTAGATACCGGTATCTCCTTCAGACATACAAAACATAGAAGACACGTTACCTATCGCCGGCGCTGCTTGCTGTTTCCTCAGACTCAGTGGTGTCCCAGTTCCCGGGTCAGGGGTCCGTTTGGGACGAGACGAGGTCCACTGAACAGGAAATCCTGCTTGGCGCCTGCAGATGTCAGCTCACCTTCAACGGACGCCCAACCAGCGGGATTCTCGCACCTGCTGCAGTCAATCTGCCACAGTGTGTGTTCAGCAGCCGTTACTGTGTGCCCGGAAAGGGCCCGTATCCCGGCTCACGAGGCCCCCAAAAATGTAGGCGGACAAAAACAGATTCACTTTCAAGACGGCGCCGGACCGGGCACAAGTAAGGATTGTCAGAACACGAGTCTCTTCAGGAAAGGCAAACTTTATTGTGTCGTCACACAAGTGCCCACACAGGATTGAATCGCAAAGAGTGAGCCCCCTTTTCACCCGTGCAAGGGATCTTATACCAAAAATACGTAATTAGGTACATCCCAGTTAGCCCACCTCCCAATGACACTTTATTCCACCCCACGTGGGTTAATACCTCCCTTTGGCTAATACAAAGACATTCCATTAATTGGCTGTAAATTGGCAAACTTTGTGTTAGTTTCAGTAAATCATAATTAATTGCTCTTACTGTTCCGGGCTGCGCCTCCTCCCTTGCGCCTACAATCACTTGTTACAGATGGCACCTGGCCTGATCTCTACTCCTTTGTCTTTCTGCGGGCCCCAACGACCTTGGAGGATCTACTTCGCTTTTCTCCTCCGTGCCAGGAACAGCAGAGATCTTTCATAAAGCTTTAATTGCTTTTCTGCTAATCTAAACGCATTCCTAAATTTCTACGTATACCTCATTCTAGTTTCAGCTACAAACCTGCCTAGTTATATACAAGTGAACCAATATTCTGAACAAGATGGCCGCCTGTGTACAATAGCGGCCCTCTTCCAGCCTATTTCCACTTCAGTATTACATTATCCTCACACTGCTGAACAGCTGATAACCAATCAGCTCTTTGTATTTTCCCGCCACTCAGCTGTACCTCACGCTGCTATACAGCTGATAACCAAGCAAGCTGAAGCCGGCCTGAGCTACCTGCCAATTGCCTCTGAACATTGGTTTCGGCTTGAATTTCATCTACCTCTGCCGTAATTATTATTATACAATGATAATGCAGCTATTATTATATAATTGTATTGTGATTAATAGTAGCATTATCATAATATTATTAAGAAAGCCTTTGTTTTATTTATTAAATAATATTAATGATATTAAAATAATGCTACTATTAGTCACAATATAATACTATAATAATAATAATAATATCAGCATTATCATGTATAATAATAATAATTATGGGAGAGGTAGATGCATAAAAAAAAACAGGCCCTGCTGAGATTTGAACGCAGGAGCAGCTGTTTAGTATATAGGCACATTAACCAAGTGAGCCATAGCACCAATTTAGAGGGCCATGCACAAACCTGCTTAGGGTGTGGTCACACGAGCATTCTTTGAGCAGAAGGAATGTCCGCGAGAGTAGACGTTCTTTCCACTATAACACCCGGGTGGCCACCTTGATGAGTGCAGTGGGTGCGCTCAGCGCTACAAAGCGTGTTCCTCCTATGTAGGATCGCACTTTGTAGCCCTGTCTGCGTCCGTCATAGCTTTTTGACGGGGAGGCTGAAATCACATCTGGTGGTAGCGTGCACAATTTGAGCGCACGCTTCAATGTGTGGTCCTCCCCATCGAGCTATCACACAGCTGTAGCGGACGCAAGGAAGTGTGGCCACACTCGGTGCCAGGGCCGGCCCAAGCCACTGTGCTGCCTGGAGCGATGGATGAATTGCTGCCCCCCCAAAAAAAAAAAACATGCAATGTGTAGGAGCTTATTACGAAGTTCCACAGCAATAAAACAGTAATGTGCGGTGTGTATGAGCATAACAGAGCTCCACAGCAATAAAACAGTAATGTGCAGTGTGTATGAGCGTAACAGAGCTCCACAGTAATAAAACTCACTGGCTGCGAGCGGCTGCAAAATAAAAACATGCACAGTGAGTGTTATATAGAGATTTGACCTGTCAGTCTGGAAATTGATAGCTGTGTGTAATACAGGGGTCAGGTGTCTCAGTCTGGTAAATGACCCCTCCCCCAGACAGTGTGAGTGTTATACACAGGTCTGACCTCCCTGCCTGGTAAAGGTAAAGGCAGTAGTAGGTACGACAGGGCCTCTCTCCCTGGAACCCGTCATCACTCCCAGCTCGTCTCCATCCACAGACTCAGCCATGGAGCCCTGAGCCTGCAGCATCCCGGATCCTGGCCAGCACCGCATTCCTTCCAGGGACCAGGGATCGTTTTGCTGCACAGTTTAACGTCCGTTGTAGCATAGAATCATGATCAATAGAGACCCACACACTAAGTGTGTCCGCACCGAACTGCGCACGCACAATGCACGTGGCAAACAGACGCAAGTTAGGCAAGAACGTAAAACCGCTAGCATGGACACGCAGAGTGCGCCACGTCCACGTAGTGTTCTGTGTGACTGATGAGGAGATGTCAGACGCAGCGCATTTGCAACGTCCAGCACCTTGACGCACACAATGGCTTTTCATATCCTTTTCAAATTTTTATAATTTTTCATATTCAATTTATTTCCCATAGGTACCTTTTTTTTATATACGTTTGTCAAGAAATACGGACCGTGTGGTGTCTGCAGTATCTTCCGTCAGTACGTCTGTACGAATGGCGCTATTTGCTTGAAGGTACCAAAGATCCCGTGATAATAATAACAGATCATAAGAATCTTATTTACATGGGAGACGCGAAACGTTTGAATTCCAGGCAGGCTCGGTGGTCCTTGTTCCTGTCCAGTTTCAATTTCTTGCTGACTTATCGTCCTGGTTCAAAAAACACGAAATCTGATGCTTTGTCCAGGCAACTCGAGTCATATGAACAGCATACGTTCAATCATAGTCCAATCATTCCTCACAAAAGGATATTGGGTACAACTGTTCTGACTGTGTCTTCTCCATTGTTGGAGAGAATTCAAGCTGTCCAAGGTGTTGCTCCTCTTGAAAAATCTCCTGGTAAAGTCTTTGTACCTGAGGAGGAGAAAACACAGATGATGATGATATACCATGATTCCAAGCCGTATGGGCATATGGGGATAACTAAGACTCTAGCCTCTATCGAGAAACAGTTCTGGTGGGCAGGTATGCAAAGGGATATTAAGAACTACATAGCCACATGTGAAGTGTGATGTAGAAGCAAAAAACCCCGGTCCTTACCTATAGGTCTATTGCAGCCATTGCCGGTGCCTGAGAGACCATGGTCCTACCTCTCTATGGACTTCATTACTGATCTACCTGTGTCCCAGGGTCATACGGTGATCCTTACTAGGGATGAGCTGTACGGTTCGATCAGTTCGGAGTTCGATTCGAACTTTGGCCGTTCGCATGTTTGCAAACGTCGAACTTTTTGTCGTGTTCGGTTTGAGTTCTAAAAAAATTATAATTTTGAAAAAAGGATAAAAAATGCTTAAAAAAAATACTAAAAAAATCGAGAAATAAAGAGACTCTTTACTGTAGAATATTATAAGCAACGGTTTATTAGATATTGAATTAAAAAACTATCTAATGTCATTGTCTAGGTGCAAAGATTCTCACCTCTAAGGCTGGGGTCAGACGAGCGTAGTGTTCACGTCCGTGATGGCGCCTAAAAGTACGTCCATGATAGCATGAAAGAAAGCCCATTGGAGCCCGACACACGAAGTACGTCCGCACTGAACTGCGGACGCACAACGGCCGCGGCCCACGGACGCAAGGCAGGCAAGAACGTACAACCCCTAGAACGGCCGCACAAAGTGCGCTGTGTCCGCAACATCTGCATAGCTTTGTGTGTGAGTGATGGAACGTGGTCATACGGACTGCATTTATACGTCCAGCATTTTTCACGGACAAAATGGTTTTGCTTTTTAATTTATTTTCCCTGCTACATCCGTCAAAATATATGTCAGTGAATAAACGGACTGTGTGGCCACTACTGCATCTTCAGTACTGACGTATGTCTGTGTGCACGGACGTACAGTACATAGAAATCACGTTCGTCTGACCCTAGCCTAAATGACCTGTGCTCTCAAACGGCATAAACAAGAGGTGTTTAATTAGTGTTTGGAAATAACATGTGCTTCTAATTAGCAATTAGAATTTGATACATTGCTTGCAGACTGGTGGGGGCTTGTTTTGAATTCTAAGAAGTGTTCATTTCTACTATATGATCCTCTCTGATATGCTGTTTAACCCCTTAAGGACCAGGGCTCTGTAAAGCCAATCATTAATGATGTAGATGTTACGTCATTTGTCATTAAAGGCTTAATAAAATCTTTATCACACTCCTTAGATTTAAATGTATTATTCCAGTTTTGTATGTCATGTACCTCTAGGGTTGCCACTAGGGATGAGCCGAACACCCCCGAGTTCGGTTCGCATTCGAACTCGAACTTTTCAAAAGTTCGAATTCGAACTCGAACACAAACTCAATACAAGTCAATGGGACTCAAAATTCGATTTTTAGAGTGCCCTCCAAGAGGGCATATATGCTAGATATTTGCCATAAAAGGTGTATGGGGCTCTGGGTAGTGCCCTGGGGGACAGGAAACAAGGACAAAAAGTAAAAAACATAACGTTTGTAGCGCTGGTTTTAATTCCCTGTCGTTGTAGTACTTGTTTTTGGTCACCGGAGGGAGACAAGCGCAATGTAAGACACTGAACATTGGGACTACATTTTCCAGCATGCTTTGCGGGTGGGAACAGGAAGTGGGTGGGAGAGAGAGAGTGACATCCGCAGCCTCGTGGAAAGAGCCGACAGAGCGCGCAGAGGAGTGAGAGGAGCAAGACGCAAGAGAGCAGAGAGTGATTACAACCAGGCCAGAGCGCAGGTGCGGCCTAGCAGAGCTGGAGATCGGGATTTTCCTTATTATTAATTGAAGACCCAGTGATCCACCGCTAGTAATCTCACGCTGATACATAGTAAGCTGAAGGACCCCGAGTTAGGAGAACCGCAGACGATCTAACAGGGAGTGCAGGCGGTGAGCTGGATATCTTGTGGCCGATACAGAAAAGCAAGACAGCGGATCCGGTGACACAGAAAATCCCAGTCAAAATCGAGCGGAGAGACGTCCTGGGTCGAGCGGAACGCAGAGTATCTGGCGGATGGGTGAGAGGCCTTCCAGGCCATTGTAAAAAACTAAAGCACGCTGCAGTTTGTTCAAAACCTACAGGGCCCCAATGTGACTAGTCGAAGATACCTCCTAAATAATTCACTGGCCAGTTGAATATTGTACCCGGGTACCAATACACACATACACATACATTCCTTGGGACATAACCTGTACGGGACTCACACTCCAACCACTAAGGGGTTAAAAATACTTTTTTCCTTTTCCGCTGCTCGTTACTCGCATTACGAAGTGCTGTAAATATATATATGTATACCGTGTTACTCATTATATGCCAGTTTATTCAGTAAACTATATAATTTATAAAATCCACGACGGTGCTGGAGTATATTTATTCCCTAGTGCGGGGAGACTGACCCGAGATTCAAATTCAGCGGCTCCTCCGGGAGTGAGCGCTACACGTGGGGGCTCGTCCGGGATCCAGTCTCTGGAAAAACCGCATTTAAAGGGTTAAATATGGATCCAGACACTGCTGCCAAATGGTGTGAGGAGCACAGTAGTCAGATAGAATTATGCATAGCAAAAACAGAAATGTGCTCTTTCCCAAGGTTATAAGTGAATAAGCAAATGGTGGTATACAACCTTTTAGATCTCTAAAGCGTCTCCTCCAAACGACGTACAGTAAACAAAACAGAAAAATGGGGATAGAGATCTAGAAGGAACAGGAATGGTACATAGTATAATACTGTAAAAACAGTTGCAGTCACACGAAGCCTCTGTTAAAATCTCACTCACAAGATGTGGCGGGTATCAATGCATATAGCGTTATCTTTGATTAGCCCGGAATGCTATCCTGCGAACCGGAAGTAGCGATATTGGTGGAATAATATGAAAATTGAAGAGAGAAGAGATGTCTGGGACACAGGGGGGGGACTATAAAAGAGGGGGGGAGTGTTGTGTATCTTATCCCTGATGAAGTTAGCCTCTATGGCTGACGAAACGCGTCGGATTTTTTAAACTGGTCCAATAAATCCTTTTTTGCACCTTATCTCTGCTGTCTGGCTGAACCTTCTCTGTGAATTTTTTCCTAAGTGGAATTTCCTTGCTGAGTGCAGCCCTGGCATCCATCTAAGAAGCAGTGGAGTGACATGGAATCTGGTGAGATCGCAGGATAGCATTCCGGGCTAATCAAAGATAACGCTATATGCATTGATACCCGCCACATCTTGTGAGTGAGATTTTAACAGAGGCTTTGTGTGACTGCAACTGTTTTTACAGTATTATACTATGTACCATTCCTGTTCCTTCTAGATCTCTATCCCCATTTTTCAGAATTATGCATAGTCATGGATATTCCTGCAGACACTTGGGTCGAAGACAAAATCCGCCGGGCTGTGGCAGCGCTGACACCAGATCATAGGGGGGCAATACTGGACATTATGGCGAACCCAGAGACTTCTCACACATATGTTCTTTTTGAATGGAGAAATGATGTTCCGGCATGTTTTCAGGGCGCGAGTGTGACGCTGGCCGATGATGTGGAAGTTCGACTGGTCCAGCCCAGCGCGCCACGTGGTAATCCCACGGATTTTCCCGCGGATAGCCCGACAACATCCGGTGACAGGGTACTGGATACTACTTCAAACCCGGTGGCAGGTTTCCCTCCTGTTGCATTCTTTACCACAATGGGAAAACTGGTGGAAACATTAGCCCAAAACTCTGCTGCGTCTCCCAATTATGGATATCGCAAGTTACCGTTTTATTCTGGTAAGGTCCCTGTGCCAACTGGAGAAGAGGACTTTGAGACTTGGATAGATCAGGCAGTGCAGGCAGTGGAAGAATGGGAAGTTGCTGACACCGTGAAGAGACAAAGGTTGATCGAAAGCCTAAGAGGTCCTGCTTCAGATGTCATCCGAAATCTAAAAAGGGACAAGCCAGGCTGCACTGCTGCGGAGTATCTAGAAGCTTTACAGGAAATTTTCGGGGGAGTAGAGGATTGTGCCGAGCTTATCCACAAGTTCTCTCACACCTATCAAAAGGAAGGAGAAGAATTGTCCACCTATGTCTGGCGGCTGGATAAAATCATCCATCAGGTCATTCTCAAAGGAGGCATGGAATCGAGTCATGCAAGCAAAGCTTTGATGGATCAAATTTTTAAAGGAGCACTCCCACTGGATCCCATAATGTTGAAATTTCAGACTAGATACCAGAGCAAGAGACTGACCTATTCCAAACTGGTAAAAGCTATCCGAGAAGAAGAGGCTTTAATCAAGGCTAAAAGGGTTGCTAATGCTTCACACACAGTTTTCACCGCAGAAGTAGGAACTCTCTGTGTAGCAGACATACAGACTGAAGTTCTGGCTTTGAAAACGCAGATGTCGCAAATGATAGAGTTGATGACATTGCTGGCGGCTAAGGACACCAGAACTGGGGGGGGGGGTTGCTGTAGCCTCGAACAGAGGGTCTCCAAGTGAACCGCAAGAAGAAAATATACCCACACTCCCGAGGAAGAAATGTTTTGGCTGCGGGGAAATCGGTCATTTCAGAGCCCAGTGCCCAAAAGGGAGGGCCGGAAAGAAACCGGTCGAAGAACTCCTGAAGGCCGTGGAAAAACTGTTGTCCACCTTGCAAGCGGGAAACTCCAGAGGGCCCTGGTGAGGGAGCAAATTAGGTGCCCGACTGAAAAGAAACGCTCCAATTTTCAAGTCCCAAATGAAAGGCCGAGAGGGTTCAGATCCGTGCCAAATACTGTGTCTGCCAGGACTGAAAGAGTCACTCCCTTAGCATCCGGTCCTACATCATGGGGAAGCAATGCACACCCAAAACAGGCCAAGAAGAAGGCCAGGGTACAACAAACTGGGTCTAAATGTCCTGTTGCAACCACCAAGTTTCCTGACCAGCTGATAGGTCCTTCCCCTATTGTGCTGATCCAAGTGGAGGGAGTCTACACTAAAGCTCTGTTGGACTCAGGGGCTCAAGTGACATTGATTTACAGAGATTTCTATGAGAAACACTTGAAGCACATCCCTCTACAGAAATTGAAGGATCTGGAAATCTGGGGTATCGGAACTGAGAAACTCCCTTATGACGAGTATCTACAGGTGAAGTTGGAGATCGGATCCGAAGTCATCGGACAGTCCGGAGGTTGTGATGCATTTGCAATTGTGTGTCCTCGGCCTTCAGGGGCAAACAGGAGTTCCATGATAGTGAGGACAAATACTGATTTGGTGCGACGTCTCCTGACACCTATCGTGCTGGAAGAAGGTTCTACTAAAGGAGTACACCCAATGTTATGTCCAGTCTATCAGAGAATGGTCGAAGAACAGAAGGCACCTGCTGAAGTGGGGCGTCTGTGGACATTGGAAGGAACAGATAAGGTTCTGCAAGCAGGAAAAGTAACGAGTTTCCGGGCTTCAGTCAAGTTGAACAGATCGCAACCAGGTCCCTATGTGGTACTGGAAACCGATTTTAATCATGGGAGTGAAGCCGGAGTAGAAGTAATCCCTGAAATAATCTCCACTAAAGCTTTGAAAAGAACACGAGGAAGAGTCTCAGTCAGCGTGTGCAATGTGTCTGATTCTCCAGTAGTCCTTAAAGCACAAATGCCTATCGGGCAAGTAGCGTCCGCTACGCCCCTCTCTCCTGCCGATTTAGGAGGGGGAGTGGATAAAGAGATTCCAGATGAAAGGTTCTACCCCAAGAACGCTCCCATTTCACCTGAATGGAAGAAACGTCTTCAGTCCCAAGTTCTAAAGTGGAGAGACTTGTTCTCGAAAGATGAGTTCGACGTGGGCCTAGCTAAAAGTACTGAGCACTGCATTCGATTACAAGAGGACAAGTCGTTTCGTGAAAGGTCAAGACGAGTTCCGCTGGGAGACTTAGATGATCTACGAGAACAGCTGAATGAACTGCAAAGAACCAAGGTGATCCAGGAGTCCATATGCATCTCAAATAGTAATGGTCCAGAAGAATGGTTCTGTCCGCCTATGCATAGACTATCGCACACTGAATCGGAGAACCATCCCAGATCAATATGCTACTCCTCGGATAGAAGATGCCTTACAGTGTTTGTCTGGAGCAAAATGGTTTAGTGTACTAGACCTGCGAAGTGGGTATCACCAGATACCGATGCATCCTGAAGACAAAGAGAAGACTGCGTTCATCTGCCCATTGGGGTTCTTCAAATTCAAAAGAATGCCTCAAGGCCTTACTGGGGCTCCAGCCACGTTCCAATGGTTAATGGAGAAGACAGTCGGGGACATGAACCTGATCGAAGTATTAGTGTACCTGGATGACATAATTGTGTTCGGGAAGACTCTGGAAGAACATGAACAACTTTTGGAGAAGGTCTTGAAGAGGCTCCATGAAGAGGGATTGAAACTGTCTCTGGAGAAATGTAAATTCTGTTTACCGTCTGTTACGTATCTGGGACATGTGGTCTCAGCAGAAGGCGTTTCAACAGACCCTCAGAAGTTGGAGGCCGTACCTTCTTGGCCTAGACCCCGAAACGTCACTGAACTTAGATCTTTCTTGGAGTTCTGTTCCTATTATTGAAGATTTGTAGGAGGATTAGCAAAAATAGCTCAACCACTGAACAAACTCCTACAGAAGGAAAGCACAGAAGAAGGCTGCAAGGTCTCTGACTGAAATACGTCAGCTCCAGGGCCAAGGAAAGCTCGAGAGTCCATCCAGGGAGAATGGACTAGTCAATGTGAGGGTGCTTTTACGAAGCTGAAGGAGAGCTTAACTCGAGCTCCTGTCTTGGCCTATGCGGATCCTCACAAGCCGTACGCGTTACATGTGGATGCCAGCAGAGAAGGTCTAGGAGGAGTCCTGTATCAAGAGTATGGTGGATTGCTGAGGCCTGTAGCGTATGTGAGCCGGAGCCTTACGCCTTCTGAAAAGAACTATCCTACCCACAAGTTGGAGTTCCTAGCCTTGAAGTGGGCGGTGGTAGACAAGCTAAAGGACTATCTGTATGGGGCCGAGTTTGTGATAAAGATGGATAACAATCCTCTTACCTACGTCCTTACTACTGCGAAGCTGGATGCCACGGGACATTGGTGGTTGGCCGCTCTATCGCCCTGGGGTGAATAATCGAGCTGCTGATGCTTTGTCGAAGACTCTACACTACAGAATGGACTCAGTTAACTCCAGACGGGGTACAAGCTTTGTGTCAAGGAGCAGAGCGCCGGGTCAAGGGAGGGATTGAAGCAGAGGCCATAGGAGTCATGGCTGTGGCTGTTCCGGAGTTCTACTGCAACCCTACGCAGTTGAGGGATGAAAGTCTGCCTACCTTTTCAAAACAGGACCTGAAAGCTGTTCAGGCTAGAGACCCTTAATTGCGTTAACCGTAAAGGCCCAAACTACGAACCAACGGGAATTTCTGCTGACCAATTCCCCAGATGGAGCCAGATTGGTCTACAAAGAGTGGGAACGGTTGAAGATGTTGGATGGGGTGGTCTACCGAAGGGGCCCCTCAACCAATGCTGAAAGAGACCCAACAGTTGTTCCTTCCCACAAAACATAGGGAGAGTGTACTGCGATCGCTACATGATGAGCATGGACATTTGGGCGCAGAAAGGACTTTTAAGCTGGTGCGAGACAGATTCTATTGGCCTTGCATGAGAGCTGAAGTGGAAAGTTACTGCCATTCATGTCTGAGGTGTATTCAAAGGAAGACCCTACCGACCCAAACTGCTCCAATGAGCCATCTGCAAAGTCAAGGACCCATGGATTTGGTGTGCATCGATTTCCCGTGCTTAGAGCCGGATGCTAGTGGGCAGGGAAATATTCTTATAGTGACTGATCACTTCACACGTTACGCCCAAGCCTTTTCTACAAAAGACCAACGCGCCCCGACAGTGGCAAAGGTTCTGATGGAAAAGTTCTTTGTTCACTACAGCCTACCAAGGAGAATACACTCTGATCAGGGTAGAGACTTTGAAAGCCGGCTTGTTGGGCAATTGCTGGAACTGCTGGGAATCCAAAAGACCCGAACTACACCATATCACCCTCAAGGTGATGCTCAGCCCGAAAGGTTCAATCGCACGCTGCTAAATATGCTGGGGACACTGTCAAACAGAGAGAAGCAGAGCTGGAGTCGTCACATAGCTACGCTAGTACATGCATATAACAGTACGGAGAGTGACGCCACTGGATACTCACCGTACTGTCTTATGTACGGAACAGAAGCTCGACTGCCGGTTGATTTGGCGTTTGGGCTATCTCTGGACCAGACGTCGGTAGCTTCTCATAGAAATTGTGGATAGACTTCGAAAGAATCTGGCCTCTGTGTTTGAACAGGCCCATTTGACCTCAGGAAACAGGGAACAAAGGAATAAACGGAACTATGACTTGAAAGTTCGGATACAGGATCTACAACCCGGTGATAGGGTTTTGTTGAAGAACTTGGGTGCTGCTGCAAGGCACAAGTTAGCGGATAGATGGAGTTCTCAGGTCTACATTGTCTGCAAGCAACTGCCAGGTCTGCCAGTGTATCAAATCCAGCCGAATGGAAAGGCTGGGCCTCTTAAGAACTGGCACCGGAATCATTTATTACCTTTGAGAGAGGCTGTGAGGATACCAGTTGGGGACGAACTTTCTCTGCCGAATCTGCCTGCTCCACGTTTGACTCCCGTTACTCGGTCTCAGCAGACCTGGGCTATCGAAGAGAGCAAAAGGGACAGTGAGGAAGAAAGTTTTTGTCTGGACTGGATGCGCTCACCAGAGCCTGAAGAGGTTATCTCGGTTCCTGAACGGTGGGAAAGTAATTTGAGGCCTGAGGCTCCTGAGTTTCAGTTAGAAGTCCCCGAGACTATTGAAATCCCTGTAGCTCCTGAAGCCGAATCTTATGACTACAGTTCTATGCCTTCACTGGAGGGATCATACTCCGAAGAGATGTCTGCTCCAGTGATAGAAAGAAGAATTGAACCCGCACCTATAGTACTTCCACCTGAAGAGGAACTGATTGAACCGGAACCAAAATGCTCTATTCGACTGCCCCAGAGACTCACCTACGACTCACCAGGACATAGCACTGAAGAGGCCGTCACCACAGTGCGAAGGTTGCCCGAAGTGTCTGCTATGTTAGCTGAGATGGCCAAAAACATGAGTCAACTTGAGGAAGTGTACCTAACCCATTGTATGCTTGCTGCTGAGCCTGTATATGTTGCCTAATATATGTTGAAATGTAATGCAACTGTTGTACCTCCTTGGAGAGACCCAAGAGTTCTACGAGGGGGAGAGTGTAGCGCTGGTTTTAATTCCCTGTCATTGTAGTACTTGTTTTGGCCACCGGAGGGAGACAAGCGCAATGTAAGACACTGGACATTGGGACTACATTTTCCAACATGCTTTGCGGGCGGGAACAGGAAGTGGGTGGGAGAGAGAGAGAGTGACATCCGCAGCCTCGTGGAAAGAGCCGGCAGAGGAGCGAGAGGAGCAAGACGCAAGAGAGCAGAGAGTGGTTACAACCAGGCCAGAGCGCAGGTGCGGCCTAGCAGAGCTGGAGATCGGGATTTTCCTTATTAATAATCGAAGACCCAGTGATCCACTGCTAGTAAGCTCACGCTGATACATAGTAAGCTGAAGGACCCCGAGTTAGGAGAAATGCAGACAATCTAACAGGGAGTGCAGGCGGTGAGCGGGATATCTTGTGGCCGATACAGAAAAGCAAGACAGCGGATCCGGTGACACAGAAAATCCCAGTCAAAATCGAGCAGCGGAGAGACGTCCTGGGTCGAGCGGAACGCAGAGTATCTGACGGATGGGTGAGAGGCCTTCCAGGCCATTGTAAAACACTAAAGCACGCTGCAGTTTGTTCAAAACCTACAGGGCCCCAACGTGACTAGTCGAAGATACCTCATAAATAATTCACTGGCCAGTTGAATATTGTACCCGGGTACCAATACACACATACATTCCTTGGGACATAACCTGTACGGGACTCACACTCCAACCACGAAGGGGTTAAAAATACTTTTTTCCTTTTCCGCTGCGCGTTTCTCGCATTACGAAGTACTGTAAATATATATATGTATACTGTGTTACTCATTATATGCCAGTTTATTCAGTAAACTATATAATTTATAAAATCCACGACGGTGCTGGAGTATATTTATTCCCTAGTGCGGGGAGACTGACCCGAGGTTCAAATTCAGCGGCTCCTCCGGGCGTGAGCGCTACACGTTTTTAAAGGCACAGTGAGTTTTCCATGAAATAAGGGTTAAAAATAAAAACGAAAAATTCCTTCAAATATCGTGCCTAGGAGGTCCCCATAACCTGCCCGTGAAGTGGCGGATTTGTAGGATATATAGAAACATTTAAAAACAATGTCCTGGTCCTGGTAGTGCCCTGGGGGACAGGAAACAAGAACAAAAAGTTTTAAAAAAATAAGTTTTTAACCCCTTCACTGCTGACGACGTGTGGGACACAGCAGTTACTCCCGCTGTATGCTGAGGAGGACGTGTCCCACACGTCATCAGCTTTGCGGGACCCCGGCAGAGATACTCACCTCTCTGTCCGGGGTCCCGCGGCGTTTTGACTTCAGCGTCTGAGGACGCTGAAGTCAAGCTCCTCCCGACGTAAATGACGTCATCGCGCCATGCGAGATGACGTCATTTTCAGGCGACCCCCCCGGCAATGCCGGGAGATCGCCTGGAACGGAGGTCCCACAAAAAGAAGCCAGGCACCGCTTAAATGAGGAGAGTCTCCCCTTTTAAGCGGTACCTGGCTTTAACCCCTTAGGCACCGGCTCGCCTAGCTCTGGTGGGGCCGCCATCTTGGATGGCGGCTCCACCCCTGGTTCCCCCCTCACTGCCTGACGTCCTCACGCATAGCATGATGACATCAGATATCCGGGGAACTCCTAGCTGCCCGGAATCCCCTGGTGGAGATAGGGGGTTCATTCCAGAACCGTGGCAGCTAGGGGGTCATGGAGGGTGTCCATCGAAAAGCCTGAGCATGGCCTTTCGAATGATACCCAACATGACCCGGTATAAAGTAGGAAAAAAAAAACATGTATTTTTTTGTGTGTTATTTTTATTAATGCAGCAATATTGTTCACATTTCAATTATAATGTGAACAATGATGCTGCACTAATGATTTTTTTCAATTGTGTGCGTTTGCTAAAAATCACATAATTCCCCCCAAAAAATTTAATAAGTCCCCATTTCTAATTTTTGTACAAGCGCAACCCTGTCGTGCCCCACTCTCTGCCCTGACCGCCATGTTGGGACACCTGCGGTACTCACCTGAAGTCCCTCGTGGCGCGTCGCTCCATGCTTTCTGCCCGCAAGCAGGAGAGAGCTCGAGGTCCACTCCACGCCGCCGCCAGGATCCGAATGCCGGAAGTGCGCACGCGCGATCGCATACCTCCCTAGAAAACGAACTTGGTAACTTATGGGTACTGCATGACACCAATTAACCTCAGGTATCCCAGCTCCACCTACGAGTCCCAGGTGAACGACGTTCTTAGGATCCTCTGAACCCTATTTAAACCTGCCACCTTTCTCAGTTCATTAACCAGGTTATACTGTGGTTCACAGCTTCAGTTATCCAGTGTTCCCTCTTCGTCCTGTTCCAAGTGAATCCTGAACTACAGACCCTGCATCCAGTCTTGCTTCCACGGTACCAGCACCAGATCCATCTCCAGGCTTGCTTCCACGGTACCAGATCCATCTCCAGACTTGCTTCCCCGGTACCAGATCCATCTCCAGGCTTGCTTCCACGGTACCAGATCCATCTCCAGGCTTGCTTCCACGGTACCAGCACCAGATCCATTTCCAGGCTTGCTTCCACGATACCAACACCAGATCCATCTCCAGGTTTGCTTCCACGGTACCAGATCTATATCCAGGTTTTCATCCACGATACCAAGTCCAACTCCTCAACCCCGGTTTGTCTCAAGACCACAGCTCACGTTACCCTCTTCTACAACCCTTCGTTCTGGACTTACATTGTGCCCCTTCTACAGTTGTGTTCAAAATTATTCAACCCCCAATGCTGTAAAGGGTTTTAGGCAGGGGTCAAGTCCTGGGAAAAAAAGTGAGGGAACTCACCCACGAATTCCTCAACCCCCATTACCTGAAGAAAATATATATATATGAGTATAGCAGTGCGTGCCGGTGATACCATTTTTATTGGGTTAACTTTAAACTGGAAACTATACTGATCAGTGAAAGGTATCACTACGTACAAGTATACTCATTATTGTGGCAACTGGACTAACGCATTTTATATACAATATATATATATATAATCCAGGCACAGACCCCCAGAATAATATACACAACACTGTGCCCCCAGAATAATATACACAGCGCTGAACCCCCAGAATAATATACACAACACTGGTTATATGGATATATTTTCCCCAGTTCACATGGATATAATTGCCCCAGCTCATATGGGTATATATTGCCCCAGCTCTCATGGATAATGCCCCCAGCTCTCATGGATATTGCCCCCAGGTCTCATGGATATTGCCCCCAGGTCTCATGGATATTGCCCCCAGGTCTCATGGATATTGCCCCAGCTCTCATGGATAATGCCCCCAGGTCTCATGGATACTGCCCCCAGGTCTCTTGGATATGCCCCAGCTCTCATGGATACTGCCCCCAGGTCTCTTGGATATATGCCCCAGGTCTCATGGATATTGCCCCCAGGTCTCATGGATACTGCCCCCAGGTCTCTTGGATATGCCCCAGCTCTCATGGATACTGCCCCCAGGTCTCTTGGATATGCCCCAGCTCTCATGGATACTGCCCCCAGGTCTCTTGGATATATGCCCCAGGTCTCTTGGATATATGCCCCAGGTCTCTTGGATATATGCCCCAGGTCTCATGGATATTGCCCCCAGGTCTCATGGATAATGCCCCTAGGTCTCTTGGATATGCCCCAGCTCTCATCGATACTGCCCCCAGGTCTCTTGGATATGCCCCAGCTCTCATGGATACTGCCCCCAGGTCTCATGGATATTGCCCCCCAGGTCTCATGGATATTTCCCCCCAGGTCTCATGGATATTGCCCTCCCAGGTCTTATGGATATTGCCCCCCAGGTCTCATGGATATGCCCCAGCTCTCATGAATATTGCCCCCCAGCTCTCATGGATATTGCCCCCAGGTCTCATGGATATGCCCCCCCAGGTCTCATGGATATGCCCCCCAGGTCTCATGGATACTGTCCCCCCCAGGTCTCATGGATATGCCCCCCAGGTCTCATGGATACTGTCCCCCCCAGGTCTCATGGATATGCCCCCCAGGTCTCATGGATACTGTCCCCCCCAGGTCTCATGGATATGCCCCCCCAGGTCTCATGGATACTGTCCCCCCCAGGTCTCATGGATATGCCCCCCAGGTCTCATGGATACTGTCCCCCCCCCAGGTTTCATGGATATGCTCCCCCCAGGTCTCATGGATATGCCCCCCAGGTCTCATGATATGCCCCCCTAGGTCTCATGGATACTGTCCCCAGCAGAGCTCACCTTTGCTGCTCCTGCTTCAGCGGCCGCGTGCTTCCTGCTTCAGCGGCCACTGACAGGAAGTGCAGCCGCTCGCCTGGGATCTATGAAACAGCCAGGCGAGCGGCTCCACCTCCTGTCACCAGCCGTTGTAACAGGAGGCACGCGGCCGCCGGCAATGTGCGGCGGCGGCGTTCGGGCTCGGGCCACAGCGGGAACGCTGCGTTCCCGCAGCGTTCCCGCTGTGGGAGAAGTGCGGGAACGCCGTTCCTGCGCGTTCCCGCTCGACTCAAGCCCTGGTTTTAGGGAATTTAGTGTACATTTGTAATTGTATTCAGAATGAAATCCTACAAGGACTTTTTAAAGAACCATATGCAACTAAATTGACATCAATTGGTTTTGTAATACAGTAGTAAATGTTTATTTTGTGAATTCTTCATTGACACAATTATTCAACCCCTTAAAGACTACCACTCTGAAGAACAGAGGTTCATTCAAGTGTTTTCAATCAGGTATTGAAAACACCTGTGGATGTCACGGAGCAGCAATTAGGCAGCTTTAAAATGACTGATACTCAGCTCCTTCTAGACATTTACTGGTGTGGTTACAAACATGGTGAAGTCAAGAGAATGGTCCAGGAAGACAAGAGAAGAGGTGATTACTCTTCACAGGAAGGGCAATGGCTATAAGAAGATTGCAAAGATGTTAAACATACCAAGAGAGACCATAGGAAGCATCATTTGCAAATTCAAGGCAAAGGGCACTGTTGAAACGCTACCTGGTCGTGGCAGAAAGAAGATGCTGACTTCGACTGCTGTGCGCTACCTGAAGCGTAGAGTGGAGAAAAGTCCCCGTGTGACTGCTGAGGAACTGAGAAAAGATTTGTCAGATGTGGGTACTGAAGTTTCAGCTCAGACAATACGGCGCACACTGCGTAATGAAGGCCTCCATGCCAGAACTCCCAGGCGCACCCCCTTGCTGTCTCCAAAGAATAAGAAGAGTCGACTGCAGTATGCCAAACGTCATGTGGACAAACCACAGACGTTTTGGGATAGTGTTCTGTGGACTGATGAAACAAAATTAGAACTGTTTGGGCCCATGGATCAACGCTATGTTTGGAGGAGGAAGAACAAGGCCTATGAAGAAAAGAACACCTTGCCTACTGTGAAGCATGACGGGGGGTCAATCATGCTTTGGGGCTGTTTTGCTTCTGCAGGTACAGGGAAGCTTCAGCGTGTGCAAGGTACCATGAATTCTCTTCAGTACCAGGAGATATTGGATGACAATGTGATGCAGTCCGTCACAAACCTGAGGCTTGGGAGACGTTGGACCTTACAACAGGACAATGATCCCAAGCATACCTCCAAGTCCACTAGAGCATGGTTGCAGATTAAAGGTTGGAACATTTTGGAGTGGCCATCGCAGTCACCTGACTTAAATCCGATTGAGAACCTCTGGTGGGACTTAAAGAAAGCAGTTGCAGTGCGCAAGCCTAAGAATGTGACTGAACTGGAGGCTTTTGCCCATGACGAATGGGCGAAGATACCCGTAGATCGCTGCAAGACACTTGTGTCAAGCTATGCTTCACGTTTTAAAAGCTGTTAGTACAACATCCTTTTACAGTTATAAGATTGAATGTCACTTGGGGGTTGAATAAAACTGATAATGATGTGAGCACAGAAAAGACATTTGTGGTTATTTCATTATAAATGTTATGTTATATTTGTCTGACCTACACGTGCCTCTTTGATTTAATTGTAAGCAAGATGACTGAATGATCAAAATCAATGTCAAACTGGCCAAAACACTCCATTTCAGTGGGGGTTGAATAATTTTGAACATCACTGTAAATCTGAAGAACTTTACTCGCAATTCCCCGTTCTGGACTTTATACTTGCCAAAGATACCTTTACGTTAATTTTTTGTTCTGGACTTATATTTTGTTTCATCCCAGTAAATACTCAACTGCTCATATACATCTCCTGGTCTCCTTCTTCGGCTTGCTATTGGGTTCCATACGCACAACACTACATAGGGGTCATAGCCTCTGCCCTTACAAACCCATAGAAAATATAACCGCAAATGTTCATGTGATAAAAGGTGAAAAAAAACACTTTACACGCTGCAGATGATTAAAAATTCAAGTTTTATTGCATTTTTTGTTATAATATACAGGCAGAATATGACGTATACATATAAAAATTATATATTATGAATCTGCCGAGTCTGCCGGAAAGAACGATATATAATATGTCTGGGTCGTATAGTAAAATGTGGCTTCAAATCGCGTTTAAACATGATGAGCGAAAGCAGTAAAAATTAGCTCAGCACACAGTGGTGAAATGCCTCAGCAGTGAAAGGGTTAAAGGAACAGTGAGTTTTCCATAAAATAAGGGTTAAAAATAAAAAAGAAAAATTCCTTCAAATATCGTGCCCAGGAGGTCCCGATAACCTGCCCGTGAAGTGGCGGATTTGTAGGATGTATGGAAACATCGCCATCACAGACCCACACACGACACCTAGCACTTCCAGTCTACATACAATGTATCAAATTCATGAGACCTAACTAATTAGAAGCACATGTTATTTCCAAACACTAATTAAACACCTGTTGTTTACGCCGTTTGAGAGCACAGGTCATTTAGAGGTGAGAATCTTTGCACCTAGACATTAGTTTTTAATTCAATATCTAATAAACCGTTGCTTATAATATTCTGCAGTAAAGAGTGTCTTTATTTCTAGATTTTTTAAACATTTTTTATACTTTTTCAATTTTTTTTAACTCGAACCGAACACGCCAATAAGTTCGAAGTTCGCGAACTGCCGATGTTCGAATCGAACTCCGAACTGATCGAACCGAACAGCTCATCCTTACTCAGGATCCTCTAATTCCCCGTATACTCATATATAGAGCTCAGGATCCTCTAATTCCCCGTATACTCATATATAGAGCTCAGGATCCTCTAATTCCCCGTATACTCATATATAGAGCTCAGGATCCGCTAATTCCCCGTATACTCATATATAGAGCTCAGGATCCACTAATTCCCCGTATACTCATATATAGAGCTCAGGATCCTCTAATTCCCCGTATACTCATATATAGAGCTCAGGATCCTCTAATTCCCCGTATACTCATATATAGAGCTCAGGATCCGCTAATTCCCCGTATACTCATATATAGAGCTCAGGATCCGCTAATTCCCCGTATACTCATATATAGAGCTCAGAATAGATGGATATGAGACAGTTCGATGATGTGATCATGTCACGAGTCATTGTGTGGGGTTTCAGGTTTGAGCCCAATGTGCAGTATAAACAAAGTGGAGTGAGGCAGATATACATATGGGTTCAAGAAATAAAAGCTTTATTACACGAGAACAATATGAATAAACCAAAGGGACACTGAATGATAAGGGAGTATAGGTTTCTGGGTGAGTCAGGAATGGGACGGATTAGATACACAGGACAGAACACACCAAGCAGACAGGACAGGAAAGGGGTTGACAAACAGGTGGACAAGACAGGACCTGAGGCTGAACACAAGATACACAGAATACTGAAATCAAGACAAAGAGGGCAGGACAGGAAGAGGGCTGACTATAAACAGAAATCACGAGACACAGAAACTAAAGAACACAAGGAGACTTACTGAATATAGGACAGAACAAGGAGGGAGTTGAGGACCAGGAGACACAGTGTGTTGAAGTTCATGCACAATATGGGCATCTAGGCGAGGTCTCCAAAAAGGGGCAATCCAAGAGAATGGTCAAAGTCCTTGCATGGGTCTGGCAGACGACTGGCAGAATAGTGGTCAATGTCCTTTGCAATAGTCAATAATCAGAAGGCACAGGAAAAGAAATGGAGAGTAGCAATGGAGGGTCACAGTGGGAATCCAAGAACATGAATGGAGGATCAGAAACAAATATCATGGTAGGAGTCAAGGAACATGAATGGAGGGTATCAATAGAAGGTCACGGTGAGAAGCCAGGAATAGGAATGGAAGGTCACAGTGGGATATCAGCACAGAGTAGAGGTTTTCCTCACCCAGGTCAGACACAATGAAAGATTTCAATGCATAAGCCATCTCCTTAGGCTGGTGTGTGTCTATACAGGAGGCGAGAAAAAGAAGGGTTTGTGAGGGTCCTGAGAATGAACAGCACTAGTGGCCTTCTCTGCCTTGTGAGACCTGAGCGAGCCCCACTGCAGAGCAGGCCAATAGTGCCATTGCTTGTTCTCAGGACCCTCACAAACCACTTTATCTATAAAGGAATTACAGGCCCAGTCCATACCTGAAGCTGGAGAGGAGAGGGGAAACCTGGCGTGGACTCCTGGGCACCTGAACACCAAACAATACAGGGGTGAAATCACACGCGCTGAGACTATTTTGCTACACTGTCATTTTCACAGTGAATAAAGATTATGTTCCTTAGTGTCCTTTGACCCAATATTTTACCTTTCAGGGATAAAATCCGGTCTGGGATCATACATGGATGAGGGTTGCTGGAGTTTTATTAAGAAGCAACTCCAGATTTGCCCTTTTTATGGCGCCGGCGCGAGGGCCGTGACAGATCAGCCCAGACACTATGATCCAGATCTACAGCACCCAAAGCAAACCCTGTCTCTTACAGGACTCAGAGCGAAGTGTCAGGGACATCTAAGATGCCTGAGTTGTTGAGGCTTCAGTGATGTGTGTGAGGAAGGTGTATTTTTTTTCTTATTGTCTGTATTTTTGCTCAGGATGAAACTGAGCAGAATATTCCTGTGTAATTCCAGACACATTGTGCTTCCTCTAATCGTTCCTCCACAAGATCCGGCCGTCCAGGTAACCTGTGATAATGAATCCACTCACAGCCAGGGATCCGCTGAGCCAGAGGATCCTGGATCTAACTCTGGAGATGATCTTTCTGCTGACTGGAGAGGTAAGAGATTCCATGAGATTCCATATTCCTGCTGATATTAAATCCCCCTGGAGCTGTGTGACCCAGGAGACATTTCAGAGGCAGATCAGTAGTAGATTCATGTGTAAATAAAGGTTCCAGCGCACCATACAGCACACTATGGAGATAACACACTGACACATACACAAAAGCATGGGGGGCCCAGGGGGGGCGACATGTTTATACCTCTCTATATTGGGTCACTCTCAATGTTTAGGGTCATATGGTGGTGAAGATCCATGAGATGGTCAGTGACAGCAGCCGTCAACAAATATCAGAAGGACACGGCAGGAGCCAAAGCTTCAATACGGAGCCTCCACCTCACTCAGGAATCCATGAGCAAAACCATGAGAAGATCCTGGAGCTGAGCAATCAGATCATCCGTCTGCTGACTGGAGAGGTGAGGCTGCTGGGAATGGGACATTATAAGTGTAGTGCTCACTCCCGGAGCAGCCGCTGAATTTAAACCTCGGGTCAGTCTCCCCGCACTAGGGAATAAATATACTCCAGCACCATTGTGGATTTTATAAATTATATAGTTTACTGAATAAACTGGCATATAAAGAGTAACACGGTATACGTAGATATATTTACAGTTGTTCGTAATGCGAGAAACGCGTAGCGGAAAAAGGAAAAAGGAATTTTAACCCATTCGTGGTTTGAGTGTGAGTCCCGTACAGGTTGTGTCCCAAGAAAGTGTAGGTGTATGCGTGTATTGGTACCCGGGTACAATATTCAACTGGCCAGTGAATGATTTCAGGTGTATCTTCGACTAGTCACGTTGGGGCCCTGTAGGTTTTGACAAAACTGCAGCGTGCTTTATTATTTTACGGTGGCCGGGAAGGCCTCTCACCCATCCGCCAGATACTCCGCTCGACCCAGGACGTCTCTCCGCTCTATTTTGACTGGGATTCTGTGCCACCGGATCCGCTGTCTTGCTTGTCTGTGTCTGACACAAGATGTCCAGCTCACCGCCTGCACTCCCTGTTAGATCGTCTGCGGTCTCCTAACTCGGGGTCCTTCAGCTTACTCTTATATCTGTGTAGGGTTACTAGCGGTGGATCACTAGGTCTCGACCAGTAAAAGGGGAAACCGATCTCCAGCTCTGCTAGGCCGCACCTGCGCTCTGGCCTGGTCGCGATCGCTATCTCCGTCACTTGCGTCTTGCTCTCCTCACTCCTCGGCGCGCTCTGCCGGTTCTCTCCTCGAGGCTGCGGATGTCAGTCTCTCTTTTTCCCACCCACTTCCTGTTCCCGCCCGCAAAGCATGCTGGAAAATGTAGTCCCAATGTCCAATGTCTTACATTGCGCCTGTCTCCCTCTGGTGGACAAAAGCGAGTACTACAATGACAGTGAATTAAAACCAGCGCTACATACGCTAACACCAAGGCATGTGTCTGGATGGTGACTGTGTCATTGTGTGTGTCAGGTTCCTATACGCTGTGAGGATGTCACTGTCTATCTCTCCATGGAGGAGTGGGAGTATGTGGAGCGACACAAGGAGCTCTATGAGGACCTCATGATCCTGATCCTGGTGATGAGGATCACCAGCCTGTTATTACACGGGGTAAGAGATGCTTTAATTCTCATAATGAGAAAAAAAGTAAGTATCTGGCGCCCCCTAATGGATACAATTGAACAATGCAGTCTATACACAATGTATCTTAGCGTCCATCATACATTTAAATCGCAGTTCAAAAGTCAGCAGCAGATTAATCACACACAGATGGTTCACCTCTTTTTGTCCAATCCCAGAGCAACGTGTCCCAATAATCCCCTGAAATGTTGGCTGTGCCGTGTAATAGACGTGTTCCTGAATGAACGTCTCACGTGTTCATGTGATTTTCCCTCCAATAGATAAATCTGTATGGGGTGAATTTCACGCTGCGGTTTCTTTATGGGATATTGGATGTGAAAATGGAAGTGAAATTCTAAGCAATAATGTGGAAAAGGATCTGAACAAGACGAGAAAAGGACCAGCTGAATCTGCAACATACACAGAGGCGAGAATCTCTGGCGTCTGAAGAAAGACACGTCCCAGAGAAAGAGATTTATCCAATCACAGAACCCCAGAATATTCACCCCCTGATATTAAGGAGGAACCGGCCTCGTGTGACGAAGGAAATCTCACAGACAGTGACATGTATGAACCCCCAGAACAGACCAGAACACAATATACCTCTACTTATACAGGGCAGAATCCCAGTCACATGGAGAAGGAGATATCTCACATCCTGACATTTCTCCCCTCCCAGAACATCCACAGACTGAATATCCATCTACTGACATTAAGGAGGAATCACCCACATATGGAGAAGGAAATCTCCCAGACAGCGACATGTATGAACCCCCAGAACATACACAGACTGAATATCCATCTACTGACATTAAGGAGGAATCACCCACATATGGAGAAGGAAATCTCACAGACAGCGACATGTATGAACCCCCAGAACATACACAGACTGAATGCTCAGCTGATAATAATGGAGAATATGTAAAATCCACATCCAACCCAGTGGAAATAAACCATAGCGAGTCCTTAATAGAATCCAGAAAGCCAGATCACAGGATATATTATACAGATCCCCTTACTCAGAATTCAGTTTATAAAGGACATTCAGCGTCTTCTTCTGAAATGGGGAAAGTCTCATATTCTGAGTCTGACCCTGTGATACATGAAACAAGTTACAATGAAAACCAACCATGTTCTACAATGTTTAGGGGAGAGAATTCTGCCCCAAAACTCGGCCATACCCACCAACATGTTCACACCCTAGAGCAACCATTCTCATGCTCTGAATGTGGGAAACATTTTACAGACAGTATTGCTCTTAAAAAGCATCAGAGGATTCACATCGGAAACACACAGATTAAGTGCACTGAATGTGGGAAATGCATCAGTCATGCCTGAAATCTTGCAAAACATAAAAGAATTCACACAGGAGAAAAACCATTTAAATGTGATGAATGTGGAAAATGCTTTAACCAGGCCTCATCTCTTGCAAAACATGTAAGGATTCACACAGGAGAAAAACCATTTATTTGTACTGAATGTGGGAAATGTTTTACCTCGTCCTCAAATCGTGCACATCATATAAGGATTCATTCAGTAGAAAAAAACGTTTAAATGTGATGAATGTGGGAAATGCTTTACCCAGGCCTCATCTCTTGCAAGTCATAAAATGACTCACACAGTATAAAAACCTAACTGCTTAGATTCATTGCTTGGAACAGGAATTGTTTTACCTGCTGGACTTTTCTTATTCAGCATGTGAGGACTCGTACGGTGAAAAGCCATTTATAAATAGTTACAGGTGCTTATACAGCCCCAACAGATTCTGTAGCTCTTCACAATGGGGAAGCACGAACAGGTGACGTAATAGATAATAAAACATAATGAACAGACGACCCTGCCCATAGGATAATTGTCCTGCTGAAACAACCCTTAATATAAGTGCTCAGTCAGACATCCCGTGAGTTTACAATCTAAGGGACCGAGGTAAGTGAAACAAAAGGGAGCAGGGGGAGAGTGGAGATAATTACCAGAGAGCGTAGAGCAGGCACTGCTTGATGCATTTCTAGGTACGGCGGGGTACTACTGCCGCTTCGTCCCCAACTACAGCGCCATTGCCAAACCCCTGACTGACTTGACCCGCAAGAACCTTCCCCGACAGGTACTGTGGTCCCCTGAGTGTGAGGAAGCCTTCCAGCAGCTCAAGCGAGCCTTGGTGGAGGCCCCCGTGTTGACCTCTCCTGATTCAACTAAACGTTTCGTCGTCCACACAGACGCTTCTATATTCGGACTGGGAGCGGTGCTGAGCCAGGTCGGTGAAGATGGGCATGACAACCCGGTTGCCTACATCAGTTGGAAACTTCTACCCAGGTAGGTTGCCTATGCGACAATCGAGAAGGAGTGCCTAGCCCTGGTATGGGCACTGAAGAAACTCCAACCCTATTTGTATGGGCGCTCCTTCACGGTCCTCACAGACCACAACCCTTAGTATGGCTGAACCGGGTGGCCGGAGACAACGGCAGGCTCCTGCGGTGGAGCCTGGCCCTACAGCCCTTCAACTTTACTATCCAATACCGTCCTGGTAAGCAAAATGCCAATGCGGATGGGCTATCCCGCCAGATTGAACTTGAGATATAAGGTGGGGTCCGTGGACATCCCCAAGTGGACCCGCAGAGGGTCTCACCGGTCTGCCAACTGGTAACTTGGGGAGATATGTGACGGGACGGGCCGCCACTATGCTGTAGCGCAGTACAACAGTTCAAGTGTTTATTTATTTGTGTGTTATTAAAAGTTTGTTAGCCCTTATTTTTATAAGTACCACAGTGTGCTTTTCCCTGTTCTTCCCCTGTTCACCGCTCATTCAGAGCCACGGAAAGTTCACCAGACGAGCTGGCACCGAGCCTCAAGATAAGGGCTGCACCCACTAGGGGGGCCCAAGGTGAACAAAGGGAAATTGGGCCATGGCTCTAGGCAGTGGCAGAAATCACCCCGGGAGGGCTGAGGGCAGACCAGGGGAGAACAATGTCTTTTTTCCCCATAAATAAGCTGTGTTCTCCATGAAAAATAAATCACTCTTGTTTGAACCTTTACTCCTGCCTCGGCTAGTAATTGGGGATAACAGGGCTTTGGGAACCGAGACGCTTCAAGGACCTCTCTACAGCGCTGCAACCTCGGGGTATTCTACGAGCACCAGCGGCACCTCGCTACCACACTACCGACCTCCAGGTGTACTCGGCGCTGATGGCGGATCTACTTTCCCCGAGTAGCGGGATCCGTCACAAAGACCATTGCATGAAGGAATTTACAACAGAGAAACAGACCAGACAGGATAAAAAAAAGCACAAAATTAAACAAAGAAAAATGGAAGGAAAGGAGTAAAATACATAAACTGGCAAACAGGATAAAACATTAATGGAGCAGTAACAATGTGGCAAAAATTGTGTTGATTGAAGAATACCTTGCTTGTTACAGAAGGTAAGATTAGGGGGATCTGGCTTGTTCAAAAGATAAACTGGAAAAGGAATAACAAGTACATATTAAATGAAATGTAAATTTCCAATAAATTTCAATCCTTTACATGGTGTAAGTTTATTTTATAAGAAGTCACAGGTGAGTAGCAGAAAGCACACAAGTGAATATATGTATATAACTCCCGTAAATGCAGCTAAATCTATGCATAGAATTCCCGTAAATCCGGCTAAATAGGCCGTAACACATTACTATAAAATAAACACGGCGTAAACACATTTATTCCAACATTAAAAGCAAAAAGCCAGACAGCTCACTCACAAGAGGAGCGGCACAACATAAAAGATTTATAGATGTGGAAAAACAGCATAAATTGCTCCAGAAGTCACCGTTCACTTTCACAGGGAGTCCTCCTCTGCAGAAGCATTCCAGACTTCAAATCCACCTTCCCTGTCTCCAGGAAACCATTGGAGAGGCCGAGCTGGATAAACGTTCTGAGGACTCCAACACAACGGACTAATGGACCCCCCAATATAACACAGAGCAAGCAGGAAAACATTACAGGGTCTCAATAAAACGAACAATAATAAAAGTCTGTAATAAGTACTTTAGAGCGCGACGCGTTTCATCCATAAGACTTCATCTGGAGCTATGGATTCCTCTATAATCCGCCATTATATACCCTCAAACCTGAATAACAATATACCATGTGTTTGTGGCCGGTTTGGGTTATTGCACATTTTTAGATTGTGTGACCTAAACCCCGCCCACTTTGCACCCCATGTTATTAAAAATTTAAGAATATACCATTTGTGCAAGAAAATGAATAATTAAAAAATAAAAATAAATAACATGTGCAGGTTTGATGTTTGAGATATTGGACGTTCGGTTCTAGATTATGTAAACACCCACTTTGCTCCCCATGTTATTAATCTTTAAAGACACACATACCATGTGTTTGTGCTGATTTGGTTTAGGAGATGCTGCACATTATGGGCTCGATTACACGCTCGGCCACGTGAGGAAACACTGACGTGGCCAGGTTTAACCCACTAGTTCCCATCACAAACCATGTGCAATTTATGAGATAAAGAGGCAGATTTCACACGTCGTCCGCCACATTTTTTTGTCCCATAGAATAGCATAGGACTGGCGTTGCTAGTGTAGCGCTGTGTTTAAAGCCTTACTGTGGCAGTACCTATTTTTGGCCACCGGAGGGAGACAAGCGCGATAAGAGACACTGGACATTGGGACTACATTTCCCGGCATGCTCTAGGAACGGACACAGGAAGTGGGTGGGATACGCCGAGTGACATCCTGAGCCTCGTGGAGAGCGCGGCAGAGCGCGCCAGGGAGTGCATGAGAGAGGACAGTGCTGCAGAGCGGAACCGTGACTAGGCCGGAGCGCAAGTGTGGCTATCAGGATTCCAAGTGAGGTTATCCAGCCTTGCAAGAAGGAGCCCTAGTTATCCACAGACATTACCCAAGCTGCTATCAAGACAAGCAGAGGACCCCGAGTAAGGAGTACCGCAAGTCCATTGGATCAGAGAGCAGGCGGTAGCTGGACAAGTCCGGGCCGGAGCAAAGAAAGCCTGACCACAGATCCAGTAGCCGGTATCCCAGCAAGGCATCAAGCGGAGAGACGTCCTGGGTCAGCGGAGCCTTGGTGATCGAGCGGATGGGTGAGAGGCCTCTAAGGCCGGTTTTACAAAGAGAAGAAAGCACGCTGTTGTTTATTTCTAAAACCCACCGGGCCCCAACTTGACTAGTCGAAGACATCATTTAAGAGATTCACTGGCCAGTTGAATAGTACCCGGGTACCATAAACACACAATACACTCACAGTTTGGGACTTAAACCTGTCGGGACTCACTCCCTAGTATCCGAAAAGGGGCAAAGATTCGCATCTTATTTTGTTTTCCGCTGCGCGTTTTCTCGAATTACGAAAATATTGTATTCTCTTTCCGCTGCGCGTTTCTCGTAATTACGAAGCATTGTGCTTTTCTGTTCGGTCGCGCATTTTTCAGAAATAACGAAGTCTCGCATTTCTTTTTCCGCTGCGCGTTTACCGCGATACGAAATACTGTAAATATATCTACGAACACCGTATCTCATTAAATGCCTTTTACTTTAGTAAACTATATAATTTATAAAATCCACATCGGTGCTGGAGTATATTTATTCCCTAGTGCGGGGAGACTGACCCGTGGTTCATTTTCAGCGGCTCCTACGGGAGTGAGCGCTACACTACTAGTATTACAATATAGCCCTGCAACAGTCAGGCGGGGGAGGGCTATGAATTGCCATCCCCACTGCATGCATGAGGGAGGCGTGTAAGATTGGCTATCTCAGAAGGGGAAGCTGAGTGGATGGACAGTTTTCAGGCGCGCACGCGCATTACATTGGTACTATTTAGATTTAGGCACAGCGTGGGAAACATTGTGATGAAGTCCAAGAGCAAAACCACAGCGGGGGAGGGGGCTGAGGGCCACGATTGGGACTAGGAGGGACTGGAGCAGCTGCTTGCATGTGTGCGGGAGGCTGCACTCAGTAATAGCATGGAGTGGGCGGTGGCCCAAATAGGGACTTCAGTGGATCTGGTGGCAGTGGTGGCTGTAGGAGCGGATGCTCCGGTGGCTGGGACTGCAGGAGTGGAGGCTACAGTGGATGCAGGGGCAGCACCGGTGGTGATTTTGACGGCTCGGTTGGCCTGAAAAGATTGTCCTATGTGGCGAATCTGGGACTGGTTTTGGCAGTTCGGAAGGGATTGACAGAGGCTGGATTCGAAAGGTTGATGGCTGTACCTGTTGGTTTCAGATCGGCTGGTCTAAGGTCTGTGAGTACTCCGGCGGGGGTTTGGGTTTCTGGGTCAAGAAGGGGGGACTAAGGGTTTGGGCCATTTGTGGTTTGGAGTTGCAGGGGGTTCTGGGGCTATTGTTTTTGGGGGTGGGTTTGGTTTGAGCTGTTTTGGAGGGGACGGATTGGATTTGGTTAGGGGGTTAGCTTTGTTACATGCTGGGTCCCTTGGCTCGGGGCGGGTTTTGGGGGAATGGGAGATACAGGTTTTTCTTTGGTAGGGTTTCTCTGGTGGGACTGTGTTCTGAGTCCAAGGATAGTGTGGTGGATGGACTGGACTCAGGTGAGGATATGTTTGCAGCTGGCTCTGCTAGGCCGAGGGTGGGTGGTTCAGTGGGGAGCCTTTGGCACAGGCTCAAGACGTACGGGTGTTCAGTTTGGGTGGCATTAGGGGTGTGTGCATCCAGGAAAGATGCCTCGGCTGTCGTCTGTGTGGCTAGTTGGGCGGATTTGCTGGTAGGGCTGCTGGTTGGCTAAGCCGGGTGGGTGTTCTTGAGGGGTCTAGCATGGGTTACAACAGGGCATCATTTTATTCAGGTCTCCTGGTGGATGAGGGAGGATTTTCAGTTTTGGGAGTCTTTTTTGACGGAGTGGCTCTTTGTCCATCGCCTGAGTTTTTGGGTCCGCCTTGGAGTTTCTTTAGTTACAGACGCATCTGCGAGTGTCAGTTTTGGCATTTAATTCAGGGGCAGTGGGGTGCTGCTCGTTGGCCACGGTCTTGGGAGGGCTCTTCCTTGCAATGCAATTTGACAATTTGGAGCCGTTTCCCCTGATTGTGGCGGTTTACCTGTGGGGAGCGGAATTGCAGGGTGGGTGTTTAATTCAGGTATTACCGCGGTCGTGGTGGCAGTTAATTTTCTCACGGCACTTTCCGAACCTGTGGTGAGGTTGATGCAGCACTTTGTGCTGCGGTGTCTGCAATGGAATATGTTTGTTTTGTTGGGCACGCCATGTTACGGGTCGGCATAACTCTGTGCTGACTGTCTCACTTTCAGTGGGATTGGTTCTCAGTGGTGCCAGGTGCAGACAGGTATCATTGTCCAAATTTTCTGTGGAGTTTCGGGAAATAGAGTTTGGCCACTGGGTGAGGTTGTCCCTTACTGTTTCTACTTGGCGGTTTTATTCTGGTGTTTGGGGGAATGGGAGGAAATGCTGCGTTGATATGGAGGCATGGCTTCTGGGGCAGAGCTACGGGATGTGGTGCATTGGTTTGTGTTGCGGATGCTGGAATCAAGGTTTTCGCCACGGATGCTTGAGCAGTCTTTTTGCTCTGGCCTTTCATTTTAAGTGGAAGGGTTGGGAGGATGTGACTAAAGATTTTGTTGTGCAGCAGATAGTTAAGGGGTTTTGGAGGGGTCATTCTCAGGTAGATGGGAGGTGGCCACTGGCCAGTGTCGGTCCAGGTGCTGAGGGACTTGTGGAGGTTTCTGGGGGAGATCTGTAGGGATAGTTATGAGGTGGCTTAGTTTCAGGCAGCTGTCATGCTTGCATTTTTTTAGGGTGATGCGCATATGCGAGTTGATTAGCCTGGGTAAATTGGTGCAAGGCAGTTTGGGTTAGGACAATGTCGCTGGAGGTTGATCGAATGTCTTTGTGGCTGTGTGAATCGAAGATGGATCAGTTTAGGAGAGGGTGGGATTTTCTTTTGTATGAGGTGCTGGGGATGTGGCTTGCCAGGTGTCAGGAGGCCCCCTTTTTGTGCCATCGGGATGCTGCTTTTCCGCTGAGTTTGCTGGCCTGTTCAAGGCTGGGTTGGTGAGGGGGGAAGTTGTAACCATTCACATTATAGGTCTCATTCCTTTCAAATCGAGGCCACAATGGAGGACTCTGTCACTGCCAGGGGTGGAGTAGCAGGAGCTGGAGGATGACCAGTGGGAGGTGAGCATGGGCAGAACAGACTGGATGTGAGGAGAGCGTCGTTAGCGCTGGGGAAAGAATCCCCGTGATGCTCTCCTCACATCCGGTCTGTTCTGTCTCCCTGCTCTGATGTCATCAGAGGGGGGGCCGGTGTTCCGTCTGACCACAGGCTTTACTCGACAGAACACCGGACGGCAGCAATCCCTGCTCCTTGCCTGTGCGGTCAGAGGAGCCTGACAAACCTGGGGCGCCAGGACAAAATTTCTTGTCACCATGGCGACCTTGCACCCCAGGTTTGTCGAGCCCTGACCTAAAGATTAAAATGTCCAAGAATGAGCTTCTACTAATTCCTCCCTCTAATGCCTCCTGACTTCTCTGTCATGGTTGAAGGTATCACTATCTCCCCATCAAGTCAGGTTCTCTGTCGGAGTTACAATTGATTCTGCTGTTTCCTTCATCCCCACATCCAGTCACTTTCCTCCTGCCGCTACCAGTTGCGTAAGATTTCCAGAATTTGGCCGTTTCTTACAACTGACAAAACAAAGCAACTCGTCCACGCCCTTGTAATCTCTAGATTTGACTATTGTAATAATCTTCTAGTTGGCCTCCCTCTCTCCCGCCTCTCCCTCCTACAATCCTACAATCCATTCTGAAAGCCTCTGCCAGTTTTATCCACCTCACCCGCCGCTCTGTCTCTGCTGCTCCTCTCTGCGAGTCCCTTCACTGGCTCCCCATCCACTGCAGAATTAAATTTAAAATCCTTACCTTGACCTACAAAGCTCTCACTAACTCAGCTCCCACTACCTGTCCTCACTAATCACCAAATACACCCCAGCCCGCTCCCTAAGATCAAACAGTGACCTGCACCTAGCTTCTTCCCGCATCACTCTTCCCATGATAGACTGTAGAATTTCTCATGCGCAGTCCCCATTCTCTAGCACGCTCTTCCTCGTATGGTCTGACTTTCCCCTAATTTCGCTTCCTTCAAAATGCTCCCTTAAGACATTCTTATTTAGGGAAGCCGACCACCCGACTCACTAATACACCTCTCTGCTCCAACCAGTCCATCACTCTCAGCTTGCAGTCCATCACTCTCACCTTGCAGCCCATCACTCTCACCTTGCAGCCCATCACTCTCACCTTGCAGTCCATCACTCTCACCTTGTAGCCCTCTCCTCCTTTTTCCAACCAGTCCATCACTCTTACCTTGCAGTCCTCTCCTCCTGTTTTCACCCCAAGCCCAACCCTTCTAGATTGTAAATTCCCACGGGAATAAGGCCCTTAGTTTCTCCTGTACTGGTTAATCAAATGTTGTTCAGTCTCTGGGGGCGTGGCCGGCCGCGCGGGGGAACAGACGTGTCTGTGCTGAGCTCCATCTCCAGCTGCTGTCAGGAGATTTCTGACATGAATCCCTGCTTGAATTGCCCCCTTGGGGAGTCCCTGCGCGGCTGGCCATTGGGTGGAGTGCCCTGGAGCCACAGGGTCCCCCCTTCCAGGGCCCAGCGGAGTTTGGGGCCTTGCTTCCCGACAGGAGAACTGACCCGGTGGCCATTTTGAAGCCTGTTACCTCGCTTCGCTATGGGCTATCCATCGCTTCCTTTTCCTCCCCCTGTGAAACGGCTCTGCCCGAGGGACTGGCGGGTGCAGGCTTCTAGGATGGAGGCCCCCGTCCTCTGAATGCGACTGCTGACCCGGCGGCGGTTTTGGCGGGGGTGCGCGCGGAATGGAGGCGTCTGATGCGTGCCCTCAACGGTGTGAAGGAGGAGGCTGCCCTTGCCCTGGGGTGGAGGTCGAGGGATGCCTGCTGATGTGCAGCCTTGGAGTGGTTCGCCGGCGGTATGACAAGCTGGATGAGACCCGGGAGGGGAGGCCCCGGATGCAACCTGGTCGGTGAGGGCCATACCTGATGATAGTTACATTGCAGTACCAGGGATGTCCATATTCGGAAAACAGAGATGCAGATGCAATGGACGTCTTGTAAATGGAGTGGATCCCAGGTCGATTACCAGATTTGAATTGTTCCCACCTGGCTCTATATGCGATAAAGTGGACATTATTGTTACAATGAAGTCGAGGAAACAAATCTGTGTTAATCCAAAATCTAAAATGGTGAAAAATATACTTTCTGGTTTGACCAAGAAGGGGATAAACCACAGGGTTAAATTAATGGAAGGAGATTGAGACAGTCCGGAGACTGTCTATGTTATCGCTTTGGACCTCAGCATATATACATAAAAGGTTCAAAATTGCAGCAAGAATACTGAACATATATAAACCTGATTTAAGCATATATACTCTTTTACTGGACACAATATAACAGAATAGTACTAAATAAATGTATTCATAATAGAAAAAAAAATGTTCAGCCTCAATGTATTGTAACCATGTCTATATTGTTCCCATTGTTCAGTGCTGTGAAATATGCTGGCACTATTTAAATAACGTATAATATTGGTGGCCCCCGGCCTCTTGCTTTTGAGGTTCTTTCAGTTTGGGGGGCTCCCTATGGTGTTTTGTGTTGGGCATATACTTGCTAAGTGTACAAAAAAATAAAGAGGAATATGTGACTTAAATAAATAGGAGCCTAGGTGGGCCACTTGGGCTTTTCGGTAGAGGTGGTCTCCGTGGGGTGGTTTCTTGTCCGTCGTGGTGAGAAGTTTGTGGATGGGGCCGGTGCCTCATATTGTGTTTATCCATTTGGGGGGTAATGACATGGGTACAGTCCCACTTGGGATTTTGGATTGGGGTTGCAGACTCATCTCCATTAGGGATGAGCTGTTCGGTTCGGAGTTCGCATCGAACACTGCCTGTTCGCATGTTCGCGAACTACGAACATTTCCGCGTGGTCGCCGCGTGTTCGCTTTAAAAACTTTTTGTCCTTGTGTCCTGTCCCCCAGGGCACTACCCAGACCCCCATACACCTTTTATGGCAAATATCTAGCATATATGCCCTCTTGGAGGGCATTCTAAAAACCTAATTTTCAGCCCCATTGACTTGTATTGAGTTTGAGTTCGGGTTCGAGTTCGGATTCGAACATTTGGAAAGTTCGGGTTCGAATATGAACCGAACTCGGGGGTGTTTGGCTCATCCCTAGTAATTATCTCCACTCTCCATCTGCTCCCTTCTGTTTCGCTTACCTCAGTGTTACGTGGGGCCTGACCTGACATAGCACAGAATGGGTGTGAGCTATTGGAGCAGTGAACAGACATGAACCATGAATGTATAAACAAAACAAGGGATTTATTAACACAGTACTATATACAGTAAGGAACCAGAACAACACAATGAAACAAAAGACTAGAGCACTAGAATATACAAAAGATACTATAAGCAGGGCAACTACGAGGAGAGACAGATACCTGAACTAAAACAGCAAACTAAATCACAAAACAGAATGAGAGAACTAAACACTAGAATATCATGAGCGAAATCATAAACCTGTTTGAACCTAGAGAAGAAACATGAAATGCAAACAAATACCGGACATAAACATGAAACAGAATGAATAACCAAAAGGACCTGGGAGACTATAAGCAGATAAATACAGAACTAAATGGAGGAGACCTGAAGACAGACAAGAAATACTAGAACAAACTAGGGCTTGACCAGAACTGTAAACACATAGAATCAGGCTCACAAAGACGAGGAACACACATCAACTGAGATCATAGAACCAAAGATATTAAGGCTTGAGCAAAAGGAATGAGGCATGAACAAAACAGGCTGAGACTAGGACAAAACTAGGAATACAGACCAAACATAGCATGGATCAGATCGAGAATAAGCATAAACTGGAGGCTAGGATCACAGTGAATACCAGAGTAAATATCAGACAGAGCATGGATATCAAACTGAAACATCAGAATGAGGCAGCGCCCTTCTTAGGGCAATGCCTGCTAATATAGCACATGACTCAATGAGAACAAAATAGAATCCAGGTGAGATCCAGGCTGAAACGTGAATCACAGTTCAGAACTTGGGTGCAAAATCCGTAGAAGCCAGAGGGGGCGCCAGATGTGCCAAAATGTCCAGATCATGACGGGCAACTCCCACCTCTGCCAGAGGGGGCGCAGGACGTTACACTTAGTCCCTTAGATTATAAACTCATGGGATGTCTGGTTGAGCACTTGTATTAAGGGTTGTTTCATCAGGACCAGTGGTGTATTTTGGCCTAGGCCAACAAGGTCTAGGCATAGGGTGGCACTTTCCAGGGGGCGGCGGTCCGCACTGGGTGGCCCCACCCCTAAATATATATATATATATTTTTTTTTACTTTTGCAAAGTATTTTACCAGGAAGGATACATTGAGATCTCACTAATTTTCAAGTATGTCCTGGGTAGGCCTAGACTTTCACTTTCCAAGGGGCAAAAAAAACACCTCACCACTAAATGGGATACTCACAGAGCACCGAAATGACGCCAACATTTTGGTGTTCTGTAGTTCCCTGCACTTCGGGGGAATAAAATTTCCCCACCCTGCAGTGAATTCACCATTCACCGCAGGGTCCCCAAAGTACATGGAGTCGGCCGCTGTATGCTGCCACCGCAAACCCATGGCCTGCTGTTTTCAAAAGAACTACTGAACGAAAATGTCTGGAATTTACATAAAAGATCCTATGATTGATAATAAAAAGTTCTGATACAGAAAAAAGAAGAACCGCTATTTAAAAAGGGGGGGGGGGATTTTGACAATAAAATCTGAAAAATGACTAAAAGGTACTAAAAAAAAATCAATACATAATTAAAGACTTTTTACTGCAGATTAAAATAATAAATGGTTTATTAGATATTGTATAAAAACGGGAATATTTTTAACATTGAAATCTATGGGGTTTGCCTGAATAAACCTGCTGATTGAAACCACTGAACATAAGGGCATTTCACTGCCATTTCTCTGCTGTTTGGTGTTCTCTGAATGGATTAACCATTACTTCTCTATGGGGATTTGCACTACCTTCAAACAGCACTGTACTTGCTGGCAGTTCGCCAAACTTGTGAGCATATCACCAGAGCAGTGGTGTACTTAGGGGAATGGCGGAGGGCAGGCCGCCCCAGGTACCAGTGATTATTGGGGTGTCATTAGGGGGTACTAGGAGGTGCCACTGTCACTGTGTGTCAGCTTTGAGCTGTGTTTTCAAACAACGAGCAGCGCGATTGCATATGGAATAAAATCGAATAGAATAAAAATGCCCCTCTCCTCCCTCCATAGCTCCTCCCCTGCCCCACAGCAGCTCTAGGAGAGGGGGATGTGATTCGTGTGCAGAGAAGATGACAGTAAATGGCAGGTAAAGGGGGGGTATCAGCAGAATATGAAGCCCTGTCTGCTTACTGCTGTTTAAAGTGGACCTTTCCTTAACCAGCACTGCAGTGATAGAAATTTGTCATTGAGCTGCCTGGCTCCTGGTGAGGCTGCGTGCGTGCAGGTCACACTCGGTCCGGCCAGTCAGGTGGTACTGAGTCTCAGTACCACCAGACTGGCTGAACCACGTGACACGCACGCATGCAGCTGCCCACCCTTTCGTTAACATGGACTGTCACTCTAGTCTGTACTGAACACCCACCGGGAAGGGAATCAAAGCCACGGTGCACCCTCTGGCAGTGGCACCCCACTGCTGACAAGATGGCTCCACGCACAGGCACAGCCGCGATCCTAACGTGGCCTGGAGGGACCTCCTGCTGAGTCTGTACACAGTCCCTGCTGACTCTGCACACAGCCCTAACGTGGACAGAGGCCGGTAAATGTAGAATAAATAATTGCTGTGTGCTCATATACACTCGGTTTTCTGGGAGTTTTATTGCAGTGGATTCTGATGCACTCATACACACCACACATTGCTGGGAGTTTTATTGCTGTGGATTCTGATACGCTGACACACACCACACATTGCATTGCTGGGAGTTTTATTGCAGTGGATTCTGATGCACTCACACCGCACATTGCATTGCTGGGACTTTATTGCTGTGGATTCTGTGATACACACTGCATATTACTGTGAGTTTTATTGCCCTGGAGCTCTGGGATACACTCATACACACTTCACATTACTGTGAGTTTTAATGCTGTGCACCTCTGATATGCTCATACAGTGCACATTTCTGTGTTTTATTGCTGTGCAGCTCTGTGATACGCAGTATCTGTGATATGCATTGCACGTTTCTGTGGATTTTATTGTTCAACCAATTAGAGCGGCTGTGATCCAGTATACTTGACATGCGTGGCTGTTCTTTGTAAAAATGCTTGAATTTAAACATTTCATAATTTTATTTATCTCAATAGATACATTTCAAATGGTATACAAAATATACAAGTAGGCACTTGGTATCCACTTTTAATATAAAGAGAGGAAAAGGCAGAGCTCTAACCAGGAAGAGGTGTGCCCTTGACAGGAAGGGGTGCCTCAAATTTAAATTAGGTGGTGCACAAGTTTAGTCAGGCCTAGGGCAGCACAAAACCTAAATACACCACTGAGCAGCACCATTATCCTACGGGCACATGCTCAATAAGAAAAGTCCAGCAGATAAAACAATTTCCATTATAAGCAATGAATCTAAGCAGTTAGGTTTTTATACTGTGTGAGTCATTTTATGTCTTGCAAGAGATGAGGCATGGGTAAAGCATTTCCCACATTCATCACATTTAAATGGTTTTTCTCCTGTGTGAATCCTTATATGATGTGCAAGAGATGAGGCATGGGTAAAGCATTTCCCACATTCATCACATTTAAATGGTTTTTCTCCAGTATGAATACTTTTATGTTTTGCAAGATATGAGGGCGAGGTAAAACATTTCCCACATTCAGTACAAATAAATGGTTTTTCTCCTGTGTGAATCCTTACATGTGTTGCAAGATTTGAAGCCTGGTTAAAACATTTCCCACATTCATCACATTTAAAAAAAATTTCTCCAGTATGAATACTTTTATGTTTTGCAAGATTTGAGGACAAGGTAAAACATTTCCCACATTCATCACATTTAAATGGTTTTTCTCCAGTATGAATCATTTTATGTTTTGCAAGATATGAGGACGAGGCAAAACATTTTCCACATTCAGTACAAATAAATGGTTTTTCTCCTGTGTGAATCCTTACATGTGTTGCAAGACCTGAAGCCTGGTTAAAACATTTCCCACATTCATCACATTTAGATAGTTTATCTCCAGTGTGAATCCTTACATGTGTTGCAAGAGATGAGGCCAGGGTAAAGCATTTTCCACATTCATCACATTTAAATAGTTTTTCTCCAGTGTGAATCACTACATGTGTTGCAAGAGATGAGGCCTGGGTAAAGCATTTTCCACATTCATCACATTTAAATGGTTTTTCTCCTGTGTGAATCCTTATATGATTTGCAAGAGATGAGGCATGGGTAAAGCATTTTCCACATTCATCACATTTAAATGGTTTTTCTCCAGTATGAATCCTTTTATGTTTTGCAAGATATGAGGACAAGGTAAAACATTTTTCACATTCATCACATTTAAATCGTTTTTCTCCTGTGTGAATCTTTTTATGTTGTGAAAGATTTGAGAAGCTAATAAAACATTTCCCACATTCAGTGCATTTAAACTGTGTGTTTCCGGTGTGAATCCTTTGATGCTTTTTAAGAGCAATACTGTCTGTAAAATGTTTCCCACATTCAGAGCATGAGAATAGTTGGTCTAGGGTGTGAACATGTTGGAGGGTAAGGCCTAATTTGGGGTCAGAATTCTCTCCACTTAACATTGCTGAAAATGGTTGTTTTTCATTGTAACTTGTTTCATGTATCACAGGGTCAGACTCAGAATATGAGACTTTCCCCATTTCAGAAGAAGACGCTGAATGTCCTTTATAAACTGAATTCTGAGTAAGGGGATCTGTATAATATATCCTGTGATCTGGCTTTCTGGATTCTATTAAGGACTCGCTATGGTTTATTTCCACTGGGTTTGGATTGGATTTTACATATTCTCCATTATTATCAGCTGAGCATTCAGTCTGTGTATGTTCTGGGGGTTCATACATGTCACTGTCTGTGAGATTTCCTTCTCCATATGTGGGTGATTCCTCCTTAATGTCAGTAGATGGATATTCAGTCTGTGTATGTTCTGGGGGTTCATACATGTCGCTGTCTGGGAGATTTCCTTCTCCATATGTGGGTGATTCCTCCTTAATGTCAGTAGATGGATATTCAGTCTGTGTATGTTCTGGGGGTTCATACATGTCGCTGTCTGGGAGATTTCCTTCTCCATATGTGGGTGATTCCTCCTTAATGTCAGTAGATGGACATTCAGTCTGTGTATGTTCTGGGGGTTCATACATGTCGGTGTCTGTGAGATTTCCTTCGTCACATGAGGCCGGTTCCTCCTTAATATCAGGGGGTGAATATTCTGGGGGTTCTGTGATTGGATAAATCTCTTTCTCTGGGACGTGTCTTTCTTCAGACGCCAGAGATTCTCGCTCTGTGTATGTTGCAGATTCAGCTCGTCCTTTTCTCGTCTTGTTCAGATCCTTTTCCACATTATTGCTTAGAATTTCACTTCCATTTTCACATCCAATATCCCATAAAGAAACCGCAGCGTGAAATTCACCCCATACAGATTTATCTATTGGAGGGAAAATCACATGAACACGTGAGACGTTCATTCAGGAACACGTCTATTACACGGCACAGACAACATTTCAGGGGATTATTGGGACACGTTGCTCTGGGATTGGACACAAACATTATGAGAATTAAAGCATCTCTTACCCCGTGTAATAACAGGCTGGTGATCCTCCATCATGACGTCCTCATAGAGCTCCTTGTGTCGCTCCACATACTCCCACTCCTCCATGGAGAGATAGACAGTGACATCCTCACAGCGTATAGGAACCTGACACACACAATGACACAGTCACCATCCAGACACATGCCTTGGTGTTAGCGTATAATGTCCCATTCCCAGCAGCCTCACCTCTCCAGTCAGCAGACGGATGATCTGATTGCTCAGCTCCAGGATCTTCTCATGGTTTTGCTCATGGATTCCTGAGTGAGGTGGAGGCTCCGTATTGAAGCTTTGGCTCCTGCCGTGTCCTTCTGATATTTGGTGACGGCTGCTGTCATTGACCATCTCATGGATCTTCACCACCATATGACCCTAAACATTGAGAGTGACCCCAATATAGAGAGGTATAAACATGTCGCCCCCCTGGGCCCCCCATGCTTTTGTGTATGTGTCAGTGTGTTATCTCCATAGTGTGCTGTATGGTGTGCTGGAACCTTTATTTACACATGAATCTACTACTGATCTGCCTCTGAAATGTCTCCTGGGTCACACAGCTCCAGGGGGATTTAATATCAGCAGGAATATGGAATCTCATGGAATCTCTTACCTCTCCAGTCAGCAGAAAGATCATCTCCAGAGTTAGATCCAGGATCCTCTGGCTCAGCGGATCCCTGGCTGTGAGTGGATTCATTATCACAGGTTACCTGGACGGCGGGATCTTGTGGAGGAACGATTAGAGGAAGCACAATGTGTCTGGAATCACACAGGAATATTCTGCTCAGTTTCATCCTGAGCAAAAACAGACAATAAAAAAAAATACACCTTCCTCACACCCATCACTGAAGCCTCAACAACTCAGGCATCTTAGATGTCCCTGACACTTCGCTCTGAGTCCTGTAAGAGACAGGGTTTGCTTTGGGTGCTGTAGATCTGGATCATAGTGTCTGGGCTGATCTGTCTCGGCCCTCGCGCCGCACCATAAAAAGGGCAAATCTGGAATTGCTTCTTAATAAAACTCCAGCAACCCTACTCCATGTATGATCCCAGACCGGATTTTATCCCTGAAAGGTAAAATATTGGGTCAAAGGACACTAAGGAACATAATCTTTATTCACTGTGAAAATGACAGTGTAGCAAAATAGTCTCAGCGCGTGTGATTTCACCCCTGTATTGTTTGGTGTTCAGGTGCCCAGGAGTCCACGCCAGGTTTCCCCTCTCCTCTCCAGCTTCAGGTGTGGACTGGGCCTGGACATCTTTTATAGATAAAGGGGTTTGTGAGGGTCCTGAGAACAAGCAATGGCACTATTGGCCTGCTCTGCAGTGGGGCTCGCTCAGGTCTCACAAGGCAGAGAAGGCCACTTGTGCGGTTGTTCATTTTCAGGACCCTCACAAACCCTTCTTTTTCTCGCCTCCTGTATAGACACACACCACCCTAAGGAGATGGCTTATGCATTGAAATCTCTCATTGTGTCTGACCTGTCAGGTATATTACACAGAAAATGCGAATTTAAAATGGATGCCTGTAGCCATTTTGTTTTAAAGACAGTTTTTCTTTCAAAGTATTCTCTAGGTTTAGAAATGAACAAGATTCTTTTTTACAAAGTTCATTCCTGGGTTAAGAAGTCCCAGACATGAAGGAACCTAGAATGAATGTGAGATAATGCTAAGACATGTTATAAGTAAATTATTGGTCTGTTTTAAACTTTTAAAACAAAAGAGATTTTGTCTTTTGAGTATAGGAATAAGAGAAAATATTCTGTAATATAAAATTATATTCACAAAATATATGTTTATAATCAAGGTATATTTTATTATAATTACAGTATGAAATATATACTCCAAAATATTGTAGAAAGTATATAATTGGTAAATAATAAAATTTACTAAAGAATAGATTCTGTGAGTTAACCAGGAAAGAATTTAGCTGATCTAAGCAACCAAAAGGGAGGAGAACTATAAATCTCAAGACAGTCTAGTTAGAAGACAAGGGTCTTTGTTAAGCTAAGTCTGACCTTGTGACCCTAGATAAAGACCGAGAAAAAGAAATTGGGGAATTAATTGGAATTAAATTAGAAGTGCAACACTGCCCTCTACAGGATAGTAAAAATAATGATTTATATTATCATTAATATTAACTGTGTGGCTATAATAAGCGGGAAAAAGTTTTTGGTAAGTCAGTCAGAGATTGCCAGCCATCGGGACGCATCGCAATGCACTCAGACGTCCATTACACATGACCTTCTGAAGAGTCAGAGATTCCAACAGACAGAGACTCACATCAGACTCACATCACGATGCACTCAGATCCCAAGACATGAGGCAATTAATATTCTCACCAAATCTCTAACTCACATGCATTGATTATCTAATATCGATAATTTTCACATATTCCAAAACAAAGCATCACATAAGAAATTCCAAGGCAGACTCATCAACATCCAAATTGGACAGGTAATGTATGAAATAAGGAATTAATGTAAAAATATATTTGTAGAGATTTTTGCAACGTAGACTGAGATTTCTCGGATAAGGTTAAAATCCAAATTCTAAGTATTTCTAATCTGCAGATGGAAATATGAAGAAGTGGATATAAGGGGGGGCGTGGCCGGCTGTCTAAGGAAGAGGACGTGTTTTTGAGGAGCTCCGCACGTCCTCTCTTATTTGGGACATTAAGACGATTCTGCTTGTGGCATTTTATGCAGCTTATGATTCCTGAAAGGCTGGCCACCGGTTTTGAGCACTCCGGAGACCGTTTAGTCCCCCCTCCGGACCGGAGAAAGCTCTGGAGCTTCTTGCATCGTGGCTGAAGTGTGAAGACGGTGGCCATTTTGGGGCCTATCTCCTGGATGACTCGCAATTTCCCTGGACTGACCGCTCCCACCCGGCCTGAATCCTTAAATGGAGACAGTGGAGACACAGGGCCCGTGTCTCTCACATACCATGACAGACGGTTCTATGGGGATAGCGGTCGGATCTCCGGGTCGATGGCTGGATGGAACCCCTCCCCCCGCCGACGGTGAAGACGCAGTACTCTCAGGCTTGGATGCCTGCTTAATATGGCTGGCGGCGGAAGATGCAGACAGCCCTCTCACCAAGGGAGTCTGGAGGCAGGTGATGGTTGCGCTGAGAGGTTGCAGGGGGAAGACGGATTCGAAGAGGGCTGCACTTGGGTCGGTTCCTGCCCAGTACTCTGCTGAGACCTGCCTGCTAGCGGGCGCTGCCGTGGGGAGCTCCGTGACACGCTGTGGACGGGAGGAGATGCCAGTCCGTGTATTCTGGCCCCGGAGCCTACCCCCGAAGGTGAGAGCTGGAGGAGGACGCACACCTTGTATGCCCCGAGGAGAGACGGGGACACCAAACCCGAAGACAGTGACCCCTCGACGGAGACTCGGAGCAGAAGCTCACACTCCCCGGCTGGCTGATAAGAGGGTGCGGAAGCACCCACTGGGGCCACGAGTGATTTTTCGTACGCAGGCTACAGCAAGAGCTACACCCAAGCGGAAACGTGTGAAATCGGTTCGGAAGGTAGCTACCCGGGTTGGTGAGATGCGCACACAGCAACATCGAGTAGATCTACGGAGGAGAATTGGAGATCGCAAAACGGTCTGGGCTCTCCGCGGATATAACCCCCAGCTAGCGGTTAAGATGGCGCGGATGTACGCACCGAGGTGCCGTGAGGCTATGCCCCAGAATTATTTTCTTTGCCGAGCCTACCCATCCAAGGAGACACAGAGATCTGGACAATCCTGCATGTACCTGCCTGTGACGGTCCAGCCTCCTTTGTTGGACACCGGCTGACCTTATTTTGCCCTCTTCTTTTTTGAGACACCCCTCTTACTTTCGATACCCCCTCCTGAGTGTTTTTATTTAGCGGTTGCTGCATCGCCCTGCCTGCCAAATGCTGTTTTGTCACAGATCCCCGGCTGGGGACGCTTTTGACTCCTAGAGACAGTTTTATTTATTTTTTTTTTTTTTTTTTTTTTTTTCCTCTCATACCCCCTTCCACTGAGTATTTTGTCGTTCTCTTTTTGACGCCATTGCCCGAGTTTTAGATGAGACCCCTCTACTCGAGGATGTTTTTTTGTTCCCCCCCTTTTTCTTTACGACCCCACCCCCCCCCACCTGCAAAAGTTCTGATCCTGCGTGCGAAGACGCTTTCGCATTTTTGATGGACGGTCGGCCTATTTTTTTTTTTTTTACCACATCATACCCCCTCCCTTCCCCTCCCCTTCACTGATCGCTATTATATGCTAAGACCCCCCCATATCGGGAGATGTTTGTTATTTTTCATAAGTGATAATTCTGCTGTTGTTGGTCCTGCGTGGCCCTTGCTTACATTTGTTTGATTTTCTGCTGACTTTATTTACAAAATAAAATCTTAAATTGAAAAAAAAAAAGAAGTGGATATAAGGATTTATTCCTAAAGAAATGTTGCAAGATTGATACCAATATATATATTGAATTTGGAAATTACTGTGATTAAAATTAATAAGCAAGGAATTATATAACTACAAAATAAAAAGCAAAAGATTAGAAGTTTAATTCTCGAGATTAGGGGAGGATTCACTAAATAAGTTTTTATTACTTATTATTAAATTAGCTCATCTTTTGTTGATCCATGTAGCAGAGATATATATATATCTATAAGAGCTGGCTGGTTAAACATTGTTTGCTGGGAATTGCATGTTGTATTAAGCAGAAATGTTTATTAACCATTTGTGTATTAGTTACTAACTGATAAGGTAAATGATATTAATCATATATGCAGTTACTAACCGGAGATACATATATTGTGAAGCTAGTTTTTATATGCTGATGGAGTGTGGTTTATAAATTGTTGTTTATGATATGAGATTTGAAATTCTTTTGTATACGTAATAAATATATATATATTTTTATCCGATTATTGATTATTGTATTTTTTAAAGCAAAACACAGACAATTAAAAGAATTCAGGATAATTTCTAAGAGATATAAACGATTGATATTTGTGTCTCGTATAAGTTTCTTATGAAATAATAATCCCTGATATATTGGAGACGACTGCCGAGGTAGGTCCAGTAAGTCCAATATAGACATATTGGAGGCTTGGCTGATAAGTCCAATATATATAAACGTGTTGTATTCACGTGCAGAGATTATATCCGACAGACCTGCGTGAGGTAAACCTCTACTCTGTGTGGATATCCCACTGTGACCGTCCATTCCTATTCCTGCCTTCTCACCGTGACCTTCTATTGATACCCTCCATTCATGTTCCTTGACTCCTACCATGATATTCTTTTCTGATCCTCCATTCATGTTCTTGGATTCCCACTGTGACCCTCCATTGCTACTCTCCATTTCTTTTCCTGTGCCTTCTGATTATTGACTATTGCAAAGGACATTGACCACTATTCTGCCAGTCGTCTGCCAGACCCATGCAAGGACTTTGACCATTCTCTTGGATTGCCCCTTTTTGGAGACCTCGCCTAGATGCCCATATTGTGCATGAACTTCAACACTATCAGGGTTATTCAAAGAGCGTGAAAAGCAGGAGAATGACTGGAGAATGAAAAATTCTAGGTCAAAATAGCCGATTTGGAAAGTGAGATGAAAGGGAGAATTTTTCTGGTTTGGCTATTTTGACCTAGAATTTTTCGTTCTCCAGTCATTCTCCTGCTTTTCACGCTCTTTGAATAACCCTGACTGTGTCTCCTGGTCCTCAACTCCCGCCTTGTTCTGTCCTATATTCAGTAAGTCTCCTTGTGTTCTTTAGTTTCTGTGTCTCCTGATTTCTGTTTATAGTCAGCCCTCTTCCTGTCCTGCCCTCTTTGTCTTGATTTCAGTATTCTGTGTATCTTGTGTTCAGTCTCAGGTCCTGTCTTGTCCACCTGTTTGTCAACCCCTTTCCTGTCCTGTCTGCTTGGTGTGTTCTGTCCTGTGTATCTAATCCGTCTCATTCCTGACTCACCCAGAAACCTATACTCCCTTATCATTCAGTGTCTCTTTGATTTACTCATATTGTTCTCGTGTAATAAAGCTTTTATTTCTTGAACCCATATGTATATCTGCCTCACTCCACTTTGTTTATACTGCACATTGGGCTCAAACCTGAAACCCCACACAATGACTCGTGACATGATCACATCATCGAAGTGTCTCATATCCATCTATTCTGAGCTCTATATATGAGTATACGGGGAATTAGAGGATCCTGAGCTCTATATATGAGTGTACGGGGAATTAGAGGATCCTGAGCTCTATATATGAGTATACGGAGAATTAGAGGATCCTGAGCTCTATATATGAGTATACGGAGAATTAGAGGATCCTGAGCTCTATATATGAGTATACGGGGAATTAGCGGATCCTGAGCTCTATATATGAGTGTACGGGGAATTAGAGGATCCTGAGCTCTATATATGAGTGTACGGGGAATTAGAGGATCCTGAGCTCTATATATGAGTATACGGAGAATTAGAGGATCCTGAGCTCTATATATGAGTATACGGAGAATTAGAGGATCCTGAGCTCTATATATGAGTATACGGGGAATTAGCGGATCCTGAGCTCTATATATGGGTATACGAGGAATTAGTGGATCCTGAGCTCTATATATGAGTATACGGGGAATTAGAGGATCCTGAGCTCTATATATGAGTATACGGGGAATTAGAGGATCCTGAGCTCTATATATGAGTATACGAGGAATTAGAGGATCCTGAGCTCTATATATGAGTATACGGGAATTAGAGGATCCTGAGCTCTATATATGAGTATACGGGGAATTAGTGGATCCTGAGCTCTATATATGAATATACGGGGAATTAGAGATCCTGAGCTCTATATATGAGTATACGGGGAATTAGCGGATCCTGAGCTCTATATATGAGTATACGGGGAATTAGAGGATCCTGAGCTCTATATATGAGTATACGGGGAATTAGCGGATCCTGAGCTCTATATATGAGTATACGGGGAATTAGTGGATCCTGAGTTGTATATATTTTTACAGAGCGCTAAACACAGAGGACACAGCAGCTTTTCCATGTGTCTGCTCTGTGGGAGCCATCTTTATGGAGTCTCCTAATACATTTCTAGCACAATATAAATCCAATCTTCCCCTAATATTTGTATATTAAGACACACAATCCCAGCTCTGACCTGCAGCCTGGATCCTCCTTTCAGTGTTTATTTCTCTGCTACCGGAAGTGATTTCAAAGATTCAGACCTTTTCCTCTTCAGTACAGGAAGTTCTATGTTCGAGTTCAAAACACAAGAGACAAACGTTGTATGTGCAGTTAGAGACACTTTGCAGAGTTATCTCTTGTGTTTTTAGCTCATGCTGTAAATTGAGGAAAAGTCTGGAGTCACATGACAGGTGCTCAGGTCACATGGGTTAGCAAGCTGCATTTCCCATAGAGCTCTAGGCTGGACCTCCACTGGGTCCATAGTTGTGCGATCGACTTGGTCGTCAGACTGTGAGCGATATCGGTCGCACGACTTGGTCTGACGAGGGTCGTTCACTGCAGCAGACTAGCGATCAGCGGCTATGGACCCAAAAAGCTGTTTATTCTTGTATTTTTTTCTGAGACTATATAATATTGCATTCTGCTTTTGTAAACACTGCCGTCCTTTGTGCGAAAATGGATCTGGAGGCGCTGGATGCGCTGTTAGACAATCCATACTGGAGAGTTCGCCGGCTGAAACAAAAACAGCAGAAAAATCAATAAATAAAAAGACTTTTTGCTGGAAATGAATACAAGGATTAAAACAAAATATAAACTTTTCTACATTGAACCCCATGACAGGTTTAAGAAAAGGTTAATCCTATAGGTTTCAATGTAGAAATTCGCCTGTTTTTAAACCTGACAAACTAGTAAAACTCCGCAAAACAGGGCATTTTTTAAGGCTGATGTCAGACGAACGCAGTGATCACGTCCGTTTTGCTGCACAGTTTAACGTCTGTTGTAGCATAGAATCATGATCAATAGAGACCCACACACTAAGTGCGTCCGCACTGAACTGCGCAAGCACAACGCACGTGGCAAACAGACGCAAGTTAGGCAAGAACGTAAAACCGCTAGCATGGACACGCAGAGTGCACCACGTCCGCGTAGCGTTCTGTGTGACTGATGAGGAGATGTCAGACGCAGAGCATTTGCAACGTCCAGCACCTTGACGCACACAATGGCTTTTCATATCCTTTTCAAATTTTTATCATTTTTCATATTAATTTTATTTCCCATAGGTACCTTTTTTTTTTTACGTTTGTCAAGAAAAACGGACCGTGTGGTGTCTGCAGTATCTTCCGTCAGTACGTCTGTACGAATGGCGCTATTTGCTTGCGTGATAATAATTACAGATCATAAGAATCTTATTTACATGGGAGACGCGAAACGTTTGAATTCCAGGCAGGCTCGGTGGTCCTTGTTCCTGTCCAGTTTCAATTTCTTGCTGACTTATCGTCCTGGTTCAAAAAACCGGTGTAGCGCTCACTCCCGGAGGAGCCGCTGAATTTAAACCTCGGGTCAGTCTCCCCGCACTAGGGAATAAATATAAAATCCACAACAGTGCTGGTGTATGACTTATATAGTTTAATGATCTCAAATAAACTGGCATATATAGAGCAGCACGGTATACATATATATTTACAGAAGTTCGTAATGCGAGAAACGCGCAGCGGAAAAGAAAAAGGAATTTTAACCCCTCCGTTGCTGAAATGTGAGTCCCGTACAGGTTGTGTCCCAAGAAGGTGTATGTGTATGCGTGTGTTGGTACCCGGGTACTAGATTCAACTGGCCAGTGAATGATTTCAATGTGTCTTCGACTAGTCATGTTGGGGCCCTGTAGGTTTAGACAAACTGCAGCGTGCTTTATTATTTTCGCTGTGGCCGAGAAGGCCTCTCACCCATCCGCCAGATACTCTGCGCTCTGCTCGACCCAGGACGTCTTTCCGCTCGACTTGACTGGGACTCTGTGCCACCGGATCCGCTTGTCTTGCTTGTCCGTTTCTGCCACAAGATGCTCAGCTCACCGCCTGCACTCCCGTTAGATCATTGCGGTCTCCTATCTCGGGGTCCTTCTGCAGCTCTGTATCTTTTAAACTTCTCACCGATAGGTTAATAGGTCTTCTGGCAAGTGATTTGGGCCGATCTCCAGCTCCACAAAGCAGCACCTGCGCTCCAGCCTGGTCACAATCGCTCCTTGTCTCACGTGCGTCTTGCTCTAATCACCCCTTGGCGCGCACTGCTCTCCTCTCCACGAGGTTGCGGATGTCTCCCGGTTCTCCCCACCCACTTCCTGTTCCTGCCCCAAAGCATGCTGGAAAACGTAGTCCGAAAGTGTCCAGTATCAGTTTACATTGCGTTCGTCTCCCCCTGGTGGCCAGAAACAAGTAACTACAGTGGCAGGGTTTAAACCAGCGCTACACACGAAAGCTGATGCTTTGTCCAGGCAATTCGAGTCATATGAACAGCATACGTTCGATCATAGTCCAATCATTCCTCACGAAAGGATATTGGGTACAACCGTTCTGACTGTGTCTTCTCTATTGTTGGAGAGAATTCAAGCTGTCCAAGGTGTTGCTCCTCTTGAAAAACCTCCTGGTAAAGTCTTTGTACCTGAGGAGGAGAGAACACAGATGATGTTGATATACCATGATTCCAAGCCGTATGGGCATATGGGGATAACTAAGACTCTAGCCTCTATCGAGAAACAGTTCTGGTGGGCAGGTATGCAAAGGGATATTAAGAACTACATAGCCACATGTGAAGTGTGCTGCAGAAGCAAGAATCTCTGGTCCTTACCTATAGGTCTATTGCAGCCGTTGCCGGTGCCTGAGAGACCATGGTCCTACCTCTCTATGGGCTTCATTACTGATCTACCTGTGTCCCAGGGTCATACGGTGATCCTTACTAGGGATGAACTGCACGGTTCGATCAGTTCGGAGTTCGATTCGAACTTTGGCCGTTCACATGTTTGTGAACTTCGAACTTTTTGGCGTGTTCGGTTTGAGTTCTAAAAAAAAATAATTTTGAAAAAAGGATACAAAAAGCTTAAAAAAATACTAAAAAAATCGAGAAATAATGAGACTCTTTACTGCAGAATATTATAAGCAACGGTTTATTAGATATTGAATTAAAAAACTAATGTCATTGTCTAGGTGCAAAGATTCTCACCTCTAAGGCTGGGTCAGATGAGCGTAGTGTTCACGTCCGTGATGGCGCCTAAAAGTACGTCCGTGATAGCATGAAAGAAAGCCCATTGGAGTCCGACACACGAAGTACGTCCGCACTGAACTGCGGACGCACAACGGCCGCGGCCCACGGATGCAAGGCAGGCAAGAACGTACAACCCCTAGATTGGCCGCACAAAGTGCGCTGCGTCCGCAACATCTGCATTGCTTTATGTGTGAGTGATGGAACGTGGTCATACGGACTACTAGCACCAGATCCATTTCCAGGCTTGCTTCCACGATACCAACACCAGATCCATCTCCAGGTTTGCTTCCACGGTACCAGATCCATATCCAGGTTTTCGTCCACGATACCAAGTCCAACTCTTCAACCCCGATTTGTCTCAAGACCACAGCTCACGTTACCCTCTTCTACAACCCTTCGTTCTGGACTTACATTGTTCCCCTTCTAAATCCGAAGAACCTTACTCGCAATTCCCCGTTCTGGACTTTATACTTGCCAAAGATACCTTTGCGTTAATCTTTTGTTCTGGACTTATATTTTGTTTCATCCCAGTAAATACTCAACTGCTCATATACATCTCCTGGTCTCCTTCTTCGGCTTTCCATTGGGTTCCATACGCACAACACTACACAGGGGTCATAGCCTCTGTCCTCACAGAATAACCTGGTTCAAAAAATGGAACCTGCAAGCCCGAACCAAATCCTTGCTGTACTTAGGGAACAGATGGCAGCGCGAACCAAGGTAGTACAAAACCTACAGACCAGGAAAGAAGCCTTACTCCACAAGGAAAGAAAACGTGCTGAGAGTACCGCATTGCCTCCATCACCGTCTGGCTCTATGATACAGCAGATGGATCTGCCTGCTCCAGAGCCCAGAGCCACTATGCCTGAACGGTTTGCCGGTGACCGCACAAAATATCGTACCTTCAGCACCACATGTGAACTCATGTTCTCCCTTTGTCCACGTACCTATGGGTCGGACTCTGTGAAGGTACGCTCAGCCATCTCCTTACTGTCCGGACCTCCACAGGAATGGGCCTTTCAGTTGTTACGTGAAGGAAGCCCCTTACTGACTTCCTGGAGTTCCTTCATCCGGGCCATGAACCCTGTCTACGATGACCCTCTGAGGTCTTCTGCCGCATTAACTACCATCCAAAACCTAAGACAAGGAAGGCGACCAGTAGAGGACTACATCTCTGAGTTCCGAGCGGTGGCAGCCGACACAGGTCTGAATGATGTGGGCCTTAAAGATCACTTTCGTCATGGTCTTTCTGAACAACTGAAAGACGAATTGGCTCGCATAGAAGTACCTGCTTCTTTGGAGGCCTTGATCCTCCAATCTCTGGTCCTGGACCAACGCTTCAGAGAACGACGTCAGGAGAGATCCACCAATGCTCCTTTACCGTCTCCTCGATGACACGAGCATTCCCCTGTGTCCTCTTCACGACCGACCTCCTCTTCCTCAAGCCCAGAACCCATGGAGATTGGCACTATAAGAGGCCCGCTGTCACCTGCTGAACGCAACAGACGTCACACCCAGAACCTCTGCCTGTATTGCGGTCAACCAGGTCATCTGTTACGTGGCTGCCCTACACGACCACCACGTCCCTCTGAGAGAGGTAAGAAGTAAGAACCATCCAACTGTCACTTCTCTTCAAAGTGTGGTCGGCTCTGCTTCTACTCACCTAACCATTCCTGTCATCTTACAATGGAGAGATAGAATTGTCAACTTGAACGCCATCATTGACTCTGGAGCCAGTAACAACTTCTTCGACTTATCCCTTGCTACCTCCTTGGCTGTTCCTACCCAACTAAAAAAGAAACCCATACCTCTGTATATGGTCGATGGAAGCACCCTACGCACTGATCCCGTCACACACGAAACCACTCCCTTGCTACTGCTTATCGGAACCAAGCACAAAGAATACCTTCAGTGGGACATCGTACCTTCTCTCTTGTTCCCTATCGTACTGGGACTTCCTTGGCTTCGCACCCATAACCCTTATATCAATTGGTCTTCAAACTCCCTCTCCTTCCCCTCCTGTCACTGCCGGCTCACCTGCATGAACGACTCCGAGTCCGAGAAGATCGCCTTTTCCACCTAGCCATCCTCTACGCTACCAGCCAATTACTCAGAATTCCAAGACGTGTTCGAGAAAAAAGGGATTGACACGCTCCCTCCAGACAGAGAGTACGACTGTCCTATTGACCTCCTTCCGGGAGCACCCATACCCCATGGACGCATTTACAATCTGTCCGTTCCCGAATCACAGTCTTTGAAGGACTACATAGAAGACAGCCTTGCAAAAGGATTCATATGCCACTCCACGTCTCCTGCCGGAGCTGGTATCTTCTTTTTTGGGAAACGAGACGGCGGCCTTCGTCCCTGTGTTGATTACAGAGCACGAAACGCAATCACAGTACGGAATCGCTACCCGCTCCCACTGATTCCCGAACTACTCGATAGAGTAAAAGATGCGTGTATCTTTACCAAGATCGACCTTCGAGAAGCTTACAACTTGGTCCGCATGGAAGAAGGAGATGAGTGGAAGACAGCCTTCCAATCCCGATTCGGCCACTTTGAGTATCTCGTCATGCCATTTGGATTATTCAACGCCCCAGCCGCCTTCCAGCATTTCCTCAACGACATCTTCCGTGACGTCTTGGATACCTTCCTGGTGATCTACCTCGACGATCTCTTGGTGTACTCCCGAACCATCCCAGAACACGAACAACATGTTCGTCTTGTACTGTCCCGTCTTCGTCAGCACAAGTTGTATGGAAAAATCGAAAAAAGCACCTTTGAGAAATCCTCCATAGAATTCCTGGGATACATCCTAACACCAGGACATGTGAAAATGGATAAAGCCAAGGTTAAGGCGATTCTAGACTGGCCGACTCCCAAAGACAAAAAAATGGTTCAACAGTTTATGGGATTCGCCAACTTTTATCATCGCTTCATTCGGTCCTTTTCTCATCTCAGCGCACCCATCACATCCTTGACCAAAAAAGATGTGAGATTCCATTGGACTGAAGAAGCTCAGCAGGCCTTCGACAAGTTGAAAGAAAGCTTCACCCAAGCCCCAATCCTGAAACAACCCGACATCAATCTGCCATACTATCTGGACACAGACGCCTCTGATATAGCCCTAGGAGCGATTCTCTCCCAGAAATCCGTAATCAAGAATCTTATGCATCCCGTGGCCTTTTACTCCAGACGCCTTACCCCAGCCGAAAAGAATTACAATATAGGTGAGAAAGAACTCCTGGCAATCAAGAGCGCTCTCGAGGAATGGAGACACCTTATCGAAGAGGCAAAACATCCTGTAGTCGTATACACAGACCACCGCAATCTGGAATATCTCTGCACCGCCAAAAGGCTGCGACCTCGACAAGCCAGATGGGCGTTATTCTTCGCCCGCTTTCTGTTATACATCACCTACAGACCTGGAGCAAGAAATGGTAAGGCGGATGCTCTTTCCCGTCGGTATGACTCAGACGCCTCTCCATCCACCACTCAAACCGACTTCATTTTGCCTAGTGACTTCTTTTGTGCCTCACAAGGAGCCTTGATGGAGAATATAAAGAAACACAGTCTTCAACCACCGACTGACATCCAGGGGCTCGTATCCAACGATGGATTCTATCATGACGAACAAATATGTGTTCCTCCTGAGGTTAGTCTACAGGTACTACAACACTCTCACGACATCCCGGCTGCTGGGCATGGTGGCATCAAGAAAACCATAGATGCCGTACAGCGATACTTCTGGTGGCCATCCGTTAAGAAGGACATCATCACCTTTGTACTCTCTTGTCCTGTCTGTACACGCAACAAACAACCTCGCACCCATCCTGCTGGTCTTCTCCAACCCTTGGCTCCGCCACTGCATCCGTGGAGAGACATTTCGATGGACTTTATAGTGGATCTTCCCCCTTCGCATTCCTACACCACCATCCTGGTGGTGGTAGATCGCTGTACCAAAATGGCCCATTTCATACCAGCAGTAGGCCTACCCACAGCAGCTGAAACAGCCACTCTGTTCATCAAGGAGATATTCCGACTCCATGGCACTCCTCGTTCCATTGTTACAGATAGAGGGTCTCAGTTTACATCCCGCTTCTGGTCCCAAATGTGCCGTAGCCTACGGGTTACCAGGTGTCTCTCTTCAGCTTTCCATCCACAGAGCAACGGCCAGACCGAGCGGACAAATCAGACACTGGAACAGTACCTTCGTTGTTTCACCACGCACCTCCAAGACGACTGGCTGGACGTCTTACCGACTGCCGAATTCGGGTACAACAATCAGGTACACTCATCAACTCGTTTTTCACCTTTCTTTGCCAACTATGGTTACCATCCTAGCACTCTTCCAGAGATGCCGCTCAACACTCCAGTTCCGGAGGTGTCAACCTGTCTGAGAGCCTTACGCGGTCAACTACGAACGTAGCGTTCATAGTTGACCACGTAAGGCTCTCAGACGAGTTGAGAGCCAGCAGTTGCGACTAGCCCAGCAGAACCAAAAGAAGTATGCTGATCGTGGTCGAAAAGAAGCTCCTGTGTATGAACCTGGGGATAAGGTGTTACTATCCACTGCTCATCTTCGTTTGGATTGTCTTTTGAAGAAACTGGGTCCTCGCTACATCGGCCCATTCCCTGTCCTCAGAATGGTTAACTCCGTGACTGCCTGTTTAACTCTTCCTCCTTCCTACAGAATCCATCCTGTCTTCCATGTGTCTCTCCTGAAACTCTGGCATGAGAATCCTTTCCCTGGTCGGAATACCAAACCACCTGCTCCTGTGCCCAAATCTGGAGAAGAGGAATACGAGGTCTCACGCATTCTGGACTCAAGACTCCAGTACGGCAGGTTGGAGTATTTGGTTCACTGGAAGGGATACGGTCCTGAAGAACGTTCTTGGGAACCAAGTGTCAACATCCATGCTCCTGCGATGGTTTTTGCCTTTCATCTCCGTAATACTTCCAAGCCGTCCGCTGGGCACACCCGGGGATCGTGCCTTGGTGGGGAGTCCTGTCATGCCCCGCTCTCGGCCCCGGCCACCATGTTGGGACACCTGCGGTACTCACCTGAATACCCTCGTGGCGAGTCGCTCCACGCTCTCTGCCCGCAAGCAGGAGAGAGCTCGAGGTCCACTCCACGCCGCCACCAGGATCCGAATTCCAGAAGCGCGCGCTCGCACGCGCGACCGCATGCCTCCCTAGAAAACGAACTTGGTACTCTGGCGCCTGCTGGTAACTTATGGGTACTGCATGACACCTGCACTGGAGATCCTCAAATGCCGCCAATTAACCTATCAAGTACTCAGGTATCCCAGCTCCACCTACGAGTCCCAGGTGAACGACGTTTTTATGATCCTCTGAGCCCTATTTAAACCTGCCACCTTTCTCAGTTCATTAACCAGGTTATACTGTGGTTCACAGCTTCAGTTATACAGTGTTCCCTCTTCGTCCTGTTCCAAGTGAATCCTGAACTCCAGACCCTGCATCCAGTCTTGCTTCCACGGTACCAGCTCCAGAACCTGCATTCAGTCCTGCCTCCACGGTACCAGCTCCAGATCCTGCGTCCAGTCCTGCCTCCACGGTACCAACTCCAGACCCTGCGTCCAGTCTTGCTTCCACGGTACCAGCACCAGATCCATCTCCAGGCTTGCTTCCATGGTACCAGATCTATCTCCAGGCTTGCTTCCACGGTACCAGATCCATCTCCAGGCTTGCTTCCACGGTACCCGATCCATCTCCAGGCTTGCTACCACGGTACCAGATCCATCTCCAGGCTTGCTTCCACGGTACCAGATCCATCTCCAGGCTTGCTTCCACGGTATCAGAGTCATCTCCAGGCTTGCTTCCATGGTACCGGCACCAGATCCATTTCCAGGCTTGCTTCCACGATACCAACACCAGATCCATCTCCAGGTTTGCTTCCACGGTACCAGATCCATATCCAGGTTTTCGGCCACGATACCAAGTCCAACTCCTCAACCCCGGTTTGTCTCAAGACCACAGCTCACGTTACCCTCTTCTACCACCCTTCGTTCTGGACTTATATTGTGCCCCTTCTAAATCCGAAGAACCTTACTCGCAATTCCCCGTTCTGGACTTTATACTTGCCAAAGATACCTTTGTGTTAATCTTTTGTTCTGGACTTATATTTTGTTTCATCCCAGTAAATACTCAACTGCTCATATACATCTCCTGGTCTCCTTCTTTGGCTTTCCATTGGGTTCCATACGCACAACACTACACAGGGGTCATAGCCTCTGCCCTTACAAACGCATAGAAAATATAACCGCAAATGTTCATGTGATAAAAGGTGAAAAAAACCACTTTACACGCTGCAGATGATTAAAAATTCAAGTTTTATTGCATTTTTTGTTATAATATACAGGCAGAATATGACGTATACATATAAAAATTATATATTACGAATCTGCCGAGTCTGCCGGAAAGAACGATATATAATATGTCTGCGTCGTATAGTAAAATATGTCTTCAAATCGGGTTTAAACATGATGAGCGAAAGCGGTAAAAATTAGCTCAGCACACAGCGGTGAAATGCCTCAGCAGTGAAAGGGTTAAAGGAACAGTGAGTTTTCCATAAAATAAGGGTTAAAAAGAAAAAAGAAAAATTCCTTCAAATATCATGCCCAGGAGGTCCCCATAACCTGCCTGTGAAGTGGCGGATTTGTAGGATGTATGGAAACATCGCCATCACAGACCCACACACGACACCTAGCACTTCCAGTCTGCATACAATGTATCAAATTCATGAGACCTGACTAATTAGAAGCACATGTTATTTCCAAACACTAATTAAACACCTGTTGTTTACGCCGTTTGAGAGCACAGGTCATTTAGAGGTGAGAATCTTTGCACCTTTCTTTGACATTAGTTTTTAATTCAATATCTAATAAACCATTGCTTATAATATTCTGCAGTAAAGAGTCTCTTTATTTCTAGATTTTTTTGTATTTTTTAAGCATTTTTTATACTTTTTTCAAATTTTTTTTTAACTCGAACCGAACACGCCAAAAAGTTCGAAGTTCGCGAACTTTCGAACTGCCGATGTTCGAATCGAACTCCAAACTGATCGAACCGAACAGCTCATCCTTACTCAGGATCCGCTAATTCCCTGTATACTCATATATAGAGCTCAGGAATGGATCCTCTAATTCCCCGTATACTCAGATATCGAGCTCAGGATCCGCTAATTCCCCGTATACTCATATATAGAGCTCAGGATCCGCTAATTCCCCATATACTCATATATAGAGCTCAGGATCCGCTAATTCCCCGTATACTCATATATAGAGCTCAGGATCCGCTAATTCTTCCCCGTAGAAAAAAAGAAAGTGTCATCTGCGCTCATTTCTATGTATTCCATGTACAACAAAACACTATGAGGTTTTTGTTTGTTTCAATGGCCATTGCAACGTAAGCTTACTCGCCACTTCAAGGCACCTCTTTATAGTGTGAGTACCTAACAAATGTAACCAAAAGGCCGCTCTACTGAGCAGCTCCAAGCCCCTCCTGCTGCTTTTCAGCTAAGGAGAGGCAGAGATATGGTGGGTTTTATTTATACATGCACCAAACACTTCCCATTTGGGATTAAAAACAAAAACATGGAAAGAGGAACAGCTGCAAAACGACGGACTGGTGTTACAAGCATAATATACATAAATACAGAAAAAATGGCGTCGCGCCCGTACTCACCGGAGCGGCTGCAACTGCCAGGAGTAACAGCCCAGTTACTGTATAAAACATAACAAGAATTTTTTTTTTTGTTATAATATACTATTATATTACTATTACTATTTGTTATAATATACAGGCAGAACATGACGTATACATATAAAAATGATATATTATAAATCTACCGAGTCTGCCGGAAAGAACGATATATAATATGTCTGGGTCGTATAATAAAATGTGTCTTCAAATCGCGTTTAAACATGATGAGCGAAAGCGGTAAAAATTAGCTCAGCACACAGCGGTGAAATGCATCAGCAGTGAAAGGGTTAAAGGAACAGTGAGTTTTTCATAAAATAAGGGTTAAAAATAAAAAATAAAAATTCCTTCAAATATCGTGCCCAGGAGGTCCCCATGACCTGCCCATGAAGTGGCGGATTTGTAGGATGTTTGGAAACATCGCCATCACAGACCCACACACGACACCTACAACTCCCAGTCTACATACAATGTATCAAATTCATGAGACCCGACTAATTAGATGCACATGTTATTTCCAAACACTAATTAAACACCTGTTGTTTACACCGTTTGAGAGCACAGGTCATTTAGAGGTGAGAATCTGTGCACCTAGACATTAGTTTTTAATTCAATATCTAATAAACCGTTGCTTATAATATTCTGCAGTAAAGAGTCTCTTTATTTCTCGATTTTTTTGTATTTTTTAAGCATTTTTCATACTTTTTTCAATTTTATTTTTTTCGAACTCGAACCGAACACGCCAAAAAGTTCGAAATTCGCGATCTTTCGAACTGCCGATGTTCGAATCAAACTCCGAACTGATCGAACCGAACAGCTCATCCCTACTCAGGATCCACTAATTCCCTGTATACTCATAAATAGAGCTCAGGATCCTCTAATTCCCCGTATACTCATAAATAGAGCTCAGGATCCTCTAATTCCCCGTATACTCATAAATAGAGCTCAGGATCCTCTAATTCCCTGTATACTCATATATAGAGCTCAGGATCCGCTAATTCCCCGTATACTCATATATAGAGCTCAGGATCCGCTAATTCCCTGTACACTCATATATAGAGCTCAGGATCCTCTAATTCCCCGTATACTCATATATAGAGCTCAGGATCCGCTTATTCCCTGTATACTCATATATAGAGCTCAGGATCCTCTAATTCCCCGTTTACTCATATATAGAGCTCAGGATCTGCTAATTCCCCGTATACTCATATATAGAGCTCAGGATCCGCTAATTCCTCGTATACTCATATATAGAGCTCAGGATCCTCTAATTCCCCGTTTACTCATATATAGAGCTCAGGATCTGCTAATTCCCCGTATACTCATATATAGAGCTCAGGATCCTCTAATTCCTTGTATACTCATATATAGAGCTCAGGATCCTCTAATTCCCCGTATACTCATATATAGAGCTCAGGATCCGCTAATTCCTCGTATACTCATATATAGAGCTCAGGATCCTCTAATTCCCCGTATACTCATATATAGAGCCAGGATCCACTAATTCCCCGTATACTCATATATAGAGCTCAGGATCCGCTAATTCCCCGTATACTCATATATAGAGCTCAGGATCCGCTAATTCCTCGTATACTCATATATAGAGTTTAGGATCCTCTAATTCCCCGTATACTCATTGTTGTGATGTTATATTCTGGTGCTGGTCAGTCCCTGTTCTTTCTCACAGCCGGCTGTGTTTACTATTTTCTTAGAAAACAAAACTACAGATTGAGAATCACAGATATCTGGAGAGAGGAATAACCATAGACACCAAATATAGGTTCTAAGTCTTTTAGTTGTTTCCCTCTGAAGAACCAAACACAAGGTCTCCTTAAGTACAAAATTGACGTCACAGTAACACAGTAAAAGACATCCTGTAATACCTGTAATTGGTTTAAGCTTTTGCCGCGTTTTCCAAACCATTTCAAACAAAAGAGCTGAGATACAATATGTTATTCAAATTAACCCTAGACAGTGAGAAGCTTTACAACATCCTGTTACACCTAATCAATGATCAGTTCCTTACATCAAAGAGAGCTTTTAGGCCGGTAACTTTTAGAGTCTTTGTGTCAGAAGGCCACAAGGATGTTGACTTAATGCCTCCTTCCTCAATAAATGCTGGAAGCCATAGTTGATGATCCTTCAAGGATTGAGGCAGTTGTTCAACATCTGTTTCCTACTCTGACTCAAAAGACTTCAAGATACAAAGAGTTTATCTGAGGATCAATTTGATATAAGAATACGCATACATAGAAAGATTAAAATATTCCTCAACATTCCCCTCTTTTATTGTAATCAAATAACAATAACTAATTTTAATTTTGTAACCCCCAACACGTCCTTTCAGCAGTAGAGAAAAAACCCTTCCCTTTAAATTGACACAGGCTGGGAAATCTCCAAGGGCACCAGGCATGAAGGACTATTCTGCCCTCCAGGTGTCAAAGGCTTACAAAACAATTAATACATGTTTTTTTAGGCATATTAACGCTAGATCTCGGATCTGAATGATATACACTAGAAGTGGCTACACATTTGCGTGATATTAACTGAAATAAACATTTAAAAATAGCAAAAATAACATATAGAAACAGTAAGAGTAAGATTACAACAAAAATTTAACCTAATATGCGTTTTCCCATATTTCCCAACCATCCTCCTAACCCTAGAGTCCAGTCAAAGTTACTAAAAGAATCATGTACTTTTCGTAGTCTACTCTGAACCTCATGCAGTTTATCAATATCATGATGAATACGTCCAGAATTATTAGAAATTAATATGCAGCATTCTGCTCCTACCCTCACACAAACCCCTCCCTCTGCGGCAAGTAAATAATCTAATGCCATACGATTTTGAAGGGCAACTGTTCTAATCTGTTCTTGTTCAGCTGTAAGCTGAAGAATGGCATCTCCACTATAATTAAAAGCTTCATCTACCATATCGACTAACAAATTAAGCTTATGATACAATGTAATTACACCAATGTTAGGAAAAAATCCTCCCAATGCTCTCTCAGAAATACCTGTCTTAACAGATATAGATGACTTGTTACTAAAAAGAGTCCGTCGAGATCGAATACGACCTAGAGGAAGAGTAGGTTGTCAGGTATATTGGAAGGGAAAAATTTAAATGGATGCCTGTAGCCATTTTGTTTTTAAAGACAGTCTTTTCTTTTTCACATTTCTCTAGTTTCATGGCTAGGTGAAATCTTTTTTTTTTTTTAGAAATACCAGTCATGAAGGAACCTTTAAATGTTTTTGTGTGAGATAATGCCCAAGCTAAGTGCTAGACCTGTCATAATTAAATTTATTGGTCTGTTTTAAGTCTTTAAAACAAAAATATATTTTGTCTTTTGGGTATAGGAAAATAAGAGTTAAAATCTTTGTAATGTAAAATATATTCACGAAATATATGTTTATAATCAAGGTATATTTTATTATATTTACAGTAGAAAATATATTATCCAATAAATATCGTATAAGTATATAATTGGTAAATAGATAATTACTGAAGAAGAGATTCTGTGAGTTAACTAGAGAGGAATGTAAAACTTTGAGAGGAGTGAGGAAATAAATCTAATTCTGACATAAGGAGACTAATTGTCTACACTGAGAGAAGAGAAGGTCTTTGTGTAAATTGACCTCGTGACACGAGATAAGAATAATAAAAATTAAAAGGTGGAATTAATTAAGAAGTGCAATACTGCCCTCTAGAGGATAGTAAATATTATATTTGATATAATAAGGATATTGTCTGTGACGTCAAATTGACTATAATTGGAGTACACAATGAGAGTCCAGGGCATTCCCGCATTCAGAGACATATACCACAATGCATTCAGATGTCCAGTACACATGAGGCATTCTGGCAGTCACGCAGACCATCGCTAAGTAAGCAGAGTCCAGGGCATTCCCGCAGATTCCAGGACATGAGGCATTCCGAGGCTAACACACATCGCTAGCAGACCATTCCAGGACAATGCACTCAAGACTCTCACCAAATCTCTAACTCACATGCATTGATTATCTGATATTGATAATTTTCACATATTCCAAAAACAATATTACATAAAGAATTCCAAGGCAGACTCATCAAAATCCAGATTGGAGAGGTAACGTATGAGAGCTATTTAAATTAAGGAATTAATGTAATTATATATATTTGTAGACTTTTTGCGACAAATAGACTGAGATTTCTCTGATTTTTTTGTTAGCTCCAAAATCTAAATATTTCTATTCTGCAGATAGAGATATGAAGAAGTGGACATAAGGATTTATCCTAAAAGAAACTGTTGTAAGTTTGATAATAAATATATATATTGAATTTGGAAATTACTGTGATTGAAATTAATAAGCAAGGAATTATATAACTAAAAATAAAAAGCAAAAGATTAGAAGTTTAATTCTCAAGATTAGGGGAGGATTCACTAAATAAGTTTTATTACTTATCATTCTAAATTAGCTCATCTTTTGTTGATCCATGTAGTATAGAGAGATATATATATATCTCTATAAGATCTAGCTGGTTAAATATTGTTTGCTGGGAAATGTATGTTTTATTAAGCAGAAATGTTTATTAACCATTTGTGTATTAGTTACTAACTGATAAGGTAAATGATATTAATCATATATGCAGTTACTAACAGGAGATACATATATTGTGAAGCTAGTTTTTATGTGTTGATGGATTGTGGTTTATAAATCTTTGTTTATGATATGAGATTTGAAACTTTTTTGTATACGTAATAAATATATATATGTTTTTATCCAATTATTGATTAGTGTATTCTTCAAAGCAAAACACAGACAATTAAAAGAATTTAGGAGAATTTCTAGGAAATATAAACGATTGATATTTGTGTCTCGTATAAGTTTCTTATAGAATAATAATCCCTGATATATTGGAGGCTTGGCTGAGAAGTCCAATATATAACGTGTTGTAGTCACGTGCAGAGATTATATCCGACAAGGTGAAGGGTATAACGCAGGAATGACATTACCCAGATAACAAACACCAGACCAATTGTCTTGTATAATCTTATAGGCCCAATTAACAAATCTATACTATAATTGAGTAAGGCTTGGCGTGTCCGTCGCCAAGCCCTACTCTGCGCATGCGCGCGCAACCAGCGGCGGTTGGTTGCGCGCGCATGCAACCGCCGCGGCACGAGCCGGTTGTGCGCTCGCCGCGGCGGTTACAAGATGCACACAGCAGCCGGGTAGAGGCTGCGCTCGCAGCCTCTACCCGGCTGCCATGCGCATCCATCCCCAAGCAGCGAAGGGAAAGTTCCCTCGCTTCCGCTCTTTGAAGGACCCAAGCCGCGGTCACGTGACCGCGGCTTGGGTCCTTCAACGACCGGAAGCGGGGAAACTTTCACTTCGCCGCTCGGGAAGGTAAGTATGAGGAGCTCATGGGGCGGCTGTCCGAATGCCGATAGAGCATTCGAACAGCCGCCCCATGTCTGGTCTGGGGTGAGCTGGGGGCATATAGCCATGAGAGGTGTGGGGCAATATCCGAGAGGTGGGGGGCAAATATCCATGAGCTGGGGCATATATCCATGAGAGGTGGGGGCCAAATATCCATGAGCTGGGGCAGTATCCACGAGCTGGGGCAGTATCCACGTGCTGGGGCAGTATCCACAAGCTGGGGCATTATCCACGTGCTGGGCAGTATCCACGTGCTGGGCAGTATATCCACGTGCTGGGGCATATATCCACATGCTGGGGCAGTATATCCACGAGCTGGGGCAGTATCCACATGCTGGGCAGTATCCACGAGCTGGGGCAGTATCCACGAGCTGGGGCAGTATCCACGTGCTGGGGCAGTATCCACGAGCTGGGGCAGTATCCACGAGCTGGGGCAGTATCCACGAGCTGGGGCAGTATCCACGTGCTGGGGCAGTATCCACGAGTTGGGGCAGTATCCACGAGCTGGGGCAGTATCCACGTGCTGGGGCAGTATCCACAAGCTGGGGCAGTATCCACGAGCTGGGGCAGTATCCACGTGCTGGGGCAGTATCCACGTGCTGGGGCAGTATCCACGAGCTGGGGCAGTATCCACGAGCTGGGGCAGTATCCACATGCTGGGGCAGTATCCACGAGCTGGGGCAGTATCCACATGCTGGGGCAGTATCCACGTGCTGGGCAGTATCATACGCACGAGGGGCAGTATCCACGTGCTGGGGCAGTATCCACGAGCTGGGGCAGTATCCACGTGCTGGGGCAGTATCCACGAGCTGGGGCAGTATCCACGAGCTGGGGCAGTATCCACGTGCTGGGGCAGTATCCACGAGCTGGGGCAGTATCCACGTGCTGGGACAGTATCCACGAGCTGGGGCAGTATCCACGAGCTGGGGCAGTATCCACATGCTGGGGCAATATCCACGAGCTGGGGCAGTATCCACGTGCTGGGGCAATATCCACAAGCTGGGGCAGTATATCCACGTGCTGGGGCAGTATCCACGTGCTGGGGCAGTATCCACAAGCTGGGGCAGTATATCCACGTGCTGGGGCAGTATCCACGTGCTGGGGCAGTATCCACGAGCTGGGGCAGTATATCCACGAGCTGGGGCAGTATATCCACGTGCTGGGGCAGTATATCCACGTGCTGGGGCAGTATATCCACGTGCTGGGGCAGTATATCCACGTGCTGGGGCATATATCCACGTGCTGGGGCAGTATATCCACGTGCTGGGGCATATATCCACGTGCTGGGGCAGTATATCCACGTGCTGGGGCATATATCCACGTGCTGGGGCAGTATATCCACGTGCTGGGGCATATATTTACGTGCTGGGGCAGTATATCCACGAGCTGGGGCAATATCCACGAGTTGGGGCATATATCCACGAGCTGGGGCAGTATATCCACAATAGACTGCCCTCTGGGCAGGCTTTCCACCTTGTAGATAATAAACACCAACAGGGAGGTGGACGCTTTCTACAGAAAAAGGAGAAACAGGCTACTTTCTACTTTCCGGCACGTCAATTGTTAAAAATATTGCCATACTAGAACTTACTACGGCCCATCGCAAAAGAGGAGACCTAAACGGAGCTGAACTGCGCATGTAGTGAGTAAGTACCGAACCATTATTACAATCAAATAATTAGGAATCTTTTTCCAATCAACTAACTTATTCACTTTCAAATTGCAAGATCGAGAATTATTGACATGTAAAGGTACATTGTAATCAAAAATAATAAGAGCATTTACAGGAGGCAAAACAGCAGAACGATTAGCGTGATTAACAAATGCTATGGCTCCAGTTTGAACTGAGCGAGCTAAATGCAACTTTATCTTCTTTGCTTCTGTTTGCATCTGAACATCAGTAAAATCAACAACAGGGTCTTGTTTAGAGCGGATCATTAAACTAATTGATTCGGCGGTCCATGGGGATCCTACAAAGGGATAACCATAGTTATGGCAATGTGGAGCATAACCGCAGATCCAGCATGAATCTGTGCGGTTCAGGGCTGTGTAAAGATTTCTTGCGATTTTTATAAAATGATTATCAAGTTCCCAAGAAGAATGAGATTGTGAGCGACGATACATCTTATTAGCAACTTGATTTGGGGAATTCTTTGGAGACATTGTTCCTGAAAATATAGCATATATGACGAAGATCACAAAGATCATGGCTATTAAACGGGAGCAGCAGTAGTAGATGGTACATTGGACAGCGAAGGAATCTGTGGTGCTTTGGTTAGGGATGGCATCTTCTTCAAGCGTCTTGCGTGTATCCATGCTTGATTATCTTCTGTTAGGACGGCGGTCCGGGTGACTGCAATCACTGTAGTTGGAGGACCATAGGGTGGATCAAAAACTCTCGCCTTGAAGAGGGACTTCACAAGGACTTGTTCTCCTGGTTGGAAAGGATGAGTTGGTTTTCCTGCGGGAACAGGAAGAGACAGATACATCACCATAGATGCCATTCAATTTGTCCACAAGATTCAAAACATATTCATCAATTACGACATTAAGGTCCCCGCTTACCATTGGGGCACCTTTTAGTTCTACACCATGGAGTGGGGAATGGTCTACCCATTAGAATTTCAAAAGGCGAATAACCCGTAGTCGAGCTAGTTGTCATTTGGATTTCAGCCAAATGGCTGGTAAATGGTCGGGCCAATTTTGACTTTTATCAAGACTTCCTTTCTAATCTATGGATTATAAATCTTTCCTTCATCATTGCCAACACCCCTCTTCGGCCGACATGTCCATAGCAATGGAATTGTCGGACGAGAAGCAGTGAAGAAGCCTGAATAAGATCTAGATCTGGCACTAAATGGGCCAGAGGCAAAATCAAATTATTACCTGCTCGCAGATGTTGAGTAACTATTTATTCAGTTTTACCAGGTTTCCGAATTGGATTAATTGGGCTATTGAATGGTGAAACAATTGGCTGAATTATAGATTTAGACAAGAGTTCAGCAATGACTGGTGCAAATCCTAATTTTTTATCTTTTGACAATGGATACTGTTTTATGTAAAATGTCACGGTTCCCAGATCCCACCACGCAGTACTTAACGCCCCACACTCCACAGAGCCCAGAAGCTACCAACAGAGTAGCCGTGAAAGATCTCTAACTGTCTGGTCCTTAGAATTGGCCAGGTAAACTAGCTAGACAGAAAGGGTTAACAACACGGGGAGTAGTCAGCCGAGCCAGAATCAGGAATACAGAGTTCAGAATGGTCAAATGGAATAGCCGGGTCGATATCAGAGCAGTAGCGTAGTACAAGAAAAAGTCTAGGGCAACAGAAGGCAGAATAGTCAGAAACAAGCAGAGGTCAATAACGGGTTAATTCAATATAGCAGTCAGGTACAAGGAGCTCAGGTATGGATAACCACGATCTGGCAACTGCTGAGAATACACTGAGGGTTTTTAAAGACCTTCACCAGGCCACGCCCCCCACTCAAGCCGCGCCTCATGCAACCACCTCCCTGCCTGTCTCCATTTAAACCGGGCTTTGGTCAGCGAGCAGCATCAGACATGCTGCCCTCAAGCACACAGGTAGGGCTGGAAGCTCCCAACGTTACATAAACAGGAGAAGAATCGGGTTTCAAAGTAGCTTTGTATGGGGTACAATTCAAAAAACCTGGGTCTGTGCTGCTGGCCGCCCACACAGCTGGAGACACAACTTTCAATTCATCCGGGATCTGAACAGTGCTAATGCCATGGAAAGCATTAGTTACGCTGGATGGCAAAGCAGGAGAAAACGGCACAAATTTTAGAGATTTCACATAGCCAAAACCTTGTTTCCACAAATCCACATTTCCCTCTGTATGCACACAAATTCGTGTCGGCCACACAGACATTCCTGTAATCTCCGTGTTAGTACCTTGAGAAAATTGTAAAGCTGGGAGTGGAGAATGTGTGAGTTGAGTTTGTGCAGAAGAGCTAGCACTCTGAAAAAGAACTCTTTCAAGGACAGAAACAGTGTCAGATGTTAGATACAGACAATTAGTATTCCTAGCAAAATCTGGTATATCAACAAATGCCGAATTGTCTAAGCCAAAACAATCATATTCCAGACATGGAAATTCAGAACTGAAACCTGAAAAAACAGCGTGTATCAGAACACCACTTTTAGAGATAATTTCAAGAATCATTCCCATCTCAGCCATTAAATCACGACCAAGCAAATTGACAGGACAATTAGGAATGATTAGAAAAGAGTGATATAACCACAATTTGCGATTCGTAAGGCTGCATATGGGAAGACGCGCGGTTTTCATACACTCAAATGGAACGCCTTCCACGCCAACAGACATCAAGCTTTCACTACTCAGAGATCCCTGATACAATTTGCCAGACAAACTGGAACGAGTCGCTCCGCTATCCACTAAAAAATCATAAATGTGACCATCCACAGATAGAGAAATAATAGGAAGTTGATCCCATTTATCAGAGAGCTGAGTAGCTACAAATGCAAGTGTTCCTTGCTGCTAGGGATGTGCGTTTCGGAATTTCGGATTTTCACGAAATTTCCCGATTCGTGTTTTCGGATGCGGCCAAATTTCCGAAAATTTTTAGATCCGAAAATGGCAGATCCGAAAAGTTTTCCGAGCCGAAACGAAATATTTTCAGAATTTTCGAATGGACTTGAAATGTGTCAAATCGAAATTTATTGCTTTGAAACGAGGAGAACAGACGTTCTGAAAAAAACGAAAATTTCCGAAGTTACGAAAGGTCGATACAAAAAAACGAGCAACGTGACACGGAAATACGAAAAACGGTCGAAAATCCGAAAACATGTATAATTCCTAAAAACGAAAAATTTCGAAATTACGAAACGTCGATACAAAAACGAGCAAAGTGACATGAATATACGAAAAACGGTTGATATTCCGAAAAATATGTACACGAAAAACGAGTCGAGCCAAACCGAATCGAAACAGAAATCGGTCGAAACGAGCCGAATCGAAACGTTTAAAAATCCGAAAAATCTAACCGAATCGAACCGAAAAAAAAATCGGTGCACAAGCCTACTTGCTGCCGGCAATCCTAGCGTTGACTATTGTTGTTCCATTGAATAGGGAATTGAACAGAAAGAGGGGCTGGGGGGGGGCAGCTGCCAGAGATTGAGATGGCGAAAAAGAATGTTAGGATTAAAGGCATCACGACGAGCATCTAATTCCTTAGCCAAATCAGTTGGATTATCATCTGCATATTTCAAAACCACTGACAACACAAATCGATAATCAGGACCACCAAATTGCTGGTCTTTTGTAACTCGCTTAAGATAATTAATCGCACCCTCTGGGAATTTATAAGGATCTGGACATTTATTGCCTAAAAAAATTAGATGTTCTGCAGAAGGAGGTTTAACCATGACGGTATCACCAATTACAACATATGGCACGGCAGAGGTAGGTTGGGTTGTACAGTAATAATTCCATTTTCTTCATCATCACTGTCTCCATCTATCTTTCCTTTACTTCGTAAAGCATAATCAGAATGTTCAACCACTGAACTAACAGCTAAACTCGGTAGACTTGTGCACCGATTTTTTTTTTCGGTTCGATTCGGTTTGATTCGTTCGGATGTTTAAAATTTCGATTCGGCTCGTTTCAGCCGATTTCTGTTTCGATTCGGTTCGGTTCGGCTCGTTTCTCGTATACATTTTTTTTTCGGAATATCGACCATTTTTCGTGTTTTCGGGTCACTCTGCTCGTTTTTTGTATAGACTTTTCGTGATTTCGGAAATTTTCGTTTTTTCCGGAACGTCTGTTCTCCTCGTTTCAAAGTGTCTAACTCTATTCGTTTTGACGTAAACTACTATGGTTTACTTTTTTTATACTTTATATCTTTTTTATAATAAATTTTTGGTTTGTTTTTCGTATCCGATAATTCATTCCGTCGATACGATAATTCTGGCGATTCTATCGTTTTTTTTTTTTATTAAATAAAGATCCTTTTTTTCTTATGAATAATTGAATATACATTTCACAACTTTATTTAATCATATTAAAATGGTATGAAAGCCAAGGAACAAAAAAAAATGAACAAAACGATTTAAAAAACGCTAAACTGACCCGAATGCCACAAGAAACAAGTGATACGCATTTACAAATACAAAATTTACAGAATCAGCGATATAACCGATAATAGTTAAATATACGATGTCCAGAATTACCGAAATGGAACCGAAATCACGAATGGAACCGAAATCATGAATAGAGCGAAAATAAATTTCGATTTGACACATTTCAAGTCCATTCGAAAAATCCGAAAATTTTTCGTTTCGGCTCGGAAAACTTTTCGGATCTGTCGGTTTTCGGGTCCGATCCGATTCGGAAATTTGGCCGAATCCAAAGACGCGAATCGGGAAATTTCGTGAAAATTCCGAAATTCTGAAACCCGAAACGCACATCCCTAAAACTCGGTACAACAACAGAACTCACAGCGCCAGGAGCAGACAATTACCTACTCTAGGCTGTCCATCATCAGACACATACTTATGACGTCGCTTTCCATGAAGAACACTTACAGCAGCTATTTCATCATCTATACCATCATTTACATTATCTCTCAAAGAAGCCAAATTAGGATATAACTGGACTGGATTAGCAAGTGGTACACAAGGATCACTATATGGTGGAGGAGACATTACTGCTGGCTCAGGGTTGTGCGAGTCAGTGACAGAAGAAGACCACAACAAAGCACATTGCAACCAACCCTGGGCAGCATTTTCCATATAATTCTTATTCCATAATGGATCCGGTCCAGGACCAAATGGACCTGCATTAGGTAAACACATACCTTTCAACATGTCTAAATGATAACTAGAAAAAGAACCAATACGTGGCCATGGATTATCAATTACATAACCAAAACGCACAAACCAGTTATGAAGATTATCACAAGAAGGTTCAGTATAAAATTCACTAATTAAATCTCTTACATATTCCTTGGGCGTCTGATCAGGTTTGGGGCTGGCAGACTTAACTGCAGGAGTTCTATTTCTCGCATTTTTCGGTACTTGTTTATAGCTTTTAAAAGTAATAGGTAAAGAATATGCATTAGACTTACTGTGGGATGATCCCATTATAACAATACTCTAACTCAAACTCATGTGTTCCTGTGGAAGACAGCAAAATCACTGAGAAAAAATTCCACACAAACACACAGTTACTAACTCGGATACTATCTGCTAAAATACACTTTAAAAGGATAATCTTGAGACTAGTCCGCAGCTTATAAGATATCTGCAGCTCATAATGGATAATTAAAATTCAGTGAGACTATATCCTGGGACCACGAATGGAAAAATATAGAAAAGAAGCAGCAAAGAAAATGAAGAAGGATCCCAGGCTTATTGTGGTATTATAGGCAGACCAGACCCCACAAAGGAAATATATAACAAAGCAGAATATTAATGCATCAATCAGTACCGGCTGGGTGGAGTAGAGCCTGTGGAGTCATGGGTTCGATCCCAGCGAGCAACCTCTCCAGTAAGTGTCCTTGGCAAGACACCTAACGGTACAGACTCGCCACCCAGGACATACTTGAAAACGAGAGAAATCTCAATGTATCCTTCCTGGTAAAATCCTTTCTCAATACAGCATAGCGCATAAAACAAAACAAGACAAATAATGACAAAAACAAAAAGTTTGATTCCAATTTGTAGTTTCATACCCTCTAAACCATACGCAGGACTTTATACCCACTAAACCATACGCAGGACTTTATACCCACTAAACCATACGCAGGACTTTATACCCACTAAACCATACGCTGGACTTTATACCCATTAAACCATACGCAGGACTTTATACCCACTAAACCATATGCAGGACTTTATACCCATTAAACCATACGCAGGACTTTATACCCACTAAACCATATGCAGGACTTTATACCCACTAAACCATACGCAGGACTTTATACCCACTAAACCATACGCAGGACTTTATACCTACATAAAATACAGAGGAAACTAGACTTCCGACCAACACCACAATACATCCACAATCAAAAAACACCCCGTGGGTTCTTAAATATCAGAGAAATTAAAAAGGCAAGAAGACAACACTAAACATGACGTGTTCTTACCTTTAACTTCAAGATATTCGTCCACTTCTGCGACACCAAATTGTTATGATGTTATATTCTGGTGCTGGTCAGTCCCCTGTTATTTCTCACAACCGGCTGTGTTTACTATTTTCTTAGATAACATAAAATTACAGATTGAGAATCGCAGATATCTGGAGAGAGGAATAACCACAGACGCCAAACATAGGTTCTAAGTCTTTTAGTTACTGCCCTGTGAAGAACCAAACACATGGTCTCCTTAAGTACAGAAAATGACGTCACATTAACACAATAAAACACATCCTGTAATATCCAAGCTTTTGCCGCGTTTTCCAAACATTTCAAACAAAAGAGCTGAGATACAATATGTTATTCAAATTAACCCTAAACAGTGAAAAACTTTACAACATCCTGTTACACCTAATCAATGATCAGTTCCTTACATCAAAGAGAGCTTAGGCCGGTAACTTTAAAGTCTTTGTCTCAGAAGGCCACAAGGATGTTGACTTAATGCCTCCTTCCTCAATAAATGCAAGGATTGAGGCAGGTGTTCAACATCTGTTTCCTACTCTGACCGAAAAAAGGATCAATTTGATATAAGAATACGCATTCATAGAAAGATTAAAATTCCTCAACACCCGTATACTCATATATAGAGCTCAGGATCCTCTAATTCCCCGTATACTCATATATAGAGCTCAGGATCCTCTAATTCCCCGTATACTCATATATAGAGCTCAGGATCCTCTAATTCCCCGTATACTCATATATAGAGCTCAGGATCCTCTAATTCCCTTTATACTCATATATAGAGCTCAGGATCCTCTAATTCCCCGTATACTCATATATAGAGCTCAGGATCCTCTAATTCCCCGTATACTCATATATAGAGCTCAGGATCCTCTAATTCCCCGTATACTCATATATAGAGCTCAGGATCCACTAATTCCCCGTATTCTCATATATAGAGCTCAGGATCCGCTAATTCCCCGTATACTCATATATAGAGCTCAGGATCCTCTAATTCCCCGTATACTCATATATAGAGCTCAGGATACACTAATTCCCCGTATACTCATATATAGAGCTCAGGATCCTCTAATTCCCCGTATACTCATATATAGAGCTCAGGATCCGCTAATTCCCCGTATACTCATATATAGAGCTCAGGACCGCTAATTCCCCGTATACTCATATATAGAGCTCAGGATCCGCTAATTCCCCGTATACTCATATATAGAGCTCAGGATCCGCTAATTCCCCGTATACTCATATATAGAGCTCAGGATCCACTAATTCCCCGTATACGTATATATAGAGCTCAGGATCCTCTAATTCCCCGTATACTCATATATAGAGCTCAGGATCCGCTAATTCCCCGTATACTCATATATAGAGCTCAGGATCCTCTAATTCCCCGTATACTCATATATAGAGCTCAGGATCCTCTAATTCCCTGTATACTCATATATAGAGCTCAGGATCCTCTAATTCCCCGTATACTCATATATAGAGCTCAGGATCCTCTAATTCCCCGTATACTCATATATAGAGCTCAGGATCCTCTAATTCCCCGTATACTCATATATAGAGCTCAGGATCCACTAATTCCCCGTATACTCATATATAGAGCTCAGAATAGATGGATATGAGACAGTTCGATGATGTGATCATGTCACGAGTCATTGTGTGGGGTTTCAGGTTTGAGCCCAATGTGCAGTATAAACAAAGTGGAGTGAGGCAGATATACATATGGGTTCAAGAAACATAGAAACATAGAAACATAGAAAAATGTAGGCAGATAAGAACCTTTCGGCCCATCTAGTCGCCCAATTACATGGATACTTTACCTGGATTTATCTTTTGTTTAGGATAGCCTTATGCCTATCCCACGCTTGCTTAAATTCAATTACTGTTTTGGCCTCTACCACTTCTACTGGAAGACTATACTGGAAGAAATAAAAGGTTTTTACACGAGAACAATATGAATAAACCAAAGGGACACTGAATGATAAGGGAGTATAGGTTTCTGGGTGAGTCAGGAATGAGACGGATTAGATACACAGGACAGAACACACCAAGCAGACAGGACAGGAAAGGGGTTGACAAACAGGTGGACAAGACAGGACCTGAGACTGAACACAAGATACACAGAATACTGAAATCAAGACAAAGAGGGCAGGACAGGAAGAGGGCTGACTATAAACAGAAATCAGGAGACACAGAAACTAAAGAACACAAGGAGACTTACTGAATATAGGACAGAACAAGGAGGGAGTTGAGGACCAGGAGACACAGTGTGTTGAAGTTCATGCACAATATGGGCATCTAGGCGAGGTCTCCAAAAAGGGGCAATCCAAGAGAATGGTCAAAGTCCTTGCATGGGTCTGGCAGACGACTGGCAGAATAGTGGTCAATGTCCTTTGCAATAGTCAATAATCAGAAAGCACAGGGAAAGAAATGGAGAGTAGCAATGGAGGGTCACAGTGGGAATCCAAGAACATGAATGGAGGATCAGAAAAGAATATCATGGTGGGAGTCAAGGAACATGAATGGAGGGTATCAATAGAAGGTCACGGTGAGAAGCCAGGAATAGGAATGGACGGTCACAGTGGGATATCAGCACAGAGTAGAGGTTTACCTCACGCAGGTCAGACACAATGAGAGATTTCAATGCATAAGCCATCTCCTTAGGGTGGTGTGTGTCTATACAGGAGGCGAGAAAAAGAAGGGTTTGTGAGGGTCCTGAAAATGAACAACAGCACTAGTGGCCTTCTCTGCCTTGTGAGACCTGAGCGAGCCCCACTGCAGAGCAGGCCAATAGTGCCATTGCTTGTTCTCAGGACCCTCACAAACCCCTTTATCTATAAAGGAAGTCCAGGCCCAGTCCACACCTGAAGCTGGAGAGGAGAGGGGAAACCTGGCGTGGACTCCTGGGCACCTGAACACCAAACAAGACAGGGGTGAAATCACACGCGCTGAGACTATTTTGCTACACTGTCATTTTCACAGTGAATAAAGATTATGTTCCTTAGTGTCCTTTGACCCAATATTTTACCTTTCAGGGATAAAATCCGGTCTGGGATCATACATGGACGAGGGTTGCTGGAGTTTTATTAAGAAGCAACTCCAGATTTGCCCTTTTTACGGCGCCGGCGCGAGGGCCGTGACAGATCAGCCCAGACACTATGATCCAGATCTACAGCACCCAAAGCAAACCCTGTCTCTTACAGGACTCAGAGCGAAGTGTCAGGGACATCTAAGATGACTGAGTTGTTGAGGCTTCAGTGATGTGTGTGAGGAAGGTGTATCTTTTTTTATTGTCTGTATTTTTGCTCAGGATGAAACTGAGCAGAATATTCCTGTGTGATTCCAGACACATTGTGCTTCCTCTAATCGTTCCTCCACAAGATCCGGCCGTCCAGGTAACCTGTGATAATGAATCCACTCACAGCCAGGGATCCGCTGAGCCAGAGGATCCTGGATCTAACTCTGGAGATGATCTTTCTGCTGACTGGAGAGGTAAGAGATTCCATGAGATTCCATATTGCTGCTGATATTAAATCCCCCTGGAGCTGTGTGACCCAGGAGACATTTCAGAGGCAGATCAGTAGTAGATTCATGTGTAAATAAAGGTTCCAGCACACCATACAGCACACTATGGAGATAACACACTGACACATACACAAAAGCATGGGGGGCCCAGGGGGGCGACATGTTTATACCTCTCTATATTGGGGTCACTCTCAATGTTTAGGGTCATATGGTGGTGAAGATCCATGAGATGGTCAGTGACAGCAGCCGTCACCAAATATCAGAAGGACACGGCAGGAGCCAAAGCTTCAATACGGAGCCTCCACCTCACTCAGGAATCCATGAGCAAAACCATGAGAAGATCCTGGAGCTGAGCAATCAGATCATCCGTCTGCTGACTGGAGAGGTGAGGCTGCTGGGAATGGGACATTATACGCTAACACCAAGGCATGTGTCTGGATGGTGACTGTGTCATTGTGTGTGTCAGGTTCCTATACGCTGTGAGGATGTCACTGTCTATCTCTCCATGGAGGAGTGGGAGTATGTGGAGCGACACAAGGAGCTCTATGAGGACGTCATGATGGAGGATCACCAGCCTGTTATTACATCGGGTAAGAGATGCTTTAATTCTCATAATGTTTGTGTCCAATCCCAGAGCAACGTGTCCCAATAATCCCCTGAAATGTTGGCTGTGCCGTGTAATAGACGTGTTCCTGAATGAACGTCTCACGTGTTCATGTGATTTTCCCTCCAATAGATAAATCTGTATGGGGTGAATTTCACGCTGCGGTTTCTTTATGGGATATTGGATGTGAAAATGGAAGTGAAATTCTAAGCAATAATGTGGAAAAGGATCTGAACAAGACGAGAAAAGGACGAGCTGAATCTACAACATACACAGAGCGAGAATCTCTGGCGTCTGAAGAAAGACACGTCCCAGAGAAAGAGATTTATCCAATCACAGAACCCCCAGAATATTCACCCCCTGATATTAAGGAGGAACCGGCCTCATGTGACGAAGGAAATCTCACAGACAGTGACATGTATGAACCCCCAGAACATACACAGACTGAATATCCATCTACTGACATTAAGGAGGAATCACCCACATATGGAGAAGGAAATCTCACAGACAGTGACATGTATGAACCCCCAGAACATACACAGACTGAATGCTCAGCTGATAATAATGGAGAATATGTAAAATCCAATCCAAACCCAGTGGAAATAAACCATAGCGAGTCCTTAATAGAATCCAGAAAGCCAGATCACAGGATATATTATACAGATCCCCTTACTCAGAATTCAGTTTATAAAGGACATTCAGCGTCTTCTTCTGAAATGGGGAAAGTCTCATATTCTGAGTCTGACCCTGTGATACATGAAACAAGTTACAATGAAAAACAACCATTTTCAGCAATGTTTAGGGGAGAGAATTCTGCCCCAAAATTAGTCCTTACCCTCCAACATGTTCACACCCTAGAGCAACCATTCTCATGCTCTGAATGTGGGAAACATTTTACAGACAGTATTGCTCTTAAAAAGCATCAAAGGATTCACACCGGAAACACACAGATTAAATGCACTGAATGTGGGAAATGTATCAGTCATGCCTCAAATCTTGCAAAACATAAAAGAATTCTCACAGGAGAAAAAAACTATTTAAATGTGATGAATGTGGAAAATGCTTTACCCATGCCTCATCTCTTGCAAGACATAAAATGATTCACACAGTATAAAAACCTAACGGCTTAGATTCATTGCTTATAATGGAAATTGTTTTACCTGCTGGACTTTTCTTATTCAGCATGTGAGGACTCATACTGTGAAAAGCATTTATAAATAGTTACAGTTACAGGTGCTTATACAACGCCAACAGATTCTGTAGCTCTTCACAATGGGAAGCACAAACAGGTGACGTAATAGATAATAAAAGATAATGAACAGATGACCCTGCCCATAGGATAATTGTCCTGCTGAAACAACCCTTAATACAAGTGCACAGCCAGACATACCTTGAGTTTATAATCTAAGGGACTGAGCTAAGTGAAACAAAAGGGAGCAGGGGAGAGTGGAGATAATTACCAGAGAGCGTAGAGCAGACACTGCTTGATGATAGACCAAGAGCTTGGGCATGATAAGGTTAAACAGAGAGGAGTGAATCAGCTGTAAAAGGAGCTAATATAAATGGGATAGGGGCTGGGTGGATCAGGCGGTGGGGACGGCAGAGGTGAGGATGGAGGTGAATGGGATTGTGGGAAAGAAAATACAGAGAAGACCATTGCATGAAGGAATTTACAACGGAGAAACAGACCAGACAGGATAAAAAGAGCACAAAATTAAACAACGGAAAAATAGAGGGAAAGGAGCAGTGGCGTAGCGTGGGTTGTCAGCGCCCGGGGCCAGCCAAGAATTGTGCGCCCCCTCCCCCAACCTGTGGACACGTTATCGATATTGCCCCAGCTCTCACATGAATATTGCCCCAGCTCACACATGGATTTGCCCCAGCTCACATATGGATATTGCCCCAGCTCACACATGGATATTGCCCCAGCTCACACATGGATTTGCCCCAGCTCACACATGGATTTGCCCCAGCTCATGGATTTGCCCCAGCTCACACATGGATATGCCCCAGCTTATGGATACTGCCCCAGCTCATGGATTTGCCCCAGCTCATGGATATGCCCCAGCAAATGGATTTGCCCCAGCACATGGATTTACCCCAGCTCATGGATTTGCCCCAGCTCATGGATTTGCCCCAGCTCACACATGGATTTGCCCCAGCTCATGGAAATGCCCCAGCTCATGGAAATGCCCCAGCTCATGGAAATGCCCCAGCTCACACATGGATTTGCCCCAGCTCATGGATTTGCCCCAGCTCATGGATACTGCCCCAGCACATGGATTTGCCCCAGCTCATGGATTTGCCCCAGCTCGCACATGGATTTGCCCCAGCTCATGGATTTGCCCCAGCTCATGGATTTGTCCCAGCACATGGATTTGTCCCAGCTCATGGATTTGCCCCAGCTCTCACCTGGATATTGCCCCAGCTTTGGATCCAGCAGCGGTTGAGGGGACCCAGATGCCGGGCAGCGGGAGTGCCTGCCGGCTGCCCGGTCCTGAACAGCGTGCGAGTCCGTCCTGTTGAAGGGGAGGCGGCTGCGTGCGTGCGCAGGTCATGCGGTCCGGCCAGTCAGGTGGTACAGAGACTCAGTACCACCTGATTAGACGGACCACGTGACCTGCGCCTGCACGCAGCCGCCTCCCCTTCAACAGGACGGGCTCACTGTTCAGGACCGGGCAGCCGGCAGGCACTCCCGCTGCCCAGCATCTGCGTCCCCTCAACCTGCGGGCCCTTGGGCGGCGCCCGAGGGCCCGGCGGGTCAGTCCGGGCCACAAGTTTTAGGGCGCAAATTTCTTTTGAAATTATGCTCCCCTAAGAAAACTGCGCCCGGGGCCACGGCCCCCCCCAGGCCCCCCCCACGCTACGCCACTGGAAAGGAGTAAAATACATAAACTGGCAAACAGGATAAAACATTAATGGAGCAGAAACAATGTGGCAAAAGTTGTGTTGATTGAAGAATACCTTGCTTGTTACAGAAGGGAAGTTTGGGGGGGGGGGGTTCTGGCTTGTTCAAAAGATAAACTGGAAAAGGAATAACAAGTACATATTAAATGAAATGTAAATTTCCAATAAATTTCAATCCTTTACATGGTGTAAGTTTATTTTATAAGAAGTCACAGGTGAGTAGCAGAAAGCACACAAGTGAATATATGTATATAACTCTCGTAAATGCAGCTAAATCTATGCATAGAATTCCTGTAAATCCGGCTAAATAGGCCGTAACACATTACTATAAAATAAACACGGCGTAAACACATTTATTCCAGCATTAAAAGCAAAAAGCCAGACGGCTCACTCACAAGAGGAGCAACACAACATAAAAGATTTATAGATGTGGAAAAACAGCATAAATTGCTCCAGAAGTCACCGTTCACTTTCACAGGGAGTCCTCCTCTGCAGAAGCATTCCAGACTTCAAATCCACCTTCCCCGTCTCCAGAAACCCATTGGAGAGGCCGAGCTGGACAAACGTTCTGGGGACTCCAACACAACGGACTAATGGACCCCCCAATATAACACAGAGCAAACAGGAAAACATTACAGGGTCTCAATAAAACAAACAATAATAAAAGTCTGTAATAAGTACTTTAGAGCGCGACGCGTTTCATCCATAAGACTTCATCTGGAGCTATGGATTCCTCTACAATCTGCCATTATACACCCTCAAACCTGTATAAAAATATACCATGTGTTTGTGCCGGTTTGGTTTGAAGTTATTGCACATTAAATTTTAGATTGTGTGACCTAAACCCCGCCCACTTTGCACCCCATGTTATTAAAATTTAAGAATATACCATTTGTGCAAGAAAATAAAAAAATATTAAAATGAATAATTAAAAAATAAATAACATTTGTGCAGGTTTGATGTTTGAGATATTGGACGTTCAGTTCTAGATTATGTAAACACCCACTTTGCTCCCCATGTTATTAATCTTTAAAGACACACATACCATGTGTTTGTGACGATTTGGTTTAGGAGATGCTGCACATTATGGGCTCGATTACACGCTCGGCCACGTGAGGAAACACGGACGTGGCTAGTTTTAACCCACTAGTTCCCATCAAATACCTGATCAAATCCCAGCAATGCTGCTGAAAATCAGTGCGCCAGCAATTGCAAATCCTGTCGCAACCCTAATAAATGAATCACTGGCGACTGGATACTTACCCAAGCTCTGGAAGACTGCGAGAGTGGTACCTATCCATAAAAGTGGTGACAGTACTTTGGTATCCAACTAACGTCCAATATCACTGCTCCCTGTAGTGTCAAAAATTTTGGAAAAATGCGTCTACACACAATTACGTGATTATTATCAGTATCAGAACTACTTAACCCCGGATCAATCCGGCTTTCGTCCAAATCACTCAACTACAACCGCCCTTTTAAAAGTCTGCAATGATATCCAGGCTGGGATGGAACAAGGAAACCTAACTGGAGCATCTTCCTTGATTTTGCCAAGGCCTTTGACACGGTAGACCATGGCATCTTGTTAGAAAAACTTAAAAACTCTGGCATTGGTGATCGCACGCTAACCTGGTTTCAATCCTATGTATCCGTCCGATCACAATATGTGTCAATTTCTGGCAGCTCCTCCCTCCCGCTCCCAGTCACTTGCGGTGTACCCCAAGGCTCAATACTAGGCCCCCTGCTATTCACAATATTCATAAATGATCTGCCCAACGTCTGCAAAGCCTCAACTGTACATATGTACGCAGACAACACTGTGATCTATACCAGCAAACCAAATCTCCCGCAGCTGGAGGTCGTGCTGCAAGAACAATTCACAGAGGTAGAAAAGTGGATCAAAAACAACAAACTTTTTTTAAATACTGACAAAACTGTAACGATGCTCTTTGGAACAGCACCTAAACTACACAAATTGCAAAATCCCCATCTATGTGTTGGGACAAAATCAAATGGCACGCTGACCACAGTCACTGCTCTCAAATATCTAGGTATGTGGTTGGACCCTAATCTATCCTTTGGCCCCACATCGAAAGACTCTCATCTAAACTTTACCCCAAACTAGGTGCCCTGTACAGAAACAAATCCTGCCTGAGCCCCGCGGTAAGAAAGCAGATTGTACAACAAATGCTTATGCCGGCTATTGATTACGGAGATGTAGTGTATGCAGCCGCCCCGCAAACACACCTTCAGAAACTTACTACATTGTATAACTCCTTCTGCCGCTTTGCATTACAATGTAACTACATGACCCACCATTGTGACATGTTAAAAGAGCTAAACTGGCCATCGCTGGAATCTAAACGCACCCTTCACCTCTCCAACCTGGTGTTTAAGAGCTTTTCTGGGAAGCTGCCACCCTACCTGAATAGACTGCTTCCCCAAGCAGCTCCCTCGTCCTATAACCTCCGATCCAGGACCAGCACCTTACTTGCAATACCACAATACAAAAAGACAGCCATCAAATCTTCCCCCAGTCTTATGTCACTCAAGAGCTCCTTACTAACATACCTCAATACAGAATGCACCTGTAAACATGTAACCCAGTGACTATATACAGAATGCACCTGTAAACATGTAACATAGTAACTATATACAGAATGCACCTGTAAACATGTAACATAGTGACTATATACAGAATGCACCTGTAAACATGTAACACAGTGACTATATACAGAATGCACCTGTAAACATGTAACATAGTAACTATATACAGAATGCACCTGTAAACATGTAACATAGTGACTATATACAGAATGCACCTGTAAACATGTAACACAGTGACTATATACAGAATGCACCTGTAAACATGTAACACAGTGACTATATACAGAATGCGTCTGTAAACATGTAACATAGTGACTATATACAGAATGCACCTGTAAACATGTAACATAGTGACTATATACAGAATGCACCTGTAAACATGTAACATAGTGACTATATTTCCTACCTATTTATTTTTCTGTTAATCTGTATATTTGTGTTGTTTTTCAATATCTTGCATTGTATTACTTTGTATTTCTGTAACTGTAACACTTCAATGTTCTCGAACCCAGGACATACTTGAAAACGAGAGAAATCTCAATGTATCCTTCCTGGTAAAATCCTTTATAAATAAATCACAAACCATGCGCAATTGATGAGATAAAGGCATAGATTTCACACGTTGTGCGCCACATTTTTTTCTCCCATAGAATAGCATAGAACTGGCGTTGCTAGTATTACAATATAGCCCTGCAACAGTCAGGCGGGGGGGGGGGCTATGAATTGCCATCCCCACTGCATGCATGACGGAGGCGTGTAAGATTGGCAATCTCAGAAGGGGAAGCTGAGTGGATGAACAGTTTTCGGGCGCGCACGCGCATTGCATTGGTGCTATTTAGATTTAGGCACAGCGTGGGAAACATTGTGATGAAGTCCAGGAGCAAAACCACAGCGCGTGGAGGGGGCTGAGGGCCACGATTGGGACTAGGAGGGACTGGAGCAGCTGCTTGCATGTGTGCGGGAGGCTGCACTCAGTAATAGCATGGAGCTGATGTAACGCTCCATGCTTCAAACCCCAAGAGACTTCATGTTCAATTTATATCGTGTGTTTTTAAATATTTTACATCGTTTGGTTTTAGTTTAATTTAGTTTAGTGTAAAATGGCGTAACTTTAGTTTTAAAAATACTTATATTCCTGTAGGTAAATGTGTTTTTGTGTATACAGTAAACAAGCTTTACTGCTGGGGTAGAGGTCGAGAGATGCCTGCTGATGTGCGGCCTTGGAGTGGTTCGTCGGCGGTATGACAAGCTGGATGAGACCCGGGAGGGGAGGCCCCGGATGCGACCTGGTCGGTGAGGGCCATACCTGATGATCGTTACATTGCAGTACCAGGGATGTCCATACTCGGAAAACAAAGATGCAGATGCAATGGACGTCTTGTAAATGGACTGGATCCAAAGTCGATTACGAGATTTGAAGTGTTCCCACCTGGCTCTATATGCGATAAAGTGGACATTATTGTTACAATGAAGTCGAGGAAACAAATCTGTGTTAATCCAAACTCTAAAATGGTTAAAAATATACTTTCTGGTTTGACCAAGAACGGGGATAAACCACAGGGTTAAATCAATGGAAGGAGATTGAGACAGTCCAGAGACTGCCTATGTTATCGCTTTGGACCTCAGCATATATACATAAAAGGTTCAAAATTGCAGCAAGAATACTGAACATATATAAACCTGATTTAAGCATATATACTCTTTTACTGGACACAATATAACAGAATAGTACTAAATAAATGTATTCATAATAGAATAAAAAAATGTTCAGCCGCAAGGTATTGTAACCATGTCTATATTGTGCCCATTGTTCAGTGCTGTGAAATATTCTGGCGCTATATAAATAACGTATAATATTGGTGGCCCCCGGCCTCTTGCTTTTGAGGTTCTTTCAGTTTGGGGGGCTCCCTATGGTGTTTTGTGTGGGCATATACTTGCTAAGTGTACAAAAAAATAAAGAGGAATTTGTGACTTAAATAAATAGGAGCCTAGGTGGGCCACTTGGGCTTTTCGGTAGAGGTGGTCTCCGTGGGGTGGTTTCTTGTCCGTCGTGGTGAGAAGTTTGCAGATGGGGCCGGTGCCTCATATTGTGTTTATCCATTTGGGGGGTAACGACATGGGTACAGTCTCACTTGGGATTTTGGATTGGGGTTGCAGACTCATCTCCATTAGGGATGAGCTATTCGGTTCAATCGGTTAGGAGTTCGCATCGAACATCGCCTGTTCGCATGTTCGCGAACTACGAACATTTCCGCGTGGTTGCCGCATGTTCGCCCACAATGCACCACAATGCACTTTCCCACTGGCCTGAAGCTTGTTATTGGCTACAGCCTTGCACCCAGTGGCGTAGTGTGGGGGGTGCCTCGGGGGCGGTCGCCCCGGGCGCAATTTTCTTAGGGGGCGCAAAATTTCAAAAGAAATTTGAACCACTAATATTTTCCAGCAGGGATCAGCAAGGTGTCTGCTCACAGACACTGCGGTCCGTGAGAGGCCCTTGCATGGGCAGCCATCAGTTTTGCAGCGCCGGCTGTGACTTAGCACTCAGCGTCTGGAAGGGAGGACCAGGACAGAAAATTCTGGTCTTGTCCTGACTCCTTCTTAATGCTGAGAGACGAAAAATTAAAACGTGGGACCTCCAGTGGAATCGGTGAAGCAGAAATTTTATTTGGGGACAGCAAACCCCATCAGACGAAAGTGATGTGATGTTTCGATCCGAGGGTCTTAATCATTGTATGATTAAGACCCGCGGGTCGAAACGTCACAACACTTTTGTCTGATGGGGTTTGCTATCCCTGAATAAAATTTCTGTTTCACCGATTCCACTGGAGGTCCCACGTTTTCATTTTTCATCTCTCTGCATTTGGATTTGCGGCGTCCAAACATAGTGGTAACCTCGTGGATACAGAGGTGGGCTCCCTCCTGACGTAAGCCGCGGCGCTTTCTATTTATCCTTCTTAATGCTGACATGAGTAAGGTGAAACAGCGCAGCATTATCCGACAGAACACCCTGTACCATGCTTGTCAGAGAAGGTAGGTGGCTGCACTGCAGCACATTTAAAATATGGTCTCCGCTAAGGCCCTGGACAGCTCCCCCCCCCTGGGCCACCAGCAACTCCACGCAGGTAGGCAACACTGTGTAACACCAGAGCAGCATATCTAACAGACTGTGATGGGGTACTGGGAGAGGATGTCTGGGGGTACTTGGATAGAGAGAGATTGACTGGGGGAACTGGGAGAAAGTGGGGGTACTTGGAGAGTGAAAGAGTGACTGGTGGTATTGGGAATGAGTGACTGGAGGTAATTGGAGAGAGAGTGACTGGGGTACTGGGAGAGAGTGACTGGGGGTACTGGGAGAAAGTGGGGGTACTTGGAGAGTGAAAGAGTGACTGGTGGCACTGGGAATGAGTGACTGGAGGTAATTGGAGAGCGAGTGACTGGGGTACTGGGAGAGAGTGACTGGGGGTACTGGGAGAAAGTGGGGGTACTTGGAGAGTGAAAGAGTGACTGGTGGCACTGGGAATGAGTGACTGGAGGTAATTGGAGAGCGAGTGACTGGGGTACTGGGAGAGTGACTGGGGGTACTGGGAGAAAGTGGGGGTACTTGGAGAGTGAAAGAGTGACTGGTGGTACTGGAGAGAGTGACTGGGGTACTGGGAGAAAGTGGGGGTACTTGGAGAATGAAAGAGTGACTGGTGGTACTGGAATGAGTGACTGGAGGTAATTGGAGAGCGAGTGACTGGGGGTACTGGGAGAGAGTGACTGGGGGTACTGGGAGAAAGTGGGGGTACTTGGAGAGTGAAAGAGTGACTGGTGGCACTGGGAATGAGTGACTGGAGGTAATCGAGAGCGAGTGACTGGGGGTACTGGGAGAGAGTGACTGGGGGTACTGGGAGAAAGTGGGGGTACTTGGAGAGTGAAAGAGTGACTGGTGGTACTGGGAATGAGTGACTGGAGTAATTGGAGAGCGAGTGACTGGGGGTACTGGGAAGAGTGACTGGGGTACTGGGAGAGAGTGACTGGGGTACTGGGAGAGAGAGACTGGGGTACTGGAGAGAGTGACTGGGGTACTGGGAGAGAGAGACTGGGGGTACTGGGAGAGAGAGAGTGTCTGGTGGTACTTGGAGAGAGAGAGAGAGTGACTGGGGTACTGGAGAAAGTTGGGGTACTGAGAGAGAGAAGGAAATAGTGACTGGGGTACTGGGAGAGAGTGACTGGGGTACTTGAGTAGAGAGTGACTGGGGGTACTGGGAGAGTGGAACTATACTAGTATAGTGGGACAGGGTGACTGGTAGCAGTGGCGTAGCGTGGGGGGCATGTGTGTTTCATTTTTTTATTATATCAGTATTTTTTGTAATATAACAAAACGTGCTTGTGGGGTAACGGGGGGTCAATACTCTACTGGTAGAAGGGAATCAGGGTGTGTTACCGTGTCTACAGGTTGGGGGGCACCTTGCCCCGGGTGCTGACAACCACGCTACGCCGCTGCTTGCACCTGACCACAGGTCAGGTGCAAACAGGTTCAAGACTATGCCAATCATGGCTCAGAGTCCTGATTGGCAAATTTTGACCAATCATGGGCTCACAGATCTAAGCACAGCACACTATATAAGGTTTCACACAGCGCTTCAGCACTTGTTTGAGAGTAGATTGTTCTTGTGTTAGTGTGTGTTCTCACTGCCAGTCTGCCACCAGCTAGGGGGGTCAGTAATTTCTACAAAATATTTGGGAATTGTTATAATCCGTGTGTTCTCACTGGCTGCCACCAAGTATTTTGGGGGGGTCAGTAATTTCTACAAAATATTTGGGAAATGTTATAATCCGTGTGTTCTCACTGGCTGCCACCAAGTATTTTGGGGGGTCAGTAATTTCTACAAAATATCTGGGAATTGTTATAACCCGTGTGTTCTCACTCACTGCCACCAAGTATTTTGGGGTGTGACGGGACAGCCGCCACTACGCTGTAGCGCAGTACAACAGTTCAAGTGTTTATTTATTTGTGTGTTATAAAAATAAGGGCTAATGAACTTTTAATAAGTACCCCAATGTGATTTTCCCCGTTTTATATATATGCCAGTTAACTAAAGATTTCTGATGTCTGTGTGTTATTCCCTGTATAGTGTAGATCTCTGTATTAGTACCTGCTATTGTGTAAATTCTCTCAGTAAGAGATTCCTTTTGTTTACGTGCTTTCTCTTCCCCCGTTCTCCATTGTTTGAAGGTCCTGGGTAGTTAATCTGATTTGTGCAGTTATCTGCTTGATTGTATGTAAATGAGGTTGGTGGTTGAGTGTATCTCTGTGTTGTGTAATAAACAGTCAGTTCTATTCTGACCAAGCTTGAAGTCACGACTCATGTTTTGGAGTACCAGGAATCTTCTGCCCGCTGTGCCAAGGAAAGGCTCCAGGTCTACAGCTTCGGCTTATTCCTGGGGGTGCTAGTCAGGCTCTCTACATACACCGGGCCTTGAGCTGCGGCTAAGGTACAAGAGAAAGGTGTGAGAGTCACGAGGAGAAACTGGGTGTCCAGCGAGGAAGCAGCATTTGGCAATTGTGACCCTGTCCGGGTACAGAGATCTGTTACATGGGGGGTAATTTCTACAAAATATCTGGGAATTGTTCTAATCTGTGTGTCACTGGCTGCCACCAAGTATTTTGGGGGGTCAGTAATTTCTACAAAATATTTGGGAATTGTTATAATCCATGTGTTCTCACTGGCTGCCACCCAGTATTTTGGGGGGTCAGTAATTTCTACAAAATATTTGGGAATTGTTATAATCCGTGTGTTCTCACTGGCTGCCACCCAGTATTTTGGGGGGTCAGTAATTTCTACAAAATATCTGGGAATTGTGGTAATCTGTGTCTTGTCACTGCCACCCATCAGGGGGTCTCACTGATTTATAGGAGGTTTCTGGGAATTGTAATCTGTGTCTTGTCACTGGCTGTCAGCTATCAGGGTGTCTCACTGAGTTATACCAGAGTTCTGGAAATCTTTAATCTTTATACCAGAGTTGAATTCGAGTTCTGCAGCATATCTTCAATTTTTATAACAGAGTTGAATCAGAGTTCTGTATATATCTAATCTATATATCACTCACCATGTCAGAAAGACCAAAAAGGACAGGCAGACGCTCCCAGGCACAGATAAGAGGGCAAGCAGCCTCTGTGTCGGGAGGCGGTGCCTCTGGTCATCGTGGACGTGGTACGTCCTCTGCAGGGGCACGCTTGGCCTTTCTAACTGGTGCTGGCCGTCTTAAGCAGCAGCAACATACAGAGAATTTGGTGGATTGGCTAACCAGGCCATCCGAGTCCTCCAAGTCCTCTGCCAGTCAGGCTTGTAGTGCTTTACAGACCACCTCAGCTGCCAAAGCATCTAATGCAGCCTCCATGTGCCGTAGCCTCACTATCACACACGGAGGAGCTGAATTGTTTGACTACAATGACAGTGACATGCTGCTTGAGGATGCGCAGCAACTACAGTCCTCTGATTCAATCTCTGAGGTTGAGGAAGGGAGTATAATCAACCTAAAGGAAGGGGGTGCCAGTGATGACACACAAATAACTGGCACTCATGTTGCCCCAACAGCTGCAGCATACTGCCAAGTTGGCTCCAGTGACGAGGAGATAGGGGGTGATGACGATGATGAGGTCACTGACTCCACCTGGGTGCCTGATCAAACAGAGGAATCAAGTGAGGAGGGGAGGAGGAGGAGGCACAGCAAACACAAGGCACAACATCCTCTATGACCAACCGTAGCACTAGCCAGTCCAAGGCATCAGATGTCAGAGCTGCTCCGTTACAGAGCGCTGTTGTCTCAAAGCACACACGCAGGAACTCTGCTGTCTGCTGGGAGTTCGTTAAGAAATGTGCAGCAGACCCCACCGTTGCTATTTGTAATCTATGTCAGATGAGGTTTAAGCGTGGGAAAGACACCGGACACTTGGGTACAAGGTGCTTGAGGCGACATATGACCTCCTGCCACACATCCCGTTGGCGCAAAACTTTGCGTAGGTCCTCCTCCTCCTCATCTGTCTCTACCCCCACTGTATGTCCTGCCATGTCATTGCCTACAACCTCCACTGACAGGGATGATGCTACAGTAATGGATGTACCAGGTCCTTCCTCACAATGTGACAGCATCCCATCAGATGAAGATTTACGCAGTCAGATTACGTTGCCACAGCTGCTGCAGCGTATGAAAAAATATAGTCCCAACCATCCCCAAGCACAGCGTCTAAATGCCAGCTTAGCAAAATTACTCGCATTGCAGCTGCTGCCTTTCCAGCTGGTGGACTCTGCTCCCTTCCGTGAATTTGCTGAATGTGCTGTACCACAGTGGCAGGTTCCAAAATGCCATTACTTTTCACGCAAGGCCATTCCAGCACTATACCAGCACGTGGAAGACAATGTTATTGAGTCATTGGGAAAGGCAGTCAGCAGCAAGGTGCATGTGACTTTAGCATGGGCGTCTGCAGAAATTTTTCCAGGGGGGAAAAATTTTAATGGCATTCATATTCTGCTGTTTTGACAATGTCATGAAGGGGACAGTCATAAAATAAGCGTATTAATACAAAGGCTGCGAAACATGAAGCAAGTCTATAAGAAGAATAAAGGTGTAAGCATCTGATCAGAGTGTTGCATTTTCTAGTCTGTTAATGCCATTCAATGCACCGAACTAGTCACACACCCAGGATCAAGGCACTAAGGGAAGTGTTTTTTAAGGCCATCTCTGTATACACAAACCATGACCCCCCCCCACACAGATACTGACACACACCAGGCTCCCCACTATAAATATATGGTCCCCTCTCCTCTTAGATTGTAAACTCTGGGGCAGGGTCCCCTCTCCTCTTGGATTGTAAACTCTGGGGCAGGGTCCCCTCTCCTCTTAGATTGTAAGCTCTGGAGCAGGGTCCAAAGAGGAGAGGGGACCCTGCCCCAGAGTTTACAATCCAAGAGGAGAGTGGACCCTGCTCCAGAGCTTACAATCTTTCTCCTCTTAGATTGTAAGCTCTGGAGCAGGGTCCTAAGAGGAGAGGGGACCCTGCCCCAGAGTTACAATCTAAAATGAGAGAGATTGTAAGCTCTGGAGTAGGGTCCACTCTCCTCTTAGATTGTAAACTCTGGAGCAGGGTCCTAAGAGGAGAGTGGACCCTGCTCCAGAGCTTACAATCTAGGAGAACGGACCCTGCCCCAGAGTTTACAATCTCTCTTTTAGATTGTAAGCTCTGGGACAGGGTCCCCTCTCCTCTTAGATTATAAGCTCTGGGGCAGAGTCCATTCTCCTCTTAGGACCCTGCTCCAGAGTTTACAATCTCTCTCCTCTTAGATTGTAAACTCTGGAGCAGGGTCCACTCTCCTCTTAGATTGTAAACTCTGGGGCAGGGTCCGTTCTCCTATATTGTAAGCTCTGGAGCAGGGTCCACTCTCCTCTTAGATTGTAAGCTCTGGAGCAGGGTCCTAAGAGGAGAGTGGACCCTGCTCCAGAGTTTACAATCTAGGAGAACAGACCCTGCCCCAGAGCTTACAATCTAAGAGGAGAGTGGACCCTGCTTCAGTTTACAATCTAAGAGGAGAATGGACCCTGCCCCAGAGTTTACAATCTAAGAGGAGAGTGGACCCTGCACCAGAGCTTACAATCTAAGAGGAGAATGGACCCTGCCCCAGAGTTTACAATCTAAGAGGAGAGGGGACCCTGCCCCAGAGCTTACAATCTAAGAGGAGAGGGGACCCTGCTCCAGAGCTTACAATCTAAAAGGAGAGAGATTGTAAGCTCTGGAGCAGGGTCCATTCTCCTAGATTGTAAACTCTGGAGCAGGGTCCTAAGAGGAGAGTGGACCCTGCTCCAGAGCTTACAATCTCTCTCCTTTTAGATTGTAAGCTCTGGAGCAGGGTCCCCTCTCCTCTTAGATTGTAAGCTCTGGGGCAGGGTCCCCTCTCCTCTTAGATTGTAAGCTCTGGGGCAGGGTCCATTCTCCCCTTAGATTGTAAGCTCTGGAGCAGGGTCCCCTCTCCTCTTAGATTGTAAGCTCTGGTGCAGGGTCCACTCTCCTCTAGATTGTAAGCTCTGGGGCAGGGTCCTCTCTCCTCTTAGATTGTAAACTGAAGCAGGGTCCACTCTCCTCTTAGATTGTAAGCTCTGGGGCAGGGTCCGTTCTACTAGATTGTAAACTCTGGAGCAGAGTCCACTCTCCTCTTAGATTGTAAGCTCTGGAGCAGGGTCCTAAGAGGAGAGTGGACCCTGCTCCAGAGCTTACAATATAGGAGAACGGACCCTGCCCCAGAGCCTACAATCTAAGAGGAGAGTGGACCCTGCTCCACAGTTTACAATCTAAGAGGAGAGTTGACCCTGCTCAAGAGCTTACAATCTAAGAAATATTGTAAGCTCTTGAGCAGTGTCCTTTCTCTTAGATTGTAAACTCTGGAGCAGGGTCCCCTCTCCTCATAGATTGTAAGCTCTTGAGCAGGGTCCCCTCTCCTCATAGATTGTAAGCTCTGGGGCAGGGTCCCCCTCTTCATAGATAGTAAGCTCTGGGGCAGGGTCCACTCTTCTCTTAGATTGTAAGCTCTGGAGCAGGGTCCCCTCTCCTCTTAGGACACTGTTCCAGAGCTTACAATCTAAGAGGGGATCCTGCTCCAGGGCCTACAATCTAAGAGGAGAAAGGACCCTGCTCCAGAGTTTACAATCTTTCTCCTCTTAGCAGGGTCCCCTCTCCTTTTAGATTGTAAACTCTCATAAATAAAGACACTGACATCAAGCTTAATAAAAAAGCATTTGACAATCATTAACTTTCTTCATGTGGCCCATAGTAGCAGCTGCATCTCAGCCCCGCCTCTCCCAGCATGCAAAGTGAGGGAGAGCACGTGGTGGATTGGAGGTGGAGTGGGGATGTGACACTGATGCAGCCTAGTGGAGAGTCCAGGAACTGCAGCGTAAGAATAAATTATAATTTAAGCCTGTTGATCCAAGGGGGGGGCGAGTGCCCCCCCTTGCCCTATGCTGTGGACGCCCATGGCCCTTGCCCTATGCTGTGGACGCCCATGGACTTTAGACACGTGGTCCAGCAAGCATGGACAGGGTCGTTACATTTACTTCACGGCACACTGGGTAACTCTGATTGCAGCTGGGAGGGATCCAAGACGGGGCTCTGTGCTGGAACTTGTTAATCCACCACGCCTCCAGAAAGCTGCTTGTATGAGGTCTGTCTGCTCCACCACCACCTCTCCCACCTCTCCGCCTCCTCCTCCTCCTCCCTCTGTGTCTCTGGTGAAGTGGCAGTTAAACCGACGCCTGACAGGGTCTACGCAATGGCTCAAGCAAAAAGAAGCCATACTGTGCTTGAGCTGGTTTGTTTAGGGGACAGGAGCCACACCAGGCCAGAAATTCTGTCAGCTCTGCAGGGCCAGGTGCAGAGATGGTTAACCCCACGCCAGCTTCAGCTGGAAATGATCGTCTGTGAAAATGGCAGCAACCTTCTCTCCGCCCTACGCAAGGGTAAATTGACGCATGTACCATGCCTAGCACACGTCCTAAATCTAGTGGTACAGCGTTTCCTAACCAAGTACCCAGGGCTGGCAGAGCTTCTCAGCCAGGCCAGAAAAGTCTGCAGCCACTTCAGATGGTCATTCCCAGCAAGCGTTCGCCTGGCAGAAATTCAAAGGGAATTCCACCTTCCTACAAACTGTATGATCTGTGACATGCTCACCAGGTGGAACTCGACATTAGCAATGCTGCAGTGTCTGCACAAGCAGCAGAGGGCCATCAACGAGTACCTGTGTGAGTATGGCACAAGGACAGGTTCAGGTCAACCTGTTTCCCCCCACCCCCTGCAGTGGCTGATGATCAAGGATGCATGCACTGTACTGTCACCATTTGAGGAGGCAACGAGGATGGTGAGCAGGGACAGTGCATGCATCAGTGACACAATTCCTTTAGTGTTCCTGCTGGAGCACACTCTGCGGGGAATTATAGTTGTGGCTCTAGAAGCAGAGCAGCGGGAGGAAGAGGAGGCCTTCCCTAGCTCTCAAGGCCCCAGTCTTTCCGCAGACAGCATTCCAGCGGGTCCTACTCAGATCAGACAGGAGGAGGAGGAATATTTAAGTAGTGGGGGCATTGAAGGTGGGGATAACTCAAGGGAGGGTTTCGTGTGCCCAGAAACACAAGGGCTAGTGCGTGGCTGGGAGGAGGAAGTGCACGATACGGACATCCTCATTGACCAGGAAGACTCGGAAGCTAATGCCACCTCCAACCAACGCTGCATGGGCTCCCTTATAATGCAAAGCCTGCTAAAGGACCCCAGGATTTGTGCTATCAAGGAGAGGGATCATTACTGGTTGGCAACACTTCTTGATCCACGATACAAGGGTAAAGTTGCAGAGCTCATCCTGCCCGCACAGAGTGAGCACAAGATGAAAAAACTTGAGGACGCTCTAAAGTGACACTTGTGTAACACCTTTCCAGGCACTGGTAGGTTACCAAGTGATGACTCACGTGCTTCTGAGGCTGCGGATGATGAGAGGAATATTGGCGAAGGCCAGGGCCGCTTGACTGATGCATTTTTAAATTTTTTTAGTCCACGACGCCCAGGGACGTCAAATGTAGGCACCCATTGCCAGGGTCTTCACCATATGGTGCAGGACTACCTAGGGGCAAGGGCAGACCTTGATACCTTTCCAGCAGATGATCCACTGGCTTACTGGGTGTTGAGATTGGATCACTGGCCAGAACAATATGCTATGCAGCTACTAGGTTGCCCTTCATCTAGCATGCTTTCTGAAAGGACGTTCAGTGCCGCTGGAGGTTTTGTCACAGACAAAAGAATGCGTCTGTCCACCGACTCTGTAGACCGGCTGACATTTATAAAAATGAATCAGTCCTGGATCAGCAGTTATCAATCTTCTAATGCTGATGTAACAGAATAGATCGGGGATGTCTTCTGCATTCACAAAACCTCCAGCACTGAACTCTTCCACAATATCACAAAAGGGTTACGGTGTGAAGGCACTTGCTGCCATGAAAGGCACAATATTTGGCTGCACGGACACCTGTGCCACATTTATATCATTTTAATTTTTTGAACCGCAGGGTCCAACCCTGCACTCTTCCACAATACCACAGAGGGGTTACTGTATGAATGCACTTGCTGGCTTGGCACCAAAAGCACAATATCTGGGTGCACTGACGCCCATTACCAGATTCATATCTTTTTAATATAGGACCACATGGTCCACCCCTGCATTCTTCCACAATACCACAGAGGGGTTACTGTATGAATGCACTTGCTACTGTTATTGTTACTTTCATCCAAAGCCTGCATAAGTTTCACAATAATTGAAATAAAAAAATATCACTAAACTTTTTCTACGTGTCCGAAAATGTCTCCTCTTTTCATACAGACTGCCGCCCCAAGCAGTTGTTTATGGATAGATTAAGAGGAAAAGCATTTACCGTCATTTGAAATGTAATTTTTTTGTTTTTAAGTGTTTCTATACATCTTAGAAATCCGCCACTTCACGGTCAGGTTATGGGGACCTCCTAGGCACGATATTTGAAGGAATTTTTCGTTTTTATTTTTAACCCTTATTTCATGGAAAACTCAGTCCCTTTAAAAACTTTTTTTTAAAACTTTTTGTCCTTGTTTCCTATCCCCTAGGGCACTACCCGGACCCCCATACACCTTTTATGGCAAATATCTAGCATATATGCTCTCTTGGAGGGTATTCTAAAAACCGAATTTTCAGCCCCATTGACTTGTATTGAGTTCGAGTTCGGGTTCGAGTTCGGATTCGAACATTTGGAAAGTTCGGGTTCGAATACGAACCGAACTCGGGGGTGTTCGGCTCATCCCTAGTAATTATCGCCACCTGCTCCCTTCTGTTTCACTTACCTCAGTGTTACGTGGGGCCTGACCTGACATAGCACAGAATGGGTGTGAGCTATTGGAGCAGTGAACAGACATGAACCATGAATGTATAAACAAAACAAGGGATTTATTAACACAGTACTATATACAGTAAGGAACCAGAACAACACAATGAAACAAAAGACTAGAGCACTAGAATATACAAAAGATACTATAAGCAGGGCAACTACGAGGAGAGACAGATACCTGAACTAAAACAGCAAACTAAATCACAAAACAGAATGAGAGAACTAAACACTAGAATATCATGAGCGAAATCATAAACCTGTTTGAACCTAGAGAAGAAACATGAAATGCAAACAAATACCGGACATAAACATGAAACAGAATGAATAACCAAAAGGACCTGGGAGACTATAAGCAGATAAATACAGAACTAAATGGAGGAGACCTGAAGACAGACAAGAAATACTAGAACAAACTAGGGCTTGACCAGAACTGTAAACACATAGAATCAGGCTCACAAAGACGAGGAACACACATCAACTGAGATCATAGAACCAAAGATATTAAGGCTTGAGCAAAAGGAATGAGGCATGAACAAAACAGGCTGAGACTAGGACAAAACTAGGAATACAGACCAAACATAGCATGGATCAGATCGAGAATAAGCATAAACTGGAGGCTAGGATCACAGTGAATACCAGAGTAAATATCAGACAGAGCATGGATATCAAACTGAAACATCAGAATGAGGCAGCGCCCTTCTTAGGGCAATGCCTGCTAATATAGCACATGACTCAATGAGAACAAAATAGAATCCAGGTGAGATCCAGGCTGGAACGTGAATCACAGTTCAGAACTTCGGTGCAATATCCGTAGAAGCCAGAGGGGGCGCCAGATGTGCCAAAATGTCCAGATTATGACTGGCAACTCCCACCTCTGCCAGAGGGGGCGCAGGACGTTACACTTAGTCCCTTAGATTATAAACTCATGGGATGTCTGGTTGAGCACTTGTATTAAGGGTTGTTTCATCAGGACCAGTGGTGTATTTTGGCCTAGGCCAACAAGGTCTAGGCCTAGGGTGGCACTTTCAGGGGGCGGCGGCCCGCACCAGGTAGCCCCACCCCTAAAAATATATATATATATTTTTTACTTTTGCAAAGTATTTTACCACGAAGGATACATTGAGATCTCACTTATTTTCAACTATGTCCTGGGTAGGCAAGGCCTAGGCTTTCACTTTCCAGGGGGCAAAAAAAAAAACTCCCCACTAAATGGGTTACTCACAGAGCACCGAAATGACGCCAACATTTTGGTTTTCTGTAGTTCCCTGCACTTCGGGGAATAAAATTTCCCCACCCTGCAGTGAATTCACCATTCACCGCAGGGTCCCCAAAGTGCATGGAGTTGGCCGCTGTATGCTGCCACTGCAAACCCATGGCCTGCTGTTTTCAAAAGAACTACTGAACGAAAATGTCTGGAATTTACATATAAGATCCTATGATTGATAATAAAAAGTTCTGTTACAGAAAAAAGAAGAACCGCTATTTAAAAAAGGGGGGGGGGATTTGACAAAAAAATCTGAAAAATTACTAAAAGGTACTAAAAAAAATCAATACATAATTAAAGACTTTTACTGCAGATTAAAATAATAAATGGTTTATTAGATATTGCATAAAAACGGGAATATTTTTAACATTGAAACCTATGGGGTTCACCTGAATAAACCTGCTGATTGAAACCACTGAACATCAGTGCATTTCACTGCCATTTCTCTGCTGTTTGGTGTTCTCTGAATAGATTAACCATTACTTCTCTATGCACCACCTTCAAATAGCACTGTACTTGCTGGCAGTTCGCCAAACTTGTGAGCATATCACCAGAGCAGTGGTGTACTTAGAGGAGTGGCAGAGGGCAGGCCGCCCCAGGTACCAGTGATTATTGGGGTGTCATTAGGGGGTACTAGGAGGTGCCACTGTCACTGTGTGTCAGCTTTGAGCTGTGTTTTCAAACAACGAGCAGCGGAGCAGGGCGATTGCATACGGAATAAAATCGAATAGAATAAAAATGCCCCTCTCCTCCCTCCATAGCTCCTCCCCTGCCCCACAGCAGCTCTAGGAGAGGGGAGGGGGATGTGATTCGTGTGCAGAGAAGATGACAGTAAACGGCATGTAAAGGGCAGGGGTATCAGCAGAATATGAAGCCCTGTCTGCTTACTGCTGTTTAAAGTGGACCTTTCCTTAACCAGCACTGCAGTAATAGAAATTTGTCATTGAGCTGCCTGGCTCCTGGTGAGGCTGCGTGCGTGCAGGTCACACTCGATCAGGCCAGTCAGGTGGTACTGAGTCTCAGTACCACCAGACTGGCTGAACCACGTGACACGCACGCAGCTGCCCACCCTTTCGTTAACATGGACTGTCACTCTATTCTGTACTGAACTCCCACCGGGAAGGGAATCAAAGCCACGGTGCACCCTATGGCAGTGGCACCCCACTGCTGACAAGATGGCTCCACGCACAGGCACAGCCGCGATCCTAACGTGGCCTGGAGGGACCTCCTGCTGAGTCTGTACAAAGTCCCCGCTGACTCTGCACACAGCCCTAACGCGGACAGAGGCCGGTAAATGTAGAATTAATAATTGCTGTGTGCTCATATACACTCGGTTTGCTGGGAGTTTTATTGCAGTGGATTCTGATGCACTCATACACACCACACATTGCATTGCTGGGAGTTTTATTGCTGTGGATTCTGATACACTCATACATACTGCACATTGCATTGCTGGAATTTTTATTGCTGCGGATTCTGATACGCTGACACACACCAAACATTGCATTGCTGGGACTTCATTGCTGTGGTTTCTGTGATACACACTGCATATTACTGAGAGTTTTATTGCCCTGGAGCTCTGTGATACACTCATACACACTTCACATTACTGTGAGTTTTAATGCTGTGCAGCTCTGATATGCTCATACACAGTGCCCATTTCTGTGGGTTTTATTGCTGTGCAGCTTTGAGATACGCTCATATGCAGTGCATGTTTCTGTGGATTTTATTGTTCAACCAATTAGAGTGGCTGTGATCCAGTATACTTGACATGCGTGGCTGTTTTTTGTAAAAATGCTTGAATTTAAACATTTCATAATTTTATTTATCTCAATAGATACATCTGAAATGGTATACAAAATATACAAGTAGGCACTTGGTATTCACTTTTAATATAAAGAGAGGAAAAGGCAGAGCTCTAACCAGGAAGAGGTGTGCCCTTGACAGGAAGGGGTGCCTCAAATTGAAATTAGGGGTGCACAAGTTTAGTCAGGCCTAGGGCAGCACAAAACCTAAATACACCACTGAGCAGCACCATTATCCTACGGGCAGGGGCGTCTGTTCCTTATGTTTTATTATCTATTATGTCACCTGTTTGTGCTTCCTCAGTGTGAAGAGCTACAGAATCTGTTGGCGTTGTATAAGCACCTGTAACTATTTATAAATGCTTTTCACCTTATGAGTCCTCACATGCTCAATAAGAAAAGTCCAGCAGGTAAAACAATTTCCATTATAAAACAATGAATCTAAGCAGTTAGGTTTTTATACTGTGTGAGTCATTTTATGTTTTGCAAGAGATGAGGCATGGGTAAAGCATTTCCCACATTCATCACATTTAAATGTTTTTTCTCCTGTGTGAATCCTTATATGATGTGCAAGAGTTGAGGCATGGGTAAAGCATTTCCCACATTCATCACATTTAAATAGTTTTTCTCCAGTATGAATCCTTTTATGTTTTGCAAGATTTGAGGACAAGGTAAAACATTTCCCACATTCATCGCATTTAAATGTTTTTTCTCCAGTATGAACCCTTTTATGTTTTGCAAGATTTGAGGATGAGGTAAAACATTTTCCACATTCAGTACAAATAAATGGTTTTTCTCCTGTGTGAATCCTTACATGTGTTGCAAGACCTGAAGCCTGGTTAAAACATTTCCCACATTCATCACATTTAGATAGTTTATCTCCAGTGTGAATCCTTACATGTGTTGCAAGAGATGATGCATGGGTAAAGCATTTTCCACATTCATCACATTTAAATAGTTTTTCTCCAGTGTGAATCCGTACATGTGTTGCAAGAGATGAGGACTGGGTAAAGCGTTTTCCACATTCATCACATTTAAATGGTTTTTCTCCAGTGTGAATCCTTATATGATGTGCAAGAGATGAGGCATGGGTAAAGCATTTTCCACATTCATCACATTTAAATGGTTTTTCTCCAGTATGAATCCTTTTATGTTTTGCAAGATATGAGGACAAGGTAAAACATTTCCCACATTCATCACATTTAAATCGTTTTTCTCCTGTGTGAATCTTTTTATGTTGTGAAAGATTTGAGAAGCTGATAAAACATTTCCCACATTCAGTGCATTTAATCTGTGTGTTTCCGGTGTGAATCCTTTGATGCTTTTTAAGAGCAATACTGTCTGTAAAATGCTTCCCACATTCAGAGCATGAGAATGGTTGGTCTAGGGTGTGAACATGTTGGAGGGTAAGGCCTAATTTGGTGTCAGAATTCTCTCCACTTAACATTGTAGAAAATGGTTGTGTTACATTGTAACTTGATTCATGTATCACAGGGTCAGACTCAGAATATGAGACTTTTCCCATTTCAGAAGAAGACGCTGAATGTCCTTTATAAACTGAATTCTGAGTAAGGGGATCTGTATAATATATCCTGTGATCTGGCTTTCTGGATTCTATTAAGGACTCGCTATGGTTTATTTCCACTGGGTTTGGATTGGATTTTACATATTCTCCATTATTATCAGCTGAGCATTCAGTCTGTGTATGTTCTGGGGGTTCATACATGTCGCTGTCTGGGAGATTTCCTTCGTCACATGAGGCCGGTTCCTCCTTAATATCAGGGGGTGAATATTCTGGAGTTCTGTGATTGGATAAATCTCTTTCTCTGGGACGTGTCTTTCTTCAGACGCCAGAGATTCTCGCTCTGTGTATGTTGCAGATTCAGCTCGTCCTTTTCTCGTCTTGTTCAGATCCTTTTCCACATTATTGCTTAGAATTTCACTTCCATTTTCACATCCAATATCCCATAAAGAAACCGCAGCGTGAAATTCACCCCATACAGATTTATCTATTGGAGGGAAAATCACATGAACACGTGAGACGTTCATTCAGGAACACGTCTATTACACGGCACAGCCAACATTTCAGGGGATTATTGGGACACGTTGCTCTGGGATTGGACACAAACATTATGAGAATTAAAGCATCTCTTACCCCGTGTAATAACAGGCTGGTGATCCTCCATCATGACGTCCTCATAGAGCTCCTTGTGTCGCTCCACATACTCCCACTCCTCCATGGAGAGATAGACAGTGACATCCTCACAGCGTATAGGAACCTGACACACACAATGACACAGTCACCATCCAGACACATACCTTGGTGTTCGTGTATAATGTCCCATTCCCAGCAGCCTCACCTCTCCAGTCAGCAGACGGATGATCTGATTGCTCAGCTCCAGGATCTTCTCATGGTTTTGCTCATGGATTCCTGAGTGAGGTGGAGGCTCCGTATTGAAGCTTTGGCTCCTGCCGTGTCCTTCTGATATTTGGTGATGGCTACTGTCACTGACCATCTCATGGATCTTCACCACCATATGACCCTAAACATTGAGAGTGAGCCCAATATAGAGAGGTATAAACATGTCGCCCCCCTGGGCCCCCCATGCTTTTGTGTATGTGTCAGTGTGTTATCTCCATAGTGTGCTGTATGGTGTGCTGGAACCTTTATTTACACATGAATCTACTACTGATCTGCCTCTGAAATGTCTCCTGGGTCACACAGCTCCAGGGGGATTTAATATCAGCAGGAATATGGAATCTCATGGAATCTCTTACCTCTCCAGTCAGCAGAAAGATCATCTCCAGAGTTAGATCCAGGATCCTCTGGCTCAGCGGATCCCTGGCTGTGAGTGGATTCATTATCAGGTTACTTGGACGGCCAGATCTTGTGAAGGAACAATCAGGGGAAGCACAATGTGTCTGGAATCACACAGGAATATTCTGCTCAGTTTCATCCTGAGCAAAAATACAGATACTAAAAAAGATACACCTTCCTCACACCCATCACTGAAGCCTCAACAAATCAGGCATCTTAGATGTCCCTGACACTGCGCTCTGAGTCCTGTAAGAGACAGGATTTGCTTTGGGTGCTGTAGATCTGGATCATAGTGTCTGGGCTGATCTGTCACGGCCCTCACGCCGGCGCCGTAAAAAGGGCAAATCTGGAGTTGCTTCTTAATAAAACTCCAGCAACCCTCGTCCATGTATGATTCCAGACCGGATTTTATCCCTGAAAGGTAAAATATTGGGTCAAAGGACACTAAGGAACATAATCTTTATTCACTGTGAAAATGACAGTGTAGCAAAATAGGCTCAGCGCGTGTGATTTCACCCCTGTCTTGTTTGGTGTTCAGGTGCCCAGGAGTCCAGGCCAGGTTTCCTCTCTCCTCTCTGCTGTTGTTCATTTTCAGGACCCTCACAAACCCCTCTTTTTCTCGCCTCCTGTATAGACACACACCACCCTAAGGAGATGGCTTATGCATTGAAATCTTTCATTGTGTCTGACCTGCGTGGGGTAAACCTCTACTCAGTGTGGATATCCCACTGTGACCGTCCATTCCTATTCCTGGCTTCTCACCGTGACCTTCTATTAATTGACGGATATAATCTCTGCACGTGAATACAACACGTTTATATATATTGGACTTATCAGCCAAGTCTCCAATATGTCTATATTGGACTTACTGGACCTACCTCGGCAGTTGCCTCCAATATATCAGGGATTATTATTTCATAAGAAACTTATATGAGACACAAATATCAATCGTTTATATTTCTTAGAAATTCTCCTGAATTCTTTTAATTGTCTGTGTTTTGCTTTGAAAAATACAATAATCAATAATCGGATAAAAATATATATTTATTTATTACGTATACAAAAAAGTTTCAAATCTCAGATCATAAACAAAAATTTATAAACCACAATCCATCAGCATATAAAAACTAACTTCACAATATATGTATCTCCAGTTAGTAACTGCATATATGATTAATATCATTTACCTTATCAGTAAGTAACTAATACACAAATGGTTAATAAACATTTCTGCTTAATACAACATGCATTTCCCAGCAAACAATGTTTAACCAGCCAGCTCTTATAGATATATATATAAATCTCTATGCTACATGGATCAACAAAAGATGAGCTAATTTAATGATAAGTAATAAAAACTTATTTAGTATATCCTCCCCTAATCGAGAATTAAACTTCTAATCTTTTGCTTTTTATTTTGTAGTTATACAATTCCTTGCTTATTAATTTTAATCACAGTAATTTCCAAATTCAATATATATATATATATTGGTATCAATCTTACAACATTTCTTTTAGGAATAAATCCTTATATCCACTTCTTCATATTTCTATCTCCAGAATAGAAATACTTAGAATTTTTGGAGTTAGCCAGTATCTGAGAAGTCTCAGTCTACGTTGCAAGAATATCTACAAATATATATAATTACATTAATTCCTTAATTTCATACATTACCTGTCCAATTTGGATTTTGATAAGTCATGGAATTTTCTATGTGATGCTTTGTTTTGGAATATGTGAAGATTATCGATATCAGATAATCAATGCATGTGAGTTAGAGATTTGGTGAGAATCTTGATTGCCTCATGTCCTGGGATCTGCTATGTGTACTGGACATCTGAAGGCATTGCGGTGTGAGTCTGAATGCTGGAATCTCGACTGCCTTGCAACCAACACGGCCACTTCAATTATAGTAAATTTGACGTCACTGGCAATATTATTGGTATATCAAATATAATATTTACTATCCTCTAGAGGGCAGTATTGCACTTCTTAAATAATTCCACCATTTATTTTTAATATTCTTATCTCGGGTCAAAAGGTCAATCTACACAAAGACCTTCTCTTCTCAGTCACTAGACATGGTGTCTCTATCTGTCATACCTAATTTATATCCTCACTCCCTTTTGAAATTACTTACTATCAGCTGAATTCTTTTCTGGTTAACTCAACAGAATCTATTCTTTAGTAATTTTTATTATTTACCAATTATATACTTTCTACAATATTTATTGGAGTATATATTTCCTACTGTAAATATAATAAAATATACCTTGATTATAAACATATATTTTGTGAATATAAATCTATATTACAGAGATATTAACTCTTATTCCTATACCCAAAAGACAAAATATCTTTTGTTTTAAAAACTTAAGACAGACCAATAAATTTAATTATGACACGTCTTAGCACTTAACTCTAGCATTATCACACAAAAACATTCTAGATTCCTTCATGTCTGGCACTTCTTAAAAAATATATAAAAGACTTCACCCAGGAATGAAGTCTGTAAAAAAAATCTCGTTCATTTCTAAACCTAGAGAAGATTGAAAGAAAAAAAAAACTGTCTTTAAAAACAAAATGGCTAGACATCCATTTTAATTTTTCCTTTCTGTAATATACCCGACATAATACCCTCCATTCATGTTCCTTGACTCCTACCATGATATTCTTTTCTGATCCTCCATTCATGTTCTTTGACTCCCACTGTGACCCTCCATTGCTACTCTCCATTTCTTTTCCTGTGCCTTCTGATTATTGACTATTGCAAAGGACATTGACCACTATTCTTCCAGTCGTCTGCCAGACCCATGCAAGGACTTTGACCATTCTCTTGGATTGCCCCTTTTTGGAGACCTCGCCTAGATGCCCATATTGTGCATGAACTTCAACA